>CAUDMG010003052.1:0-440000 GCA_958450375.1 Homarus gammarus | reverse complement strand
CTTGTAACTAACACTCCTTTGTATGAACCCAAGTACAGTACTTCATTAGCCTTGTTACGAGCAAAAACACATTGGTTACTTGGCTTAAGATTCCTACTTATCATTACTCCTAAATCTCTCTCGCAGTAGGATTCCACAATGGCATCGTTGTTCATTTGGTAACTGGTTTTCCTGTTTACATCTCCTATACTGAGTACTTTACATTTGTCCACATTGAATTTCAACTGCCATTTTTCAGACCATTCGAAAAATTTGTTTAGATCTTCCTGTAGTTTTGCAGAGTCCTCGTCAGATTTAATTACACGTCCTATTTTAGTGCCATCAGCAAATTTACTTATTTTGCTGTCTATGCCGATATCTATGTCGTTTATGTATATAATAAATAATAATGGTCCATGTACTGAGCCTTGGGGAAATCCACTAGTGACGTTGCTCCAATGCGATTTAGTGCCGTTTATGCTCACTCGCTGTTTCCTGTCCCGTAACCATGCCCTAATCCATTTAAGGATATTACCTTTGATGCCATGCTCTTCTACCTTTCTAATTAGTCTTTCGTGGGGGACTCTGTCGAAGGCTTTGCTAAAGTCGAGATATACCACATCATAATTGTGACCCTCGTCCACTGATTCGAAAACTGATGAAAAGAATGTTAATAGATTAGTTAGACATGAACGCCCGCTTGTGAAGCCATGTTGGGAATCATTGATCAACTTGTGCTTCTCCAGGTGGTTTCGAATAGAGTTTGAAGTAATTGATTCTCGTAATTTACCTACTATTGATGTTAGACTGATTGGACGGTAGTTAGAGGAGTGTGATCTATCCCCCTTCTTGAAAATCCGTATTACATTCGCTATCCTCCAGGATTCTGGTACTACACCTGTTTTTAAGGACATGTTAAACAACTTTGCTAAGGGCATACTAAGCTCTTCCTTACATTCCTTTAATACTCTGGCAAATATCTCATCGGGACCAGGTGACTTATTTAGGCTTCAGTTTGTCTATTTGCTTATTAACATCGTTACTAGTCACTACTATCTCGCTTAATTTGTTTTCTTCACTATCTCTGAATAGAGTCGGTGCCTCGGGTATCATGTTTAAATTTTCGGTGGTGAAAACTGTTGAAAAATATTTATTCAGATTATTGCTCATTTCTCCGTCGTTATCAGTTAGCTGGCAGGTATCTGAAAGTATTGGTCCAATCTCATCTCGTGTTTTAGTTTGATACATTTGGTAGAATCCTTTGGGGTTTGTTTTCGCTTCCCCTGCCATCTTCAGTTCATAATTCCTCTTCGATTTTCTTATCTCGGTCTTAACCCTACCGGCCATTACCTTATAATACCCCCGGAGGTAAATTTCGCCACGATTTTTCCTTCTACCTATAGCCTTCATTTGCCCAATAATGTTCTTTAAATAATTATTTATCAATTTAGGGTCATCGTTGTCTGAACTTAGTTTTTTGTATGGTATGTTCTGCCTTTGTGCATTAAGTAACTCATTATTTAAATTGTCTTGGAACTCGGCAATCTCAGATCTCGTTATTGGGTCGGTGTTATCTGTCAGGCTCCCAACCAAGCGCGACACCCACTCCCTCAGCTGCCTCATTAAACTATCAAAGTCTGCCCTTCTGAAGTCTGGGACTTTAATGGAATTACCTTTCCATCTGACCTGAAAATCTAACTGGAATCTAATTTCTTTGTGATCGCTGTTTGCAACTTCGTTCCCTACCTCGACATTGCTAATGAGGTTTTCTCTGTTCGACAGTACTAAATCGAGTATATTATTACCCCGGGTGGATTCGGTTATATGTTGACTTCGGAAACAGTCCTGGATCGTTTCGATGAAATCCTCTGATACTGAGTTACCCATAAGGTCAGTCCAATCTATTTGGCTAAGGTTAAAATCGCCTACTATACAGACTTTGTTGTGTATGGAAGCCCTGCGCATTTCATCCCAGATAAGTCGCTCATTAACTCTATCAAGATTGGGAGGTCTATATATTACTCCTATGATTAATTTTTCCCTACCGTCGATTAATTCTATCCAAATTGTTTCTGTATTCCGCTCAGTTTTTATTTCCTTATTTATTTCGCACTTCAGATTATCCCTGACATAGATGGCTACTCTCCCTCCTTTCCTGGACGGCCTATCGGTATGAAATAATTTGTAATCAGCAATTTGGTATTTGACAGGTAACTCATGTGAATCTAGGTTGATCCATGTTTCAGTGAATGCTATTATATCGATTTTTTCGGTACATACTGTATAATATGGACACGAAGTAGTACCTTAAGCTGTGTATTCTTATATTACTCTATTAATTATGTTTAGTAAAGTATTACAAAACATGTATTAATCCTATGTAATAATTCCATTTATTATGCACCATGTTATGTATGTGAATTATCATATTTACATATAATGTATTCAGCTTATGAATGCTGGCATATGTACATGCCAGCGCGGAGTGATGCAGAGAGTTGAGATCGCTAGTCCTTATGGTGTGGAAGCCCAGTGTCTATTTGTTTCCTCTGTATATCACCCGTACGAGAATAAAAACCTATTATCAAGATAAGTGTTTGCGTATACCCTCAGTAGTGTAGAACATTTTGGGGTTATCAGAGACAAACATAGATGGCACAGTGAGATTTCTCAGTGAGATTCAGAGTGAATTCACCCTTCCCACCGGACTGTGTTAATGGCGTCTCGTCTTCAGCTTCGCCAAGGATTTACGGCTGGACTACAAGCCTCAAGATTTACAGTGTCGTGAAGTGCTATGCTGTGTACAGTGCTGTGCTGTGAAGTGAAGTGTTCTGTGAAGTGCTGTGTTGTGTATTTTAATCAGAATTGTCTGTGCAAACTGCAGTCAGATGACTGAGGGAGCTGCCCAGCAGTACATCACCTCCTGCCCACGGTCATTGGGTGGCTGAGCAGCGCGCATTAAGACAACTTCGGTTCAGTTGCGACTTGCGCCGACCTGCCTCTACGTCTGGCAGCGCGCCAAGCCTCCCGGCAACGAGCCACACATACACACGCACTCATAGGCCCACTACATCCTTGACCACCTAAGGGTCAAGACGTACCTGGCGCTCCTCTCCGAGCAGCCAGGTCAACTGTTAAGTTGGCCCATACCAACCCCCTCCCCGGAACCCTCCTCCCCACCGGAATATCAACAAGTTCTCGCCAGAAGTTACAATTTCATTTAGGAAAGGAACGGAACCAGTGTTAAACAGAGGTGAACAGTGGTGAACAGTGCTTAAATCAGTGAGAACAACTCAACAGTAACAGTGGTACCCAGGTTAACCTTCACACAGTGAGGTCCTAGGTACCCAGTGATAACGGCCCCCGTGAGACCCAACAACAACCACCGATGTGTTAATCCGTCTACGATAGGAAGGCCTGGGATCAAACCTCACTCATATAACACCATCTGTGAGGGAATTACTACACCACATGTCCCTCACAACACCATATGTGAGGGAATTACTACACCACGTCAAGTCCCTCATCACACCATCTGTGAGGGAATTACTACACCACGTGAGGCCACTCGTAACACCATCTGTGAGGGAATTACTACACCACGTCAGGCCCCTCATAACACCATCTGTGAGGGAATTACTACACCACGTGATGCCCCTCATAACACCATCTGTGAGGTAATTACTACACCACGTGAGGTCCCACATAACACCATCTGTGAGGTAATTACTACACCACGTGAGGCCCCTCATAACACCATCTCTGAGGTAATTACTACACCACGTGAGGTCCCTCATAACACCATCTGTGAGGTAATTACTACACCACGTGAGGTCCCTCATAACAACATCTGAGGGAACTACTACACCATGTGAGTTCCTCCTAACACCATCTGGGAGGGAGTTACTACACTACGTGTTTGCTGTGCAACACCTACATTAATCTGTATGTTCACTGTATGTTCCTTTACCTTTCTCTAATGAAGGCTTTTGTTAAACCACCAATGTATGTAATAAGTCATTTATGTCCAATGTATATTTTCAGCCTTCGGGCTGCAGAACTTTTTTCAATAAACCGTTCATTATTATTATTTTTATTATTATTATTACCTTATATTAAATTCTTGTGTATTACTTTAGACTTCTGTAATTCTGTGCATAGATTACGAGGGGTTGAGCCGGTCTCTTGCACAGATAAAGTACAGAAGCTGTCAGCATGTCTCACAGGAATCAAAATGGTACCCTAGACGATGGGGTTTTGAGTTTAAGCTTGGGAGACCTCTCCCCACCCACACTCAGGCCCCACGCTCCCCACAGTGACAACGCCCAATCACCCACAGAATCTCCTCGTTCGTCGCGAGCAAGCTCTCCTGCGGTGCCTGAGTCCAAGGATCTCCTTCAACTGATTAAGTGGATGGAAAATTCTCGACGCCAGGACTATGTTGCAAGGAGAGAAGAGGAAGAAATTCGGTACAGAGAGTATGCAAGACGACGCCACGAAGATGAACAAAGACGCAGAGAGCTAGAAGATATACGTAGAAGTGAGGATGACCTGAGAAGAAGAGAGGATCAAGCCAGATTTGAAGCCTTGATTTCTCTGCTAGCCTCCCCACAACGATCTACTCTACAAGATTCTTCTGCTACTACTAAAGCTGATACGACTAGAGGTACTGGTACCTCATTTCAAAGAGTCGATTCAACAATTCCTCAAAAGGCTTCTTATCAGATATTTCGGGAATGGCGTCGACGTTGGCAAGACTATGCAACAATGGTTGACCTGTCAAGTTTACCACAGCCTAAACAGATGATACAGCTTCGTATGTGCTTGTCCTTAGAAACACAACGTACTCTCGAGCACACACTTCAAGTGCCTCCTACGACAACTCTGACTGTAGAGGCCGTGCTTGACAAATTACAGGAACATGTTAAGGAACAACGCAACAAAGCACTTAGAAGACGAGAACTCCTCCAATGTAAGCAGCTTGATGGAGAATCTCTTGATGCATTTTTTGTAAGACTGAAAAGATGTTCAGAGGAAGTTGATGTTTGTCCTGGAAATTCTCAAGTTTGTGAAGAGACACAGCTGAAGGCAATCATTTTAACGGGTATTCGAGATGAAGAGCTAGTTCAGGGGCTCATTTCACTTGACCCCACTTCCTCCCTTCAAGATGTAGTTACAATATGTCGAGCGTACGAGGCCGCCAGATGTACGATTTCAGCTTTACGCTCACAACCTGACCAGGTGAGGGCGGTGTCTTCCTACAGAAAGGGTAAGAAGCAGCAAGGTAACCCCACCCCTCACCCTCCAGCTACACCTTCAGCAGCAGCTTTGTGTAACAGCTGTGCGAGACAGCATGATGCCTCCCAGTGCCCAGCTGCTCAAAGTGTGTGCAGAAGTTGCGACCGTCAGGGTCACTGGGCCTACACAGTCAAGTGCCCTGCTAGCAAAGTTCAGTGCAGACTTTGTGGTCGTGTGGGCCATTATGATAACTGTTGTCGTAAGAAGACACAGAAAGGACACCACCAAGGATCCAAGAAGTCATCCTCAGGTAGTGCTGGCACGCCCCCTCCTTCTGGCAAGCATCAAGGCGCTGTGTCCAGTCGTTCCTGCCGTCGTGTACATTGTTCCACAGGCACGACGCCCCAGCACATCAGTGTCGTCATTTCTCACGGTAACTTGTCATCCAGTCTTCAGATGTTACCTGACACCGGTGCTGACGTCTCAGTAATTGGTCCACAACACTTAGCAAGTTTGGGAATACCCAGGAGCAACCTACAGCCCCCTCCTCAGACAACGAAACTGACAACTGATGGTTCCAAGATGGCTCCAGCTTTGGGATCTTTCTGGGCTACTCTTACCTTTGGTAAGCAGTCTTGCTCAGCCCGGATTGATGTTCATGATGGGATCCCGACGCCGCTATTATCATATAGCCATTGTCAAGAGTTGGCCATTATTTCCAAGGAATTCCCCAAACCTATTTTAAGGGTCACCCATGTCAACAGGTTGAAGGAACTCCCTATCTCTACTAACACGTCCCCTTCTGATGCAAGAGCTCACCTTCTCAAGGAGTTTGCTGACGTGTTGGTTACGAAGAAATCTTTAGGATCCACACCACTCAAGCCGATGGTGGGTCCACCTATGAAGATTCATCTTAAGGATGGTGCCATACCTTTTGCCATCCACACCCCTCGTTTGATTCCTCAAGCCTACAAGGAGCTAGTTAGACAAGAGCTTGACTCCATGGTTGCTCAGGGAATCATCAAGCCGGCCGGAGAAGAACCTTCACCTTGGTGCCACCCTCACGTCCCCATCGCCAAACCTCGTGGTGGAGTACGGATCACCACCGATCTGTCAAAACTTAACCAACAATTTTCCCGTCCAGTCCACCCTTCACCCACACCCTTCGCAGCTGTTCGAAATGTGGACCCGAAGGCGAAGTTTTTTACAACGATGGACGCCTTATGTGGTTATCGGCAGATCGACTTGGCCGAAGAAGACCAGCATTTGACTGCATTCATCACACCATATGGAAGATATCAGTATGCAGAGGCCCCATGGGATTTGCCGCTACGAGCGATGCATTCTGTCAACGTGGTGACGTGGCCCTTCAATGAGTCACGAATTGTGTCAAGGTGGTTGATGATATTTTACTCCATGACGAAGACTACTGTGCCTACCTCTCCCGAATATATGAAGTTCTCACCAGATGTCGAAAGTACGGGATTACCCTCAACGCTGACAAGTTTGTAGTCGCCGCACCATCAGTGAACTTCTGTGGGTACACTCTCTCAGTATCAGGTATTGCAGCTGACCCGGAGAAATTAAGTGGAATCAGGGATTTTCCAACCCCTGCTAACCTGACAGTCCTCCATTCTTTTTTGGGTCTGGTCAATCAGCTGGCTGAATTTTCACCTGACATCTCTGCTGCATCCCAGCCGTTACGCCCCCTACTGAGCCCCAAGAGGACATTCCTGTGGACCCCAGATCATCAAGAGGCCTTCCAGCGAGTCAAGCAGGCCCCCTTAAGTCCACCTGTCCTCGCCTGTTACGACCCAGCCCTTCCCACCGTCCTCCAGACTGACGCCTCCAGACTCTACGGCGTTGGTTACGCCCTTCTGCAGGACCATGGCGGTGGACAACTCCACTTAATTCAGTGTGGATCCCGGTTCCTGACGTACGCCGAGACCCGATATGCCACGATTGAGCTGGAGATGTTGGCTGTTGTCTGGGCGATGGCGAAATGCCGTTTCTACCTGATAGGACTTCAGCACTTCACCCTCTTCACGGATCACCGCCCTCTTGTACCTATAATCAATCACTACTCTTTGGATGCAGTAGAGAATCCTCGCCTTCAACGTTTGAAAGAGAAGCTCTCGCCTTATCTCTTCACGGCTGTGTGGCGTGCGGGTAAGCTGCTGAGCATCCCGGATGCCCTGTCCGGCGCCCCTGTCAGTCGCCCCACCCCAGAGGACGAGATGTTGTGTTCTACAGCTGCTGCATCCCTCAAGTCAGTAGTCTCATTGAAGGCCGTTGTCACATCAGAAGAGTCTACAACACCGGATGCAGACAAGACCCTTGAAGATCTCTGCACCGTAGCCCGGGCCGACCCTTCCTATATCTGGCTCGTCGTCTGTGTGTCCCAGGGATTTCTATCTAACCGATACGACTTTCATGATTCGCTACTCCCGTACTGGAAAATACGCGAGGGCCTCTATTGTGACGGAGACGTTGTCTTGTATGGTCCACGAGTAGTCATTCCTGCTGCCCTACGCTGCCGTACCTTAACCCGCCTTCACGACACCAATCGAGGAGTGGAGGCCACCAAGCCATGGGCGAAGCAGACGTTATTTTGGCCCGGAATCGACGCGAACATTGCAAGTACCGTCCGTGCCTATGAGCCGTGCCAGATTCTGCAACCCAGCCAGCAACAGGCACCTTTAATGTGCGACGATAACCCTTCAAGACCCTTCGAGTCTGTGTGGGCCGACTTCTTTGCAGTGGCAGGGAAGTCCTTCCTCGTCATTGCCGACCGATTGTCTGGATGGCCTGTTGTCGTCCCCTGTGGTAGTGATACAACGGCTACTGCTACCATCTGGAATTTCAGACATTACTTCATAGAAGTTGGTGTTCCCCTCCGTCTCAGGACTGATGGAGGACCCCAGTTCACCAGCCACGAGTTCCGGGACTTCATGGTCCGTTGGGGAGTCCGTCATGTCGTGACCTCGCCCCACTACCCCCAGAGGCGAATGGACACGCTGAAGCCGCAGTTAAGACTGTTAAACACCTGATCCTTAAGGTGTCACCCTCAGGAAATATCGACTACGAGGACTTCGATCGAGGTTTGTTAGAGTTACGCAACACTCCGAACTTCACCGGACGCTCCCCAGCCCAGGTTCTATATGGACATAATCTCAGGTCTAGTGTTCCTGCCCACCCGAAGAGTTTTTCTCAAGAATGGCAAGCCAAGACTGAAGAATGTGACCGCCGTGCAGCAGAACGAGTCGCAGGTGTCGCTGTTCGGTACGACTGTCATGCCCACTCCCTTCCCAGGTTGAGTATCGGCCAGGAGGTTAGGATTCAAGATCCGGTATCTCACCGCTGGGACAAGGTTGGGGTTGTCATGGGTATTGGCTGGTCCAGGGACTAGTAAGTGCGTCTTCCTAGTTTTAGAGTATGGTGGAGGAACCGTCGTTTCCTCCGACCTATGGAGCTGTCAAGTGTTGACCCTTCCCCAGTAGAGTCCCCTAATGTTGATGTCTTTACAGTAAATCCATCCCCACCTTGTGTTTCTGCCCCGGTACTCCGCAGGTCCGAGCAACTCAGAAACAAAAGGTCAGCTCAAGATGAAACTATGAGCGTATAGGGGGGAGGGAGGTGTATAATATGGACACGAAGTAGTACCTTAAGCTGTGTATTCTTATATTACTCTATTAATTATGTATAGTAAAGTATTACAGAACATGTATTAATCCTATGTAATATTTCCATTTATTATGCACCATGTTATCTATGTGAATTATCATATTTCATATGTATTCAGCTTGTGAATGCTGGCATCTGCACATGCCAGTGCGGAGTGATACAGAGAGTTGAGATCGCTAGTCCTTATGGTGAGGAAGCCCACTGTCTATTTGTTTCCTCTGTATATCTCCCGTACGAGAATAAGAACCTATTTTCAAGATAAGTGTTTGCGTATACCCTCCGTAGTGTAGAACATTTTGGGGATATCAAAGACAAACATAGACATACCAAGGCCCTAATATCATCCATTTTGTTTCTCATACTTCTACTGTTTGCGTAGTAGACATTTAAGTTAGTCGTGTTCTGAGTCCTCCCTTTACCGCGTTTAGGTTTAAACTCCATGTCTAATGTAGTTTTGTCATCATTCCTAATACTATTTCCCTGTAATCTTTCACTTTGTTGACCCGCTCCCACTGCAGTCTCCTCCACCCCCGTGCCCATATGTTCCCCTAGCAGTTTAAAGACGTCAATATCTTTTGAACTGCCCCCTCTAGAGACCCAGCCAGGGTTGCCACCCCATCCCGAGACAGGTGTACCCCATCCCTAGCATAAAGGTCCCTTCTGCCGTAGAAGTTGTCCCAGTTGTCAATGAATGGGACTGATATTGACTTGCAATATCCGTCAAGACGGCCGTTGACACCAACTGCCCTTGACAACCACTCATTGCTAGCTCTCCTTCTAGGCAGGACACCACATATGATAGGGATCCCTCCCTTAGTCCTAATACGATCTATAGCTGTCTTGAGCTTATCAAGAAGCTCTTCACTCCTACACAGGCCAATATCATTGCCTCCTGCACTGAGGCAGATAATGGGTTTGTTCCCATTCCCAGACAAGATATTGTCCATCCTGTCAACTATATCCCTCACCCCAGCCCCTGGCAAACACACCCTCATCCTATTTTTATTTTTACCACAAAAGGCTCTGTCAAAGTACCTTACCTGTGAGTCACCAACAATTAAAGTTTTTATACCTTCCTTGTCAGCCCTGTCCCTGACTGTACTAACGCCCAATTCGTCTATCAAATGACTGAACGAGTTGGTACACTTTGCTGTTGTTGTCGTTGTTGTCTTATTCTTGGTGAGTTTCTTCACCACCAGTTTGGTCGCCCCTCTCCTTACAACCTTCCATTCCCCAGAGTTTTCGTCCTTCACCGGCTTTCCTTGTCTCGTTTCTTCCTTCATCCTTGCTATCTCTTCCTTTAATTTCAGGATTTTCTAACTCTAATTTCAGGTTTTTTTCCTTGGTACTCTATAACTCGGTCCACAGAAGGGCGTAACCCCGTTCACCAGTAGCACTAGCCATATCTGATAATTATCCCCGGGAGCAGAGGTAAGCAGCCGTGACCTTTCCTCCAGTGAGGTCAGAGGTCTATCATATCTCCCAGCATTCTTCGTCTTTCTAGGGAATGCAAGTTTAGTTTCTTTAATCTATTTTGATATGGAAGGTTTCTAAGTTCCGGAATCATTTTCGTCATTCTTCGCTGCACCGACTCCAGTGAATTGATATCCAGAACTGAACAGCATAATCGAGGTGCGCCCTGACTAGCGCAAGATACAGTTGCAATCCAAGTGATCCTGGATCCTTCTTGCCCGGTGGCGAGTCTGGTGGTACAGTTTACTGAGGCATGAAAGTTCGAACACTCGTGCTTGGCTAGCACGCAACCGCCGTCCAGTTGACAGGGTACAGCGACATCCTTTTCCAGATGGTCGAGATTGTTATAATCATGGTCGTGGTTGTTATAATCATGGTCGTGGTTGTTATAATCATAGTCATGGTTGTTATAATCATGGTCGTGGTTGTTATAATCATAGTCGTGGTTGTTATAATCATGGTTGTGGTTGTTATATTCGTGGTCGTGGTTGTTATAATCATGGTCGTGGTTGTTACAATTATAGCCGTGGTTGTTATAATCATGGTCGTGGTTGTTATAATCATGGTCGTGATTATTATAATCATAGTCGTGGTTGCTATAATCATGGTCGTGATTGTTATAATCATGGTCGTGGTTGTTATAATCATATTCGTGGTTGTTATAATCATGGTTGTGGTTGTTATAATCGTGGTCATGGTTGTTATGATCATAGTCGTGGTTGTTATAATCATAGTTGTGGTTGTTATAATCATAGTAGTGGTTGTTATAATCATGGTCGTGGTTGTTATAATCATAGTCGTGGTTATTATAATCATGGTCGTGGTTGTTATAATCATGGTCGTGGTTGTTATAATCATGGTCGTTGTTGTTATAATCATGGTCGTGGTTGTTATAATCATGGTCGTGGTTGTTATAGTCATGGTCGCGGTTGTTATAATGATGGTCGTGGTTGTTATAATCATAGTAGTGGTTGTTATAATCATGGTCGTGGTTGTTATAATCATAGTCGTGGTTGTTATAATCATGGTCGTGGTTGTTATAATTATAGTCGTGGTTGTTATGATCATAGTCGTAGGTGTTATAATCATGGTCGTGGTTGCTATACTCACTGTCGTGGTTGTTATAATCATGGTCCTGGTTGTTATAATCATGGCCGTGGTTATTAGGTACTGTAAGTATCTAGTGTACTATGGGAAGGAATAGAATAAAGGTTAGAATAATTAGTTAAAGAAATATTCGCCAAAAGGAGGGGTTAAAATCATAAAAAAAAAAAAAAATTATGAATAACCGATGATCATTCCGAGATAAATTACATTTTGAAGAGAAGTGACCATGATTCTGGTTAGATTAGTCACCACCTGCTTAAGTCATCACCTGTGTTAAGTCATCATAGTCATCATCTACGTTAGTCAGTTTTAGGCCCATCTCACATGACTGACCGACCATAGATGTTCTTTCCGCGTAAGGGTGTTAGCTTTCAATGCATCTTATTATTTACGCTGGTGGATGTAAGACCAGCTACCCTCACTGATGCAGCTATGGTCAATTTGGTGTCATTCTTCTTTATAGCTTCAAAGCCTTTATTTTAGTAAGCTAAGCTTTACTAGTGCACTTACTATATTCCACAGGAAGGAGGGTGCTATGATGTAAGGGGAGCAGTGAGCACATAAAGGATCATTTGAATTTATTTATCCTTAGATTAAGCTACATTATTTTTTTTTCTAGCGTGCTGTCTGTGGGTCGAGGGGTGAGACCCATTGCCACACAGGGTGTGTCTAACACCTTGTGAGAAAGGTATCTTGCTATGAAACAGGAGGCCGATTTCCACTGACCGCTTTCACGGACCTGTGAGAAGGAGTGGGTCCTAAGGAAAGCCAGTGGAGCCGCTACACCCTGTACATCGTAGGGACGTGGGGACTTCTTAGGGTTAGCCTCCCTTATAAGCTGCTGCAACCTGTCTGCCAATACGCTAAGGATGAACAAAGAGATGATGCTGGTTGGTGGTGTGATCGGCCGTAGCGGAGAGGCATTGGCAGAGGATCCCGACTTGGCAGAGTCGGTGGTGCTCGCCCTCCACCTTCCATGCCAGAACAGCTACTGGCTGAAGCCTATGATTTTCCCGATCATTTTTCGTCACGGAAGTGGGAGAAAGTGCCAGGGAAACTGCAGAATCACCTTGGGCGAAGGAGGTCCAGTGGTCGAACCTCGTGAGTGCCTTCAGCTAGGAGGACCTGAAGCCCATGGCCAGCAATATTAGGAAGAGGGCCTTCTGTAGTAGTAGGCGATCCTTTGGCGGTCAGATGGTGAATGGATCCTGGGGTGAGACAGATATCAGATTAATCCATGTCCTGATAAAACCTTCACAGTGACAAGAACATAGGAAAAACAGACAACATAAGGCCAATGGCCCTCAGGCTAGGTTGTCAGTATAGTTCACAGGACTGAAGGAATAGTGCCGAGTCTGGGTGGAAGGAGTTAGGGTTGTCGGCCAGTGCCTTCAACCCAGCGCCGATTTGTTCCAGTAATGCCGCAGTGGAGAAGGCAAGGGCTGCCTTCTGCCTGTACATGGCTTCCTTGGTCAGGGTGGTCTGGGCTACCTGAGAAGGCCTGCCATGGGAAAGAGGACTGGGTGAATTTCGGAGCCCACAAAAACTCAACCAACTCGTCTGGCACTCAATCATCCTGGGGGGATAAGACTAAAGGGGCCAGAGAAAGGGGGGATGTGATGGGGGAGGTGTTCTTTCCAGCTGCCGCCGTCCATGCCCACCTTCTTCCATGGAAAGATGGCCTGGCCAGCTGCCCGGGCACACCTCCTACTGTCCTGTAGCGTTGTCACTCGGTAAGGACCTGCAGTGGACAGCACGAAACAAGATGCCAGATAGTCGAAGGCGTCCAGGGTCACAACTGGGGACATTCCTAACAGGGCTGGGACCATCTCCTTTCTCGACAGGCGGAGCTGCCGGAACTCAAAGTACTACTAACCTAATTGTCCGCCCGTCGTCGGCCCTCGGACACACAGACAGCCAGACTTCTTTGTTTTATATAGATATAGATTATCACTACATATAACATCATCCATCATCACTACATATAACAACATCCATCATCACTGCAGTGTCCCAGTGGTCTAGAGGTAATGTTCCCCGATCACACACATAAGATCGTGGGTTCGAGTTCTGGCAGGGTGAGGTTGTTGATTATATATATATATATGTATATATATATATATATATATATATATATATATATATATATATATATATATATATACAACGAATTTAATTTTCAGATCACTTGATCACGTCCCTATGTTCCTAAATTATTTAAATTCGAAACATGGCAACATCAAATTTAATTATGAATTGGAAAATGAAAATATTCTTCCATTCCTTGATGTTAATATTCACCGTATTCATAATAGTTTCGAGACAGCCTTATACAGAAAACCAACTTTCACTGGTTTGAGTTAAAAATTTTCATCTTTTATTCCTCTTAATTACAAACGTATTCTAGTACGTACTCTTACCAACAGAGCCGTTAATATATGTTCAAGCTATTTCCACTTGGACATTGAACTAAAATACATAAAGGAACTACTCTTTAACAATGGTTTCCCTAAGAGATTTACAGACACTTATATTGGCAAAACTCGTAATAAGTTTTTTAGTCCCACACAGCCTCAAATCCACACCGTCCCTAAATATTCTATCTATTTCACCATCCCATACACAGGCCCACTCAGTTTCTCCCTTAGAAATAAGCTTAAGAAGCTTTTCACTGAATTCTATCCACAAATTTCTCTTAGACTAATCTTTAAAACCCAGAGTTCAATTAAAAAATTCTTAAAAATTAAAGACACCATACCCACACACCTGCAATCCTCAGTTCTTTATCAATTTACGTGTGCTAGCTGTAGGGCAGCATATATAGGTAAAACTAAAAGACATTTGATAACTCGCATCCATGAACACTTGGGCCGTTCCGTTCGAACAGGCCAGTTAATCACACAACCACCACATTCAGCTATTCGTAACCACGCCCACCGACATGACCACCCGTTTTTGCCGTCCGATTTCTCAGTTCTTGGCAGGAGCGACTATGAGACGGACCTCCTCATTGTGGAAGGATTACACCAGTATAAAGAAAAGCCATCCATTTGTGATATGGCCTCTTGTGAATTGTTGTGTTTTTCGCACTGAGGCTCGTCTGAATTAAGGTAATACCCCCCCCCCCCCCTGTATATTTTCTTTCACACTTTTTATTCCTGATTTTAGCTTTGTATGTAGGTCTCTCGTCATTTTCGTCGGTTTTAAATTGGATGACTCTTTTTTAATTTTATCGAAGGTAAATTTTCGTATAATGTTATGTTTTTATTGTATATAACCTGTATTTTTAAAACTTTTTCAAAACTTTTGTTTTCTAGGCTCTGAAGATGGAAAATTATTTCCGAAACGCTAGGGATTAAAAGAAGCCCAACTTCGTCAAGATGTTTGTGTTTTCCTTGCTTCTCCTCTTCGTTATAAAACTACGCTTTCCACGTAACAAGTCCATTGCTGAAGTTATATATATATATATATATATATATATATATATATATATATATATATATATATATATATATATATATATATATATATATATCATGTAAATCCACAATGAAAACGTGGATAAGATAAATCTTGATAAAATCACACGGAAGAATGGAAACAACGGAGTACCTTAGCTTTCGTCTTTATTCAAGACATCTTGAATAAAGACGAAAGCTAAGGTACTCCGTTGTTTCCATTCTCCCGTGTGATTTTATCAAGATATATATATATATATATATATATATATATATATATATATATATATATATATATATATATATATACTTCATTTTTAGTCCATTTAACACGCGGACTACTGACACCACATACGAGGCACGGGCAGTTTCCCATTGAGGTTCACGGCGCCATCAGCTCGATGAACAGGCTTTGTGTGAAATATAACAGAGTCTAGAGCTGCTTTTAGTGTCCTTGTGGCCTAGCCGGTAAGCGCTCCCTAGTCACACCCAGTAGGTCGAGGGTTCGATTCCTTGCTGGTGAGGTCGTTGATTGTATGTTCAAAGTCCGCGTGTTAAATGGACTGAAAATGAAGTATATATATGTACCTCGCGTTTCATACCAGCTGGATTCGGTAAAATGCTACTGACACCACATACGAGGCACGGGCAGTTTCCCATTGAGGTTCACGGCGCCATCAGCTCGATGAACAGGCTTTGTGTGAAATATAACAGAGTCTAGAACTGCTTTTAGTGTCCTTGTGGCCTAGCCGGTAAGCGCTCCCTAGTCACACCCAGTAGGTCGAGGGTTCGATTCCTTGCTGGTGAGGTCGTTGATTATATATATATATATATATATATATATAGAGAGAGAGAGAGAGAGTACTATATGGAAAACTTCAAATAATGAATACATTGAAAACTCTTGATATATATGACCTCTGTTCATCTACTTCTTATAGTATTCATATGAAACCGATTTCTCCAAAGGTTATCTCATACAGGAATATATACTCCTATCACTATGATTTTTTTTCCCCTAAGCAGGATATTAAAAAATCTTCATCATCCATTATGTTCCATATGGCTATGTAATTACTGTACATAATATTAAGCTCTGTGCTGTATATTCTTTTTAGTAACAGTCACCGTTGCAAGAGCAGTTTTTTTATGAAAGGAAAAAGAGATATATAGATGTATGTGCTTTTTAATAATTAGTTTATTTTTTTGCATTGCATGTGAATTATATTGATTCAATGCAAAGTAGTACTCTGTGTGTGTGTGTGTGTGTGTAATAATAATAATATTAATAATAATAATAATAATAATAATAATTTGCGGTTTATTAAAAGAGCATGGCAGCCGGAAGGCTGATAATACAGTATACAATTACACAATTGGGCAATGGGTCACTTGAGTGACAAGTAATATCCAAAGAACGTAAGTGATGCAAATATGATTTATAATAACTGGATCAGGAGTTCAACGTAGTGACAGTGCAAAAAGGTATGATTGGCTTTTCTTATAGTGATCGGTACGTGCTCGTATGGGCAGGATTTGGTTGTGGTGTCGAACAGCAATTCGTGGACGAGGGATCTCGGGTGAAAGTATGAACCTGTGTCGAGGATAGTGCAGAAGCTTCTCACCAAATTTGACTTGATAGCGAACGTAATACCGATTTTCAAGAAGGGAGATAGATCACTATCCTCTACCTACCGTCCAATCAGTCTAACATCAATTGTAGGCAAATTACTGGAAGCACTCATTTCAAACTTTATTCGAAAACACCTGGACAAGCACAAGTTGATCAATGATTCCCAACATGGCTTCACAAGTGGGCGTTCATGTCTAACTAATCTATTAAAAAAATTTCATTTGTTTTCGAATCGGTGGACGAGGGGCACAATTATGATGTGGTATATCTCGACTTTAGCAACGCCTTCGACAGAGTGCCCCACGAAAGACTAATAAGAAAAGTGGACTCTCATGGCATTAAAGGAGATGTTCTAAAATGAATTAGGGCGTGGTTACAGGACAGGAAACAGCGAGTGAACATTAACGGCACTAAATCCGATTGGAGCAACGGACCATTATTATTTATTACATACAAAAACGACATAGATATCGGCGTAGACAGCAACTTAAGTATATTTGCTAATGACACTAAAATAGGGCGTGTAATTAAATCTGACGAGGACTCCTCAAAACTACAGGAAGATCTAAACAAATTTTTCGAATGGTCTGAAAAATGGCAGATGAAATTCAATGTGGACAAATGTAAAGTATGGGATATGTAAACAGGGAAACCAGATACCAGATGAACAAAGATGTTATTGAGAAATCCGACCGCAAGAAATATTTAGGAGTAATGATAAGTAGGAATCTTAAGCCAAGTAAACAATGTGTATTTGCTTGAAACAAAGCTAATAAAGTACTTGGGTTCATACAGAGGAGTGTTAGTTACAAGTCTAGCGACGTCATCCTAAAACTATATCATGCGCTTGTGAGACCTCACTTGGATTACGCAGTTCAATTCTGGTCACCGTATTACAGAATGGATATAGAATCCTTGGAAAGAATTCAGAGGAGAATGACAAGACTAATCCCAGGCATTAGGAACCTTGAGTACAGAGGCAGGTTAAAGCATCTAAATTTGCACTCCCTCGAGAGACGTAGAGTGAGGGGCGATATGATAGAGGCGTATAAATGGAAGTCAAGGCTAAACAAAGGGGATATTACAAAGGTACTCAAACTATCCAACCAGGAGCGAACTCGTTACAATGGTTTTAAATTAGACAAATTAAGATTTAGGCGCGAAATAGGTAAACATTGGTTTAGAAATTGGGTAGTGGACGAGTGGAACAAGTTACCAAATATCATCATTAACTCGAATATGCTGGATAGCTTCAAACATAGGTTGGATGGATATATGAGCAATAGGGGTTGGGTGTAAATGGGACTGCCCAGTATGGGCCAATAGGCCTGCTGCAGTTTCTTAGGTTCTTATATGTTCTAATGAGGGCGTGGTGATGGTCAGAGAGAGTCAAGACGGTCATTGTGTTGAGCGCTTCTTAATATGTGGAGTAGGAAGGGAGAGAATAATCTTGCATGCCCTCTTTTGCACTTTTTAAAGGTGTTTCCAGTGTGTGGCATTTAGGGAGGAAGGCCAGGCAGGGGAGGGATAGGTGTGAATGTGTGTGTGTAATAATAATAATAATAATTAACGGCTTATTAAGATAACATGGCTGCGCGAAGGCTGAAAATATACAATGAACAGAGATGATAAGTTGCATATGCTGAAATCGGGGAGTGGGTCACTGGATTGACAAAAGCTTTCAACACAAAAACAAAAGAAACATAGAGTCAACATATAGATTAACTATAGATCTGGTACTCTGGGAGCTGGTCTTGTAGATATTCTTGTGACCTGATGTCGACGCCAACAATGTCCTTCCCACTGTCTGGATGACCGTTGTACAGTCACCCAAAAACGTCCTGTCGCCTTTCACCCTGAACCATGAACCCCGAGATTCAGACTCTTGAATCCGAAGCATTTATGGACAGAATAAATTATCAGTGTCTACTGCTTCAGGTTCACGAGTCTGAATCTCGGGGTTCGTGGTTCAGGGTGAAAGGCGACAGGACTTTTTTGGGTAACTGTACCTGACTGCTAAGCCGCTACCTCATTACAGCTGCAGATGTACAGTGTCGCGATCCCAATATCCTTTATACCTGGGGACTGAAACCTACCCCAAGTTATTAACAAATAAAGGAACAGATAGGGAACACGGCAATAATTATCCCCACAAAAACCTACTCAACTGAATGTACTTGAATAAGTAAGAACAAGTTGAAATAAGTAAGTCACAAAAAGGAAGATAATTAATTAATTCAATTTATGTTCTAAAGGGAGTACTGACTATAGCAAACAAGAATTTAAGGGAATAAGTAATTGTATATTAAAATAAGGGTGATGCCGGAAGGATGAAAATATACCGTAAGGAGTTAGACCAAACGAATATTGCTTAACAAAACTATATTACATAGACATACAAAATATATATATATATACAACAATCCCTACAAAATAGTTATTTCCTACCAAACAGGAGATTCCTTCCCACCAGGATCCCTTCCTAGGCCTAACTAAACGTGTCACTAATACCTGATACCCCTAGGGCATTGCAGAAGTCTGGACAAGGCACTAGACAAGGGTCAAGGCTAGAGATGGAATGGACACGTCTACCATATGCCACGGTTTTTCGCTACTGGGGAAGCTTGGGACACGCCTTGGAGGAGAGCGTCTCATATCACGTGATCCAAGACATTTGCTGGATAGTTTATATAATTAATTAATACTCCCCTTGATTTTACTTAACAGAGTAGGACAATGATGCATATTAATAACATACATAAATATACAATTAACCAAAGTAAATAAGAACAATAATAATATAATAAGTACAATTAACAATTTATTAATAGCTTGTATGAAATGTAAGCGTGAACATATGCCTCACGCTATGGGAGTTCCCGAGCGCCACAGGCACGTGACACCTCCCCCAAAAAAGTAAGCTTACAACTAACTGGAAGCGAAAATGGATATACAGCTACACAGTGAAAGTAATAACTAACACAATCGGTTTAAATCAATATGAAGCAAAATAATTCATAATATAAACACAAGGTACTCAATGACAATATAACAAAAATTAATTTGCATATAGACATAGTTTCTAAATAATCAGACTCGAGAAAGTGCATCAGCCAACACGTTCTCTTTTCCGCGGATATGGGAAATGTTCAAGTTATAGGGCTGAAGTGATAGAGCCCACCTCAAAAGTCTTTGGTTGGTATGTTTCATCTTGTCAACAAAAGTAAGTGGGTTATGATAAGTGAACACTTGAACGGGATAAGCAGTGCTGCCAATATATACTTTGAAGTTTTCTAGTGCCATGATCAGTGGTGGCATAGTTTCTTTGATATTTGTTAAATTTTCTAGAAAAATAGCACAGCGGATGAAGCACTTGATCACTCTCACCCTCTTGCAGAAGCACAGCACCGGCGCCAATTTCACTGGAGTCGACATGGAGAGTGAACTGTTTCTGGAGGTCAGGTGCAAGTAGTACAGGAGCATTTGCCAGCAGGGATTTAAGATTCTCAAAAGATTCCTGGCAAGCCGTAGTCCACTTGAAGGTTTTCTTGCCACTCAGCAGGTCAGTCATGGGAGAGGCAACGGAGGAGAAGTTTGGACAAAAACGGCGGTAGTACCCTGCCATACCCAGCAACCTCATCACACTCTTCTTATCGCCTGGCACTGGATACTGTTGAATTGCCTCAATTTTGGCTGCTATAGGCTGGACTTCCCCTTGTCCGACCACATGCCCCAAGAAAGTGACGTGGGCATGGCCGAACTCAGTTTTGACGAGGTTCACCGTCAGCTTGCTTGCAGCCAGTACGGAGAAGAGGGCTTGTAGACGACTCATGTGATCTTCCCAGGAACTGCTGAAGACGATAAGGTCGTCTAAGTAACAGCGGACACCTTCCAGACCAGACGTGATGAAATTCATGAGGCGTTGAAAGGTTGCAGGGGCGTTCCGCATACCAAACGGAAGGACTGTGAATTGGTACAACCCCTCAGGAGTGACAAAAGCAGAGATGGCCCTGGAGCGTTCAGTCAGTCTTATCTGGTAGTAGCCCTGGAGGAGATCCAATATGGTCACGTACCTTGCCTGTCCAAGATCGTCGATCACGTCGTCGATGCGTGGCAAGGGATAACCATCCGGTTCAGTGACAGCATTCATCTTGGGATAATCCACACACAGCCGCATTGACCCATTCGGCTTTGGAACTAGAACAACAGGGGATGCCCATGGACTGATGCTGGGTTCGACGAGGCCTAGCTCTTGAAGACGCTGTACCTCGGCTCGCACACACTCCCGCTTGAAGGCATTAAGACGGTAGGGACGCTGTCGGATTGGCTTGGCTCCCCTGGTCTCAACGTCATGCTCCAGCACTGAACAAGAGAGTGGGTAATCACCAACTATAATAAGATACTCCTGTAATAGAGACTTTATATTATTGGCTTGGTCACTAGAGAGATGGCACAACTTAGCACTGGGGTCCTCCAAGATAGTCGAGTTTTCAACTTTTACACTAGACCCATTCATTATTTCAGAAAAACACTGATCTTTATCATCCTTACACTCTGGCACAATGATACAATTTGGCAAGGATTGATCAACACAAGCAACTGCTTTTCCCAGGGTTTCGTTACGAACATGATATGACTTTAAAAGATTGACATGGATAAGGCGTTTTTTCTTACGCCGTTCAGGGGTGTTAATCATATAATTCACGGACTCCTGTTTTTCTAGTACTTCATATGGACCACTGTATTTGGATTTAAAAGGGTGATCATGTAAGGGCAGGAAGGCCAACACCTACTCCCCCACTTGGAATTCTCTAGGTTTTGCCTGATGGGCCTTATCAAAATGCAGTTTCATTTTCACCTGAGCACACCTTAAGTTGGACTGGGTAAGTTCTACAGGCAGACGCAACTTCTCCTTGAATTGGACCACATATGAAGCTAAAGGCGTCGCGCTCTGATCACTCAACCAACACTCTTTTAACACCTTAAGAGGCCCTCGCGCCTCATGTCCATAGACGAGCTGGAAGGGTGAGAATCCTAGCGACTCTTGTTTACTGTCCCGAACAGCAAACAAAAGCAGGTCAACTCCCTCGTCCCAATCCTTCCCAGTCTCCAGACAAAAGGTGCACATCATGAGTTTCCAGCTCCACCTCGAGTCTTCTGAGTTCAACTTGTAAGGCCAAATTACTTGGTGTAACAATTTCCTCTGAATTTCCCGAGGGTTGGGCTATGATTTCATTGTCAATAAGGTAGTTGAGGACAGCCTCTTCTAACCTAGACTTATTCATGGAAGAGCGGCCTTCTACTTCATAATAAGCAGCGAGGGATTGCCACTCTGTCTTAGTAAGCCCCTTCAGTACTTCGGCTGAAGGTGAAGCCAAAAAGCTTTCCAGGTCAAACATGTTGAACTCAAAATCGAGTAGCGAAAAAAAAAGTAACCGTGGCAGCAAAGCTAACTAGCTAGCTAATTAATAATATCAAAATGCAATCAACTGTGAAACACAGCAAGGGATTAACCAAACACCTGGTACACAAGATAAGGGTTAACTCACCAGTAGCTTAAGCAATAACAGGAGCAATATAAATGAACACTGTGAACACAGCAACTTGCGTCCAAAAATACTTAGCGATGAAACAACACCTGGCGAGTAACAACACTTGATATGACACAACAATGGTGGTTAGATCCCTGACAGGCCCCCACTTGTCGCCATCCCACTTTCCTTTATACTTGGGGAGTGAATCCTACCCCAATAGGGTGTGTCATAGGAGGGAAGATCAGCTAAAACTAATGGCCCATCACTTTTTTGGTAGATTTTAGTGTATATAAACAGAAAATAATTTCAGTTTCAATATTTTGCAACCTTTTGCTAGGTAAATTTTAGGGTGAAATTTATCGAAAATCTAACGTACAGCTGCGTTACTGCATTACAATTAAATAGTGAACATTGCTTTCTGACTTCATTCTTTAACAACCCAACTAACAATATTTTTTTCTGTTTCAGATTCTGATGCATTTATAAGTTGATAATATTTGCGATGGCTGCTTGTGTCAGGACGAGGAACCAAAAATCCAGCCATCTCAGTCACTATCTTGGGTCTGGGAGAGAGCTCCTGAAGTCGGAGTTACCTACATTGAGAGATGCTTTGAGATACGGTGTTTTAATCAGGCAAATCAGTAAAGAGAACCAAAGAACTTACACAAACAAAGACATTGCCAGTGATATGACCAAAGCTGTCTTGGCACAGTACACTCTGGCTAACGCTCAGTTCAAGCCTCCAGTCATAACAAATCAGAAGAAGATTAGTGAGAGACTGCTAGCCAGTTGGGAAAAGGCAAGAGATATCTCTCTTGGGAGAGGAAAACTTGCAGTTAAAGACAGCTTTGCCAAGCAACTGGACCAGTTATTTGACATAATTACTTGCAAGTGCCCAATTGTTCTCTGTCCTGAGTTTGGATGCGATCGTGACTGTAAATCCGAGGCCCACATCTCCTGTATTTGCAAGCATGAACTGAAGATTCCTGTGATCGAACTGGCATTTGCCAAAGCACAGAGAGAGAAGACTGGCAGTATAGGGGCTCTCATGATTTCTAGCCAAGATATTCCGGAGTCCAAGAGACAGGAGGCTGCCACAGAGAGACAGAAGAGGAGAAGAGTTGCCGAGGAAAAGAGACTTGAGAAGGCCCAGGGTGAGGTAAAAAAGGCCGATGATTGGAGTCAAGCTGATTCAGAGTTTAATGACTTCCCCATGGTTGATCCGAGTGCTGACCAGGAGAATGGTGACTTTGTCCCTAACCCAGAAAATAATGATCCCAAACCTTCCAGGCATAAGATTCGAAATAGGAAAGATATCCCGAGCATAGCTCTGGCCAACATGCGACACCACACTGGTCTCAGAGAAACTGCAGAGATAGCAACAGCTGCCTGGGTTGACGGTGGTTTCATAACACCTGATGATGTTCACCTGGTGATAGATCATAACAAAGTAAGGAGAGCTCAGGAGAAACTTGTCAGTAACCTAGAAGAGGAGTTTGATAAGGAGATAAGAGAAAATGGAATCAATTGTTTGTTCTTTGATGGGAGAAGGGATGACACTAAAGTGTTCATGAAAGTTGGAGATTCTGACAAGTTGTTCCCTGCAATGGTGAAGGAGGAACACTACTCCTGCTGCAGTGAACCAGGAGGGAAGTATTTGTGGCATTTCACTCCAAAGAAAGATGACATCAGGAAACCAGCCATGATAGTGGCAGATAACATTGTGAACTGGCTCAGAGAGAAGAACGTAGACCAGACCCTGCAGGCCGTTGGAGGGGACAGCACCAACACGAACACAGGGTGGCAAGGGGGGGTCATACAGTGGATAGAGCGGAAGATTGGGAGGAAGCTGGTCTGGATTGTTTGTGACCTCCACACCAACGAGTTGCCACTCAGACATCTGATCCAGGAGCTGAATGGCAAGACTCTTTCAAACAACAGATGGTCTGGTCCTCTTGGCATGATGCTGGGCTCTGCCACTGAGTTAGATATAAATCCGAGCTTTGAAAAAATCACAGTTGGCCCTCCACTCGTTGAGCTTGCACATACTGTCATTGACGACCTGAGTACTGACCAGTACTATGGTTACATGATTTGCAGTGCCATCAAAACTGGGGTCATGCCTGATAGACTTGCTTACCTGCAGATAGGTCCAGTCTCACATTCTAGGTGGCTCACAACGGCTCTCAGGTTCTGAAGAATTTGGGTCGCTCATCATAAACTGAAAGGGAACCAGCTTCACAACCTGAGACTTATTGTCCAATTCCTCGTGAGTGTCTACTTGCCAAATTGGTTCAACACCAAGGTCAAGTCATCGTTCTCCGAAGGTCCGAGGCATGTTCTCTTCCAGCTTGAGCTCCTGAGGAGTCAGCCAAGGATGGTTGTTCAGATTGTGGAGCAGACTGTGAGGAGATCTTCCTGGTACGCTCATCCCGAGGCAGTTCTGCAGACAATGCTCTGCAGTAAGGATGAGGAGGAGAGAAGAGTGGCAGTCAAAAAGATCTTGGATATGAGACTTTTGAGAGGATCTGGGCATGACGAATCAGTTGGTGACGATTCCTTCAGGGTCAGGAAGACTCCTGAAGTCGGGAATGGGACAACTGGCCGCCGCCATCTGGCCGCCGAGGACTGGGAATAAACTGCAAACACCTAATTTTGCGCTCTCAAGGCAGGTTAGGTTAGGTTAGGTTAGGTTAGGTTAGGTTAGGTTAGGTACTTCATGGGCTGCGGCCAGATGGCGGCGGCCAGTTGTCCTAGACCCCCTGAAGTCAATCTAGGTGCCCAGACCCTCACTGATCTCATAGATCTGGATATCATCCAGGCTGGCAGTGAGCCCCCTCTTACCTGCAGCCTCACCAATGTTCAAGTCAGAGCTTTCCTGGACAACCCCATGCATGTCCCTGCCTGGCCTTCGCACACCCAGAGTATAGAGCGTTGTGTACAGCAAGTGAGCGAGGCCAGCAGTCACGTGTACAGCCAGGAGAGGAGGGAAGGCTACATCCCAGCTCAGGTGGTCAGCAGGTAGGTGATGAGTAGAAGCAGAAGCAAGAAAGACATGTTCTCTATGGTGTGCAGCAACACCTGGTGGTAGTAGTAAAACCGGTTTTTGTATTTGATGATGTTGTTTTCTAAAGGAATATTAAATTTAATAAATGTGTCAAGATCATTCGTTTCACTATTCTGGATCATTTTCATCCTAATAAATTAACCTGATACATTTACTTTACTTTAAATAAGCTATTTAGTGGTGTTGGTAAAAGGGTGGGAATACTGAATTTTCATAAGATTTCAAGTTAAAATTTACCTAGCAAAAAATGAAAACTTTTCAAATCTGAAGATATCACATGATTCTGCACATAGAACTACATCATTAATACCATGGGCCGATTTTTCAAACTCAAAAAAAAAAATCGCCTCCGTATGACACTGGGGTATTGTTGTGGTTATAATGGTATTGGTGGTGGTTGTTGAGTGGGTGTTGTTATGGTTTAAATGGTAGTGGTAGAGGGGTGTTGTTGTAGTTATGATGATAGTGATGGTTGTAGAGGTGGTGTTGTGGTAATGATGGGTGGTGAATAGCATTGACCTTCTGCTTGTATTCACCAAGAGTATAACCAAAAAGTATTGATAATAAAGAGGTACAGAAAAGTAAAGATAAGAGAACAGCATCTAGTATTATTTCTATACCAAAGTCTATTTATACCAAGTCAACCCATGGCAGGAGGCGGAGCTAATTATGTGACATCGTAGGCCGTAGTCAAAGAAAATGGTAGTGAGGGATAACCTGTATATTATCACGGGTGCAGGCACCTCCCCTCTATTAGATGATATCCTTGCCATATTTTGATCTTTCACTTCACCACTTGGAATTCTCATGTAATTATTATTTTTTATGATATTCCTATTCTTATTATTAAAAAAATATAATAATTATTATTAATAATGCTCTTCTCCCTCTGTGTATTATTATTTATACTCTTATGATTTTGTTGCTAGTATCAGTGTAGAAGCAATAAAGTAATCATAGGCATATGGGGTTAGCTATTTACTTGGGGGGGGGGCAGAAGAATTACGAGAAGTAAATAGAATAGGCAAAAAAAATTATATTTTGTTTAATGATTATAATTATCATCATTCTCTCTCCCCCAAGCTATTACAGTAAATACGTGAATACAAGTATATATGTGTAGAGGATTTCAATTTATCAATATGGCCACTAGACATATTACAGATGACTAGACTATTCAACAGTTTCAAGCAAAAAATAGGTACTTGTCTCTCCACATCCAGTTTCCTAGCTGAACATTATACTTTAGGGAATTTAAATTTAAACTTATCAACGGCTATCAAGTATTGTCCTTCCCCTTGTTGCACCTTATATATTTGCTGTTTGCACAATGAATTCTCAACTTTTTCTCTGTTTTTCATCCTTTGGAAATCGATAAAATATCAATTTTTTTTAAGTAGTCTGTAGTTTGATATGCATCCAGATATGGCGCATATATCAGGTTTTCACGCCTTGAGGGCCAGCTGCGTCATGTGCAGCGAAGGACAAATTTTCGACTCGAAGTGGGTTGATTTGGTTTACTAGACTTTAATCTACTCAACCTACCAGATCGCTTAGGGTTACCAGACACTTTACACCTCTACAGTATACAGTGCAACCAGTCATAGTATTACTTTTCCCACGGTCCCATGTGCTGGTAAATGCCGTGGTGATCGTTAATAGCTGCAGCTGGTGTGGTATTAGGTAGGGTGGTGACGATGGTGCTAGTAGCAGTAGTTTTGATAATGATGATGGCGGTGGTAGTGGATATGGTAATGGTGATGGTGGTGGTGGTAGTGCTCATAGTAATTGTGGTGATATTAGCTGTGGTGGTGAGGGTGCCAGTGGTTTTGGTGACAGAAGTGGTGATGCTAATGGTTGTAGTGATAGTAGTGGTGATAGTAGCTGTAGTGGTGGTACTAGTATCTGTGATGGTAGTAGCACTAGTGGTTGTGGTGAAAATGGTAGTGGTGTGAATGTTTGTAGTGTTAATGGTGATGGTGCCAGTAGTTATGGTCAAAGATGTGGTAGTTCTATTGGTTTGTGGTGATAGTGGTGGTGTTGCCAATGGTTATGGTGATAGCAGTGGTGGTTTTAGTGGTTGTAGTGATAGTGGTAGTGGTGTTAGTGGTTGTGGTGATAGTGGTGGCGTTGCCATTTGTTATAGTGATAGTAGTGGTGGTGTTAGTGGTTATGTTGACTGTGGTGGTGATAGTAGTTGTGGTGATCGTGGTGGCAGAGCTAGTGATTGTGGTGATAGTGGTGATGGTGCTAGTATTAGTTGGGTTAGTAGTTGTGGTGATAATGGTGGTGCTGGTTGTGGCGATAGTGGTGATGGTGTTTAGTGGTTGTGGTGATAGCGGTGGTGCGGGGTGGTGTTAGTGGTTGTGGCGATATTGGTGGTGGAGTTCGTGGTAGTGGTGATGATGATGGTGATGCTTGAGGTGGCGCGGGTAATGGCTGAGATGATGCTGGTGGTGGTGCTGGTGTTGGTTGTTAGTAGTTGTGGTTATGGTGGTGGTGTTTAGTGATTGCATTGATCTGGTAGTGGTGCTAGTGATTATGGTGAGAGTGGTGGTGGTGTTAGTGGTTGTGGTGATAGTGATTGTGGTGCTGGTGGTCGTGGCAATAGTGGTGGTAGTGCTAGTGGTTTTAGTGATAGTGGTATTGGTGCTAGTGGGTGTGGTGATAGTGGTGGTGGTGCTAGTGTTAGTTGCGTTAGTGATTGTGGTGATGGTGGTAGTGCTATTAGTGCTAGTGTTAGTGGTTGTGGTGATAGTAGTTGTAATGATAGCGGTGGTGGTGCTAGTGGTGATGGGTTAATGGTTGTTGTGTTAGTGGTTGAAGTGATAGTGGTGGTGGTGCTAGTAGTTTTGGTGATAGTGGTGGCGGTGCTAGTGTTGGTTTTGTTAGGGGTAGTGGGGGTGCAAATGAACGTGTTAACGGTTGTGGTAATAGTGGTTGAGATGGTAGCGGTGGTGATGATAGTGGTGGTGGTGTTAATGGTGTTAGTATTCGTGGCGGTGAGACACAGACAAAGATATATAGGGGTTGTTAGGGGGTGGATTAGGAGGATAAAAGAGGCAGAGGTAAATTTTAAGAAGCGTTGAAGAAGGACCACTCATTACAATGGACATCTTACACCTGGTCATTTTCATCACCTCCCTTCTCTATATTTTCAAACAGTACTTCTATGTTATTTTGCTATTTTTACATTGTTGGTTCTGTTGTAAGGTTATTCTTGTTTGGATTTTTGTTTTTTACTGTCAATCAGATTTCTTGGCCATTTTTATTTATTTCATAAGCCTTTTTGTTAGCTGATATTCTTTAAATATTTATGATACTTTTGTTTTTTCTCTACTTTCTTATGTTGTTATTACGACAACCTTGTTAAGATTATTCTTCACTCCTACTGTGTCATAAAGTCAAACTGATTTTATATCAGTCATTATATTTTCACTATAATTCTCTTTAATCATCTCAGTGTCTCGTCACCGTATTATCTTGCCAATGCATTCTATTATTGTATTTTTTTCTATTTCCTTGACTTGTTTTGCTTCTAAATTTAATAGTCCCTGCATCATATGTGGGAGCTTCATGCATCTCAGAAAGCTTAAGTAATACCTAGCCTTTCTTTAAGTGTTTACAAATAGTTCGTTAAGTAAAAAGAAAGTCCTGATGATATGTTTGAGAGTTATTTCCGCCGTGTACACGATGCTGTGGTATCCCGGTGGTCGTAATATGGGTCAATTGCAAGATCAGCCGTGGTGTTGTAGTGGATTTCTCCCCTACAAACGCTGTTTGTCGCTGAGTAGCCGACCCCGCGAATTCCCCAGTGTATGCCTCGTGGTCTGGGTCAACCAGCGCCGCCATACATCACCGAGGTTAACTACTAAGCCACGCCTACCCCCGCTATTTAAAACCTGACCTCGTGGTGACCTCTCTCTCAGGGCCGGTGCAAGATGATTTGGCGCCCTAGGCAAGCCTTTAGATGTGCGCCCCCTTGAAAGTTTTGATAAGCTAATGTAGGTACAGTAACCCATGACTACATTGTTTTCATCTTGTGGCTTTATTACTTCACCCATGCAAATAACCAATTATTGTTATTACATTAAGTCAATAAATTCTTGACGTAAACTTCAGAGGTCAGGTAACCTTGCCTCATCCCGACAAAGACAGGGAAGGGGCGGCTCAGCCCGCCCTGGCAGTAAGTGGCAGTAAGGGAGGGGAGGGGATGGTGGGGTTGGGAGAAGGGTTCCTCAGATGTCAGCCTTCAGGTCACTGCTCGACAGTTCTCAAGGCCGCCAAAGATAAGGACCCGGGTTAGTCCCTCCGGGGGGTTAACGAATAATATTAAAAAAGAAAACACAGTCGGCTACCGTCTACCTACCCTCGCCTCCCTCCGACCCCCCCCCCCCCCCCACCCTTCTAACATCCTGCTCGGACCCTCCACGGCTCCACCACAGTGTCCACCACAGTTTTCCCTTCATTTTTAATTTTATCCAAGTTTGCCCTGAATTTGTGGCGCCCCCAGATGTTGGCGCCCTAGGCGATCGCCTAGTTCGCCTAGTGGGTAGCGCCGGCCCTGCTCTCTCTTCTTCAAGCTAAAGCCGCAGCAAGCTACACCTCCTCCTCCGCCGCTGCCTGGCGGCCCTCGCTCCCGCCGGCGAGCATGGTGACCCACAAGCTGTCCTCTGAGCATCCTCACCAACCAGCTCTCTCTACATCACGCTTGTAACCACGCTGCCAAGCTGCATTGTACATCCAATATAACATGTATACAGAGAGCACATTGTGAGTTTCCTTTCTCCAATCATCCTGAGTGTGAACCCAAACATCCCGTCCCCCACAGTGTATACCACGCTGTAGTACTCCCATGGTTGTTGTGCAAGAAGCGTTTTTGGCTAAAAAAAATATATATGTACGATTCGTGATCACTACGATGGAACTATTTTTGAAACCAAAAGAAAGAAAATTGATTTGGATGCACATATAATGTATAAATCTGCAAAGGAATAATATTTTTTTTTACGATATACTCCATATAGAACAGCACATGCAGAATTGTATTGTTTTTTTTAAAAGCAGTCCATGTTTGTGTATGAAAAATGCCGCCAGCCTCTACTTATCTCATCGCCGTTTATATCCTCCAAATTCTCCTAACCACCATAAAAGACAAACCTTTAAGATAACTAAAACAACTAATTTATGTGTAGAAATGTATTGAAATCAAATTAAAGTAAAAAAAAGTCGTAAGTGGTCTATTTGAAGAGTGGTGAGAACAGCTTCCTCTGGGATGGTGAATGACGTCCTTTATCAGAATAATATCAACCCAATTTTCGTAATGAGGTCAATTAATAACATTCCACCACTACCAAAATAATTATTTCCTTAGTATAAATACTTTGTAGCATAAATTTCATATTTTAATAAGTCCAAATATGCCGGGTAACCAATGCCAGGTGAATCCAATGAACGTCCTTTATCAGAAATAATATCAACCCAATTTTCGTAATGAGCGCAATTAATAACCGTCCAGCACTATCAAAATAATTATTTCCATAGTATAATTACTTAATAGCCTAGATTTCATATTTTAATAAGTCCAAATATGCCAGGTAACTAGTGCTAGGTACTTCCCAGGCATGTTTCATTTGTGTATCAGTTTAACCACAATTTGCTACTAATAAGATAAATTCAGTGACCTAAATTCATGTTTTATTTTTTTATTCCCTTGGTGACTCAATGTATTACAAGAAAGAACTACTTTATGACTTGTTTGGGCCAACAGTTGGAGTGGTGATATTAATTAACTTTGCCATTGACAGTGGTATAATCAAATGTATATATATTGGCTTTGTATGTCCATGATTTCAACAAAAATGAATAAGTCCTTCTAAATTAAATGGAATTGATGATATTACAGGTTGTACCTCTCTAGTCAGGCAACCTCGGGACCTGACCGGTGCCGGACCATGGAAATTGCCGGACCATGGAAATTCACCCTTTTCCTGGATAGTTAGTGACTTGTGCTTATGCCTGGAAGCACTAGCACCACTTTCTCTGCGTCATGGTCTCTTTGAAGACATATTGAAGGGTTAAATGTCGCATAGTAGCTTCTCAAATTCCGCGAGTTTTTAATTCTTAACGTATTTTATTGGAACACACAAAAAAATAAATAAATAAAAATTTTGACGGCAGAAACTTGAATTTCGACGGGTTTGAACGGCCCGCCAACGTGCAGACGACGTGCATAATTGTGTAAACAGCGTCATTTCTCTTATGTACAAAAGATACATTATTGTTTATTACTGAATGTCTTTTTTATTGAATTAATGTTTATGTGTGCAAAATGAGCAATACAATTCATTAATAATACGTAGAATATTAAAACACACGAGGAAATGACACAGCATTGTTTTTGTTGATTACAAAACCAGTGACTGACTGGTTCTACATATAAAACTGAAGAAAATAAGACCTTGGTTGTAGCTGTAGTAAAATTAATATGGTTGTTTTAAGTAATATTATTTAATGTTAATAAATGGAACAATAGAAGTAGCTAACGATAATGGTAAAGAAAAAAAGAGAGATCGCGTATGTAAGTGCGCATGCACACACCTGAAAACATATCGTCATTACTTTACATAAGAATATGAAAGCAACACTAATTTACTGTTCATATATATTTTAATTGATGTTTCTGAATTTGTTTTTATTGAATTAATGTACGTGTGTGCAAAATTAACAATACAATTTATTAATAATACGTGGAATATTAGAGGAGACGAGACGGCTGCCGGCATTGTTTATGTTAAAGCTTACGAAACCAGTGACTGATTGGTTCTACATATAAAACTGAAGAAAATAAGACCCTGATTGTAGCTGTAGTAAAATTAATGTAAAAAATGAATATGGTTGCTTAAAGTACCTGTAATGTTATTTAATGTTAATTAATGGAACAATATAAGTAGCTAACCATTAATGGTAAAAAAAAAAGTGAGACTGCTCGTATGTAAGTGCGCACATGTGAAAATATATCGTCATTACTCTACATAAGAATATGAAAGCAACACTTATTTACTGCTCATATATATTGAAGGGTTAAATGTTGTACTCTGTATAGACAAGCAGATTCAGATTTCAGATTTGTCCCCGAGGGGGCTAGTTTATTGGGCACCCCCTTACATCCTGTGCAAGGTGAAGCGCAGAAGCGTTTACAGCGCCCAACAGGGAAGTATGAAAAGTTCATACTTGCCTTTATGACTCGTACATTAAGGGCGTAAAAGCCTGAAGGGTCATAGGTTCTGTCAAGTTACATAAAGTGAGAGAATGATGAGTGTGTGTGGGGAAAGTTCCCGGTACATTTTGTCTGTTTATGGCAGAGAGTGGCAGGTCCCTAATAATGTCAAATGCCAGGCCTGTGACTAGGAGGAGGGATATCTGGTCTGGGAGGGAAGAGGTGTTGGTAACGGCTGGGATAGACAAGCAGAGAGAGAGAGATTGAGTGCAGCCGAACTGCCGTACGTAAACAAAACTTAATTTCCCGGGGCTTTTTTATTTTATTTTTTAAGGGGATTAGCCCACCCGGGCATGGGTCACTGACCCACATTGGGGCTTGAGGGGCAAAAATTTAATACTCCTGTAATAATAATAATAATTCAGAGAAGTAAAAAAAAAAAAAAAATCTGGCTATCTACCTATTGGACAAACTAAAATCGTTCCGGACCACGGGAGTTTCCGGACCACAGAATGCCGGACTAGAGAGGTACAACCTCTATTATCTTTTGGCCATCCAGCAAATTTAATGATTTTAAGTTGACCTATTTTTACCAGTTAAGTTAGGTTATGTTAGATAAGTTAAGTTAGGTTATGTTAGATTAGTTAAGTTAGGTTAGTTAGGTTTGGTGACATTGAAATTATGTTTTTTCAAATGCCAAGTAGGTGGATGACCTAAACATTCATTTTACCAAATTGATTATGAGTAGATCGAAAACATTAGTTTTGTTTTTTTACAAATTCAGACTCCGTAAAGTTCAAATGACAATCAGTTCATGATAGATGTTTCACCCTATACACTAAAGCTACTTTATGTCAGAGGAAAAAAATAGCACCAAATTGTATTGTTTAATACCAAAAGAAGTCATTGATGATAATATTTAATAACAATATTTCAGGTATTACGACCTGGTCGTCGGGACGGAACACTGTCGTAAGTCGAGGAGAGACTGTACTACAATTTCATCTTTAAACTCCTTGTATCTTACCTAACTCTTTTTGCTGCTGCACTCAATTATAGCTAGATGTAATAATTGTAGAAAGTAATCATAGGTATGACTCCCTTTACCGTTAATTGTTTTTTATTACAATTATTGGATATTCAAAGATAATGAAATTATAAATTTTCAATAAATGTGATATACATTCTAATGATGACAACAGAAATATGTCAGACTTGACTAATTAACTGTAACCGGAAATTAACCTAAGTGAAAATGTCCTTAATCCAACCTATAAAATATCAAAGACAGTATACTTTATTTTATGATAGTTAAGTCAGTTTCCAGTTAGGTTAAGTTAGGTAGGTTAGGTTAACATTTTGATGTAGATCATTAAAATTTTAAAGGGCTTATAATTTTTGTTCTACGAATTTCTCCCAAAAACGGGATCAATTTTTTTAGTGTGTTGCATATCAAACCAAACAAATGTGAGCTACCTAAGCTAACCTCGGAATTGGTTCCCAGACTCGAACAGAAAAATGTGGAGACTTTCCGTAAAATCCCCAAATTACTCGTAGACAAGAAAAAATGCAGTTTCTGGAATTTTCTGAAAATATGCCTTGGAGAAATTATAACATACTGTATGCCTAAATTATTTTCTTATTAATTTTTTTTTTACACTGCGTACATACATGGATATTACGTATTATTATATTTGTGAAATTTGTGGATGATTTTTCTTATAAAATACTTTTTTGCTCTTGATCATCCATATATTATAACATATCCTGCTTTAATAAAGCCTATATTCTGAAATAACAACCATTATCATTGTATTATTATCCTTATTATTATTTCAGTTTATATTAAACATTTTATATTAAACATTAGTTGATTGGTAGAATTTCATGACTATATCTACTGTATATGGGTTCCATGACATTTGCTCACAAGCTGAACCTAATCAAACCTAACCTAATAACCTAACATGTCTTCATTTCCATAATAGTTGAGTACTATATGCCTTGTAAACAAATATCTGCACACTAACAACTGTATATGAAGACTCTCTGGTGAGGATCCATATACAGTATTTACATGGAATGTTTTTCCAAATAAAAGACCATTTAAACAGCAGATACATTTTTTGAAAGGGTATTTATTGCATTACTATACTGTAATCAGGGGGAGAAAAGGAGGAAACATTATATCAAGTTTTCATATCTTGTAGATAACTGGCCTTTATGCTTGTATAATATGAAAGTAAAATTTTTGGTACAAAGATAATTTCCTGTTTTATGGAAAACTAACAGTTATGGTGATATTTTTTTCAAGATTTTATCCCAATTCAGCTGTATAGTGAGTTCATCACTGTCATAAAATTATAATACCTAATACTGTACTTTGTTATATTGTACTGACTTCATCCACAGAACAGGCCATAGTTCTCTTTATTACACTCACCCAACCCCAAGTTCATGAAAAACTTGTAACTTTATTGTTAGATTTAATAAGGATAAAGAAGAAGGAACAGATATTACACTCAATTTCTACGTTTTTATGGTTGTCACAGGCTTTATTTACCTATATTCACTGTAAATGATCGTATTTCATTCCCAGAATTGGCTTATAATCCAAGAAAATTGGAAAATGAGGTGCACCTTAGCTTGGGATTCAAGTTTTTTTATGCTCGTAAATCGTGTAGCAAGAGTACACGTTTCGTGCCACTGACAACGTTTAGAGGGTGCAAGCATACCAATCCCCAAGTCTTCCGCCAGTTGGTACCTGACTACACTACGATGACGTAGTAACAACAAACGACTGTAGGGTACCACGGCGTGGTGTACACCATGCACCATGGCCCATCTTGAAAAATTACAAAATTTTCACTCCATTGTATTACGACTGCCGGGATACCACGGCATGGTGTACACCACGACTGAATTTTGCAATTGGCCCTACAATGTAAGAAAAGTTTAGTGATCATGCAAGAATGGCCATGGTTGTTCCCCACCGTCGTTTGTTGTTACTACGTCATCGTGGTGTAGTCAGGTGTACCAACTGACTGAAGACTAGGAGGTTGGTATGATTGCATCCTCAAAACGTTGTCAACGGCACGAAACGTTTGCTCTTGCTAAACGATTTACGAGCATGAAAAACTTGAATCCCAAGCTAAGGTGCACCTCATTTTCCTATTTTCATGGATTATAAGCCAATTCTCGGTATGAAATACAGTCACTTACGGTTAATATAGGTAAATTTAGCCTGTAACAACCATAAGAACGCAGGAATAGAGTGTAATATCTGTTCCTTTCTTCCTTCTCCTTATTAAATCAAACAATAAATTATTAAGTTTTTCATGAACTTGGACTTTGGTGAGTGTAAATAAAGAGAATTATGGCCTGTTCTGTGGATGAAGTCAGTAGAATATAACAAAGTTCAGTGATAGGCAATATAATTTTGCTATGACATTTATGTACTCACTGTACAGATGAATTGGGACAAAATCTTGACAAATATCACCATAACTGTTAGTTTTCTATCAAACATGAAATTAGCTTTGTACCATAAATCTTTACTTCCATATTATACAAGTATAAAGACCAGTAATCTATAAGATATTAAACCTTGAGATAATGGGCCGGATTGATAGTCATTACGAAGCACAATGCCAATTGATAGTGTTCGTGCTGGTCTATTAATAGTCATCCCGATAAACGAGGTATCGGAAGGGAACCGTACGCATATCCCTGAAATGTTGGAAACAACATCGGGTGGCTACCCCCACCCGATAGCTGCCTTACGACAAATAATAATCATCATTATATTTTATGAAAGCTCTTCCAGTACTTTATATTACAGATGTCTACGTCGAATTATATTATTTTTTTTGATAAGAACAATTAAAAGAAGTGTTAATACGGATAAATGAACTTTCACAACACTGTTATGAACTTGAAACATTATTGGAATGTTGACACCACAGCTTCGACTTCGATGACGACTGCTGTCTGTGCTGTGAGCCTCATCTTCAATTAACAATTACTTCTGTTATCATTTAGGGTATGTTTCTTATCTTTATTCATTCATACAATATTTTTGTCGTAGTAGTAATAAAATTTCAACCATCTGAAACACGAAATACACTTATTTTTTCCGGAATGGGGCAAGCCAAGTGAGCTCACTCTATCTTGAGTTGGCAAGGAAAATATCACAGTTTTGGGCCCAGTAATATAGTTTAGTATAAACGTTAATATTTATTTTCAACAAGATATTAGCTATGGGGTACGATCTACAGTGTCTTGTGTGTCAGGCAGAAATATGCCGACATAAGTAAGTAGAAGATTTCATTTTCTTTATTCTTTAACTTACATATTTACTGTCACTAATAAAATAAAGAATAAGTACAGCTTACTATCAATACAAATAATTTGCTCTAAAATTCTGCAATACTCGGCTACATCACAGTTTTAATAATACACTCAACACTGCACTCTTTGGTTAAAAAAAAATCTATTTACTTTTAATTTTTACAAATGATATTTTCATTCATCTAAGTATAACTACATTTTTTAGCTATATTCTAAACAATATCAGAAAACCACACAGCACAGTAGACAGTTTGGGAGTGACAATTAACTAAACTTGGTTGTCACAAAAAAAGCCCATTGGATGCACAATTGATCAACTTGAGGTAGTTTGGCTCTTAAGAAGTTTCTATGCAATTTGAAGTGTGTGTACAATGCAAGGCAGGGGCCCCCACTGCACTGACATGAGAGATCAGTTTTAACTTTGCCATCTGTATGATGGTATTCAATCGGCAACACTTACAGATTTCTATAAAAAACATTGGTTAATTGAAAAAATTGTGGATCAGTCATATTTAATATTTTGTTAGGTTAGGTTATGTTAAATTAGGTGAAGTTTAAATTCGATTAGATTAAGTTAAAGTGAGGTTAGGTTAAGTTAGGTTAAGTTAAGTTATTATTTTTTTTTTAAGTTAAAGATAGGTTAGATCCATATTTTGTGCCAGTTATTCACTGGTAATGTGTGGCAATTTTCAAGGGGGCAGTTGTCCTAGAAACAAATTTTATTAAAAAATTTAAATTAAGAAATTATAAATAAAATGATAATGTTCTGATTTTACAGCATGCAAACCTACAGACAATACCTTGATGACATCGAAGAAATAAGGATGTTTAGTCAAGTTGGTGATATAAGGAAGCGACGATTTAATATAAGACGAGATCCTTTTCAGTATTATAATGAAAAGGAATTTATTCAGTACTACAGAGCATCTAAGGACAGCACCAGGGAGCTGCTTACAAAAATCAGACATCATCTCCCGCATATTCACAACGTCAAGACTTTGTGACAGTCTGCAGGCCGGTGGTTATCGAGGCTTTCTCCTTGGTTATAGTAAATATGCGTTGCGTCCATACTTACTCACTCCAATCCATAATCCAGCTAATGAAAGGCAGAGGAAATATAACAGATCTCATATTAAAACAAGAACTACAATTGAAAGGACATTTGGAGTGTGGAAGAGGAGATTTGCTGTCTTGCAACATGTAAGAGCAAAGCTGTCTATTACCAAAAATATTATAATTGCATGTGCAGTTCAACATAATATTACTTTGATTTCTGGACTTCCACTGGACATAGAAGACATGCATTAAGAAGTAATACGGCTTTAGTTAGTTAGGTAACTACTATGTTCCATACATTACTTTAAGTGGTGAACGATTCATGTCATTAAATTTTAATAAAACAGTGGTTCTATATTATTTCTTTATTAAAGCCTTTTCATTCATTCTTAAATTATGTTGCCTTAAATTGTCTAATTTTTACTTCATTGAGGTCTTTAATAAGGAAGCTTACCTCAATATGTATGATAATTCACCTGTGAGGTAATATGAAGAAAACCAAAGGAAAGAAATATAGATTTATTTTTTCTAAATGTGCAAAAATTAAGAAAATAAAAATTATTTTTTCTGTACAGGACTCTGCATTTCATTAATATCACAGCTTATATTATAGATATACATAAAAAAAAAATCTGAACTGCCATACTTTGTACAATATTTGCACAAAATAGAAATGCGGAGACAAATTTTCTCTTAAATTAAATTATATATGAATGCATAAAAATTAATAAACTAAAAATCTCCTATATCCATTACTCTGCATATAACAACTTGTATTATAAATCTACCCCCCCCCCCCCCAAAAAAAAGAACTTTAGTCTATAGCACAGTAAAAAGAATTGCAATTATTGAAAATCACAGCATACCTGTATATCATAAAAAAAAAAAAAATCTTAGCTGCCATACTTAAGACAGCAATTGTAAACAATGGCAAAATAAAGAAATGTAGATTTATTTCCTTTAAATAAAATTATTTTAAGGTGTAAGACATAAGAAAATAAATTTATAATCTAGATGCCACTTTACGATATATCAAGGTACCCCTGTATATAGTAAAATCATAAACATTGCATATGACTGTATGTTATTACTCAACCATCATTCATAAGTTTTAGCCATGGCATCATGTGCAGTTGATGCTTTCCTTAAACATGTATCTAACAATTCAAAAGATTTATTAATTTTTTCAAGCGTCTTTTCAATCACTCTAATTACAGTTTCACTTTATCTTTCTTTGAGTGTATGTGCTGATATTATGGCCTTCACTTTCAGTTCCTCCTCATGCTCTCTTTTCATTGTGTACAATTTATATTGGTGAGGCAGGAACAGAGGGTGAAATTAGAAGTCGAAAAACAGAAGTAGATGGTGCAGAAGACACAGTTGATAGCCCTGGTGTTGGAACAGGCAAAACAAGAGGATCATGGGAGTGAGGAAATTCAGGTACACTTGCAGAAGTCTTCCGCATGACACGAGCACTGGGTGGCGATTTCTTCTGAAGCTAATGATAGTTTTTCTGGAGGACCACCACCCACTCTCCTATATCTCTGGTTTTAGTTCTGAAAGAAACAGAAGAATATAAATGCTTTATACAGTGCTAGGCTACAGTCATATCTGCATTAAAATTTACTAGGATATGCTGGTAAAAAGGACTCGTGCTTCTGATAAGTTTTTGGAGGTGACCCTTCAGAAACTGAGCATAGACCTGTTTGAAGCTATCTTGCCAGAATAATTTGGCTTGCCAAGTGTGTATTGCCAGGCAACTAATGGAAAGTACACTAACTCTGCAGAATAATATCTGTTTCATATAGATTTATATGCTGTATAGCTTGGTTCTAGGATAATTGCCCCCCAATGCCAGTGAATAACTGGCACAAAACATGGAAATAACCTAACTTTAACTTAAAATAACCTATCCTTACCTAACTTAACCTATTTTAACCTAACCTATTTTTAACTTAACCTAACTTTATTTTAACCTAACCTAACTTTAACTCACATGACTCCTCACATGACCCGTCACTTAAATACTGTAATCCTACTCAATTTAGTAACCTAATGGCAAAAATCCTTATTTTTAAATACCAAACTTAGAAATAAGCATATACTTACTCCTTTTTATGTTGGAGCTCCTCTTGAGGTGCTTGGTTGTAAGAGGGAGTTGATCTTGGTTGCTGGTGTTTAATGAGGCAGTAATTTCATCCTAGGCCTTTCTTTTGCTGTCATTTATTGTGTTACAGTACTAGTAGACCTGTCCTCGATGACTGGCCTTTGCTCGATAAGGCGCAAAGGTGCTATGTGCAGGGTTACTGACAGGGCTGCAGAACGTTCTCTCCTCTCCATGTTTGATAACACCTACGCAAACATTTTTGCCAAGTACACAGATGAAAAAATTGTCTGTAATTTGTTTAGAACAGATACTAAAGTTCAATTTGAAAAAAAAGAAGATATTTTTCAATATATTATTGTGCCGGTATAAAATAACAACTAAATATCTCTCTAAACCGTCTTTCTAATTATGTGAAATAATGCATTTGGCAGACGCGCGTGGGAAACGTTTGTGCTGCCATACGAAACGAAGTGTTGTGTTTACATGTGAGGGGGCGTATTCTTTAGCTGCCACTAATGTGAGGGGGCGGGTTCTTGGTCTGTCACCAATGTCAGGGGGCCTGACTCCCCCTCTGTTTCTACACCACCCTCATCTTATCTACTTCTCTTAGGTCTTACTCTACTCAGTTCCGTCACCTATTCTTGGGTAGCATGGACATTCTCTTGGTAGCCTGGGCATTCTTTGGGTAGCATGGTCGAGGGTCTAGGCACGTGAGTATGGTAATTTTGGTATCAGGTCACTTGGATGGAAATAAAGGTAAAATACTGTGGGAGAAATGAATACACCTTAATTACTCTAAAACAAGTTTATTAATATGAAATCAAAGGGGAAAATATATGTTATAACACTCTCTGTGGACATATACTTCCAAGGAGTAACCCAGGGGAGAACACTAGGGCTCGCGGCCTTTGTTATTGTGGAGTAGCCAGACACATGGCGGGTCTGGGGTCTGGCCCAACGAAGCCTTGGGGCACATTAATCCTGCCGCATCGGTGCCATCTTCTCATATATGATCCCGGCTGGACATCTAATACATCCGAGGCCGTTGTTGGATGGTAGAGCGATTCAAGAATCACAATGGGATCGGGAGACAAACGGGAATCAGCGTCAGGGGACCTGTATGGATGAAGGGACGGGCACTTACTCACTGTGACAACAACATCACGTTTCAGGGGACGTTAAAGACGTAAATATGACTTCACTCAGAGCATATCAACTACGTTACTGTAACACTTGCACAATCAACTATTAATTGGGTCAAATCACTTAAAGAAGGGCAAATTACAACACAGCGTGGATTGGCCTACCTGTATGGATGAAGGGACGGGCACTTACTAACGGTTGAAATGCCCGCAGCGCCCTCACTCAAAACAGACCAGGGAGTCCACCTACTTCTATTCCGATGAATTAATTCACTGTACACTCTGACGTTGAAATTGAGACTATGAACTCATTTTCATTCTCTATTATCATCTTCACTAACAATGCTCTGACTCAGCTATCGAAAGCCAAATTAAATTGATTACAAAGGTTTGGATGGCAACAGGTCCCAACATACAGCATCTACTCCCATAGACCAAGACGGGGGAAACATAGAAAATGGGGATCGTTTCCACTGGGGGACTCGGAAGGTTTTGTGGACGTTTGAGCGTAATATGAATCCTTAAGGTTTTCAGGTTAGCTCTTATCATGACCATTACATACACACGCTATATTCCTAGTTAAAGGCTCATGTAAGTGACTAGCAATATGGTACTGAGGGTCGGGTGGTTGCATCCAGACACACGATGCATCGTGATGATGATGGTGATCGTCATTATCGCCGTAATGACTAGGAATACGGCCCAATGTTTCCTACTTGTCTCCACCTGATCATAGCAGGACATGAACACTTTCTCAATGTCAAGAGTAAAAATGTATATAGGCTACAAATGTTAATGACATGGACTAAACCAGCAGTTGAAGAAAAGTATCCTCAGTTTATATGGTCTTATATTTGGATAAACATCACATGTAAATACTGTATATGCATCCTCACCAGAGTGGCTTCATATAGGTAGTGTGCAGGCATTTGTTCACGAGGCATATTGTAGTGGACGTCTTCCCTACAACTGCGTAGCCGCATTCCAATGCCACAGTATCCTAGCAACCAGCCACCTGCTACGTCTTCCCTAGCAACCAAACGAGCTGCCCAGGGGGGGGGGGGGCGTCACCAGACGCCACAATATCCTAGCAACCAGCCACCAGCTGCTACCGTATCCTAGCAACGGGTCGAGAAACCGGCGACTTCCCACGGTTTACTTCCGGCGGCTGTGTATATAAGCTCTGTCTCTCCATTGAGATTCATTCTGCTCTCGGTTCCTGAACACGCAACACCTCCTCCAAGCAAGCTCCTCGCTGTGCCGCTCTCATTCAACCTGGAGGCCAGCAACAGGCAACATCTTCTCTAACGAAGCTCCTGCACATCTACCTCCTTCAACATGCTACTCACCGAACGTGTCTACTGAGCAGCTCCTCACCACACGGCATCTCCAGCACCAGACTGTCTACCATATAACTTATATTATATAAGAAAACCACCACCTTAGAGTTTCCATCCATCCTGAGTGCTAGACAACATAATATCACGAAACCCTACAATATACTCAACAATAATGGAAAGGAAGACATGTTAGGATAGGTTAGATTAGGTTCATATTGCGAGCCAATGTCATGGAGCCCATATCCCGTAGGTATATTAATGAAATTCTACGAACTAATCAGAGACTAAAAGTGCTAAACATAAAACAAGATGATAATTAAATGGTTTAAAAATATCCTCAATACAGTTTGCAATGTTAATCACCAATTTTCTGCACTTTTTAATGTTTAATGTAAACTGTAGTAATAATAAGGATACGAATACAATGATAATGCTAATGCCAGATTATATATAGCCTTTATTAAAATCAGGATATGTTATAATATATGGATGATCAAGAGTACAGTATTTAAAATGAAAAATCATTCACAAATTTCACACATATATTAATTCATCATATCCTTGTATATATGTAAATTGTAAAATAAAAAAAAACATATATTAATTAAGGCATATGTTATGATTTCTCCTAGGAGTATTTTTGAAAATTCCAGAAACTGCATTTTTTTTTTGGTCTAAGAGGAAAATTCAAGGATAAAATAATGAATAACTTGGGGATTTTACGGAAAGTCTCCAAATTTTTCTGTTCAGAGTCTGGGAACCAATTCCGAGGTTAGGTTAGGTAGCAAATTCCAGAATCTTCCCAGCAACTGGAAAAATTTCCCATCAATCATGATCCCAAGAATTATTTCTTCAGTATTGGTGAAAGGTGAATAGTCAGCTGTATCTCCACCTGCAAGTGAAAATAAAGGCATTATTTTTGTGTTAGTTAAATTTGCGAGTTCTGAAACATCTTTATTTATGAGGGTTAATATTTATAAGTTTCCAACACCTACATATTGTGGGTAATTTTTTTCTGTTAAAACAATCCCAAAAATTAAATTTCTAATGGAAACTCAGATATTTTTGGTTTGGTATGCAACACACGCTCAAAAAAAAAAAAAAATCTGATGCAGATTTTTATGGTGATTCCTAAACTGTGATCCCTTTTAGGGAGAAATTCCTTGAAAAAAAATAGACCCTTTAAAATTTTAATGTTCTACGTCAAAATTTTAACCTAACCTACCTAACTTAACTTAACTGGAAAAAATTGGTCAACTTAAAATCCTAAAATTCCCTGGATGACCGAAAAGATAATAATACCATCAATTTATTTTATTTTGGAAGACAATAATTATTTTTGGTAAAATCATGGACATACAAGACTTGATTCTACTATGCTTGTAGACAAAATATAGAATGGCTGTGTACAGTACTGTATATCAACATTGTCATTAAACATATGGAAATTCTTGATTTTTGCCATCTATATTGAAAACAAAAACATGAAAAAATCACAAAAGCAAAAACTGCTAAATGTGTTCGGGCCTGGGAACTACCCTGGTACAGTCACCACCTGGCATAAATGGACTTGTTAAAATATGAATTTCAGGCCACTAAATATTTATACTAATGCAAATCTATTTTGGTAGTGTTGGACGATTATTAATTTCGCTCATTACGAAAATTGGGTCGATATTATTTCTGTTAAGGGACGTCATTTACAATCCCTGATCGAGCAGCTGTTACCACTCTCAAAATAGTCTACTTACGACGTTTTTTTTAGCTTAATTTGATTTTCAAACATTCTTACACATAAATTATTTGGCTTAGCTGTCTTAAAGGCTTACCTTTAATGATGGTTAGAAGAATTTTGAGGATATAAGCGGCGATGAGGCAAGTAGAGGCTGGAATTCTTTGAAAATGAACAATAAAATTCTTCATATGCTGTTCCATATGGAGGATATCTTTTAAAGGAATATTATTCCTTTGCAGATTTCTACAATTTATGTACATCCAATTCTATTTCTTTTCTTTTGGTTTAAAAATGTAGTTCCATCGTAGTGGTCATCGGGAGGGGGAAGAGAGTACCTCGGAAATCACCCACGTTCCAATAATGAATCACAGTTTTTTTTGTGCTTTTAAGCCCCGAGTGCTTCTTGCAAAGCAACCATGGGGTACCACAGCATCATGTACACCACGGAAGTTCTTACAATTGGCCCAAACATACACCTTACAATACCTGTCAAGCCTTAGGACAAACACACCTTACAATATCTGTCAAACATAAGGACACACACAAAACCTTACAATACCTGTCAATTCCAACGTACCTCGTTTTCTTGACACATTTTTACCCAAATTAAATGAATATGTATTTTGCTCTACCCACATAAACTCAAAACCACCTTCGCATGTTACTGATCACTATTAATATTATTGGGTCAGTTGTTTTTGTCTCGTGCATGTCTCTTTTTCTTAGTAGTATTATCGAATTCCGGTTCTTGGTTCCAGTATATGTGATTGTTTCTAAGAGCAGCAAAAACCAGTTAAAGAACGGCTCGACGTCTCGTTCATTTGCATATATATATATATATATATATATATATATATATATATATATATATATATATATATATATATATCTATATATATATATATATATTTATATATATATATATATATATATATATATATATTATATATATATATATATATATATATATATATATATATATATATATATATGTATATATATATATATATATATATCAGTGGCGACTCCGGCACTCGGGCTCCTCGGGCTTAGCCCGAGTCCTAGATTTGGTCAAATGAACGAGTATCTGCTTTCTATGTAATCTGCCAACACTGGCTGATTACAGGGAGCCTGGTCGCAGTTCATATATCACCGTTCAGTGTCTGGCGGTCGTCCTATAGCTCACCAGTGTCAAAAAATATCGTTCGTGGCAGATAGTCTCTTGACATCGTTCACTCATGCCTGACTCAGGCTTATAAGTTAAAGCCCCAGCTGTTGTCCCTAATCGTGAAAATTAGAAGTAATTCAAATCCAAGCTTTTTTTTAACAATAGCTTTCTATAGAGCTTAGGATTTAAATTCCAATCTATGAAATGTTTCCGTTCTACAATATTCTTACAGGAACGAAAAAATGTCCAGTAACTAGGGCTAACTGGAAATAGCCTGGTAGGAGTAAAAGATTAACTGGCACCTCTTCGCACGCTTCTCTTACCGGCCACGGCATCTGTCAGTTCGCTGACGTTTGCAACAGGGTACACTGTTGTTCTTTGATTGTTTGCTGTGCTTCTGTTCTTTGTGTGTAAAGATCAGTTGTTTTATTTTTATTTCTACCCATAACATAGAAATGGAGAAAGACATAGTGCTAGATATAAAAAATAAGCCATTTGGTGCAAGAAATATTGCTGAAAAACGAGAAATTCTTCGTACAGGCAGGCCGACTCCTGCATTGAAAACTAAAGTTGGAAGTAGAACATTCCAGATAAAATGGTATGAACAGATTGATTGGATTTGTGCAAGTAGCGTCACAGAGAAACTCTACTGCTGGCCGTGTTTGTTGTTTAAACCAAAAGCTAAGCAGTCGTGGACAGATGGAGGTTATAATAATTATAAAAATGTCTTGAGCGACTGTAAGCATCACAGTAAATCACTGAGTCATTTAAGTAATTATAAAAGCTTGAAAACTTTCGGACAGTATGATATTGTGACAGCTATTAGTGAGTCTGCTAAACTGGAGAAAGAACGGCATAACAAAGCAGTTGAAGAAAATAGACAATATTTAAAACAGTTAACAAATGCAGTGTTATACCTGAGTAAACAAGAGTTGCCTTTGCGTGGACATGATGAAGGAAGTGACAGCCTAAATAGAGGAAATTACCGTGAACTATTGCAGTGCTTTGCTGAAATCGACAGCGTGTTTGCTTCTAGACTTTCTACTAAAGAGGGGTCGAAACAGTTTTCAGGAGTCTCAAGCACAATACAAAATGATCTAATACAAGCGATTGGGAATGTAATAGCTGATGAAATTAGAAGCGAAGTTGATAAAGCTCCGTTTATGTCTGTACAAGCTGACGAGACGACAGACTGTGCGATGCATGCCCAACTGTCAATTATAATAAGATATGTGTATGAAGACAAAATATGTGAACGATTTCTTGGATTCTATGAAGTCAGTGATGATAAAAGTGCTACAAGACTGGTTGATGTGATCGCATCTGCGTTGAACTCCTTCAGTGACGCTAAAAATAAATTAGTGAGCCAAACTTACGACGGAGCAGCTGTAATGGCAGGAACACTAAACGGAGTGCAGAGCAAGCTAAAGGATAAAGGATTTAAACACGCGCACTTCATTCACTGCTATGCGCATAAACTTAACTTAGTCTTGAGTAAAAGTGCCGAGAAGTTGAGTAGAGTAAAAATGTTTTTTTCTCATTTATGCGCTTTTAGTAAATTTACGTCTTCCAGTACCAAACGGAAAAGCGTTTTCAGACAGTTTAATGTCAATATTCCATCACTGTGCGAAACAAGATGGTGCTATAGATCGAGAACCGTGTCATCCATAAAACTGATGCATGGAAACCTAAAAAGTGCCTTCACAAGTATTCTAGACACTAGTGAAAAGTGGGATGAAGATACACTTTGTCAAACAGACAATCTATTGGCAAAGTTGAATGATTTCACATTCATGTTCTTCATCAATTGCTTTCATAACATACTTTCACAGGCTGGAAAACTGTTTGATGTCCTACAGTGTAAGCAACTTGACATAAAGCGGGGTCAGAATAAAATAAATGACTTCATTCATTGTGTTGAAGGTTATCGTAACGACGAACATTACGAAAACATCCTGCAAGATACAGCTGCTGTCATTGAACAGGCAGATGAGTCCGAGCCTCCTCCCAGAAAAAGAGTCAGGGGTGCACAAGTTAATTACAAAACGACGTATTTTGAAATAATTGATAACATTCTAATGTCCTTGCGAGAGCGATTTGCTGGCATTCAGGAGTATGCATTTTTTGAATTACTAGACGTTAATAAGTTTGAAGAGCTTGCTAACTCATTTCCCATGCAACATATGGACTCTCTACAAAACAAATACCCCTGTATTTTTGACTGCAAGAGCTTAGTGAACGAGCTAAAATATATGTATATTGACAGTGACTTCAAAAAGTGCAAGTCAATCAACTCCATTTTAGAATTACTCTATAAATTGGAGTTGACTTCCGCTATGCCGGAATCCATTAAACTAATTCAGCTGCTGCTAACCATCCCCGTAACATCAGTCGCTAATGAGAGAAGTTTCTCAACGTTAGATAGAATCCGCTCATATCTGAGAAGCACAATGGCCCAAGAACGGCTATCTTCACTGGCTCGCATTTCCATCGAGAAAAGCCTCTTGAACGACTTGGACAACAAGAAGGAGCTGCACGACAGGATTTTACACGAGTTCGCCATCAAAACAAGACGACTGGACTTCATGTTTAAATAAAGTGAGTAATTTTTGCATCAAAACTATATTTTTTTGTCTTATTGCATGAGGCTAGAGGCGGTAATTTCAAATTGCAATTAAATGCCAGGTAGCGACGTGTCCTCCTAATATTACTTATCAAGTAATTATTAGATGTTTTAATTGCCTGTATGTAGCCTGGCGAATTGGCTAGGATTTAGCATACCTAGGTAACATTGGCTGACGTCGCGTTCCTGACCATATCACAAAAACTGGTTTTTAGAAAAAACCGGCTTTTTTTGTCTTATTGTAAAATTATCAGTGCCTATATAAATTTGTGGTGTGTATTACGTCTCTTAGCTTCATTTATACATGTATCTTATGCGAAATCTGTGATGAGCCCGAGTGATGCATATGACCTGGAGTCGCCCCTGATATATATATATATGCTGATAACCACCAGGAAAGAAGAAAACACGAAGTTCCCAAGCGCTTTCGTGTAATTCACATCTTCAGGGGTGAGTACAGACTAGCTAGTCTGTACTCACCCCTGAAGATGTGAATTACACGAAAGCGCTTGGGAACTTCGTGTTTTCTTCTTTCCTGGTGGTTATCAGCATATACCTAGATCACGCGCACCTACAGTGATTTACTTGCATATATATATATATATATATATATATATATATATATATATATATATATATATATATATATATATATATATATATATATATATATATATATATATATTTTTTTTTTTTTTTTGGAACACACATACACACAAAAATGAAATATGAAAACTTTCTATCCAGAGATATCACCAAGCGTTGATTACAAGCCTTTAATTTTTACCACCTAATATGCAGCAGCCACCCGCCATTACGGATATATTTATGCTACGTGGTCTGCTTTCCTTCGGATTCCTCCTCCCTTTTGTCTTCTGGTTCTTTTTCCTTCTATTACTTCTTGTTATACAACTAGTACGCCTCCTTACTGGTGTTCTATATCTCTTCCTCCTGTTAATTGTCAGTGAATTCTCCTGTGGTCAAAAAGAGAACATTTAGACTACTCCTCAGAATCTTTTTTGTTGGAAGAGTTTGATGTTGGGTTATTGATAATTCACCCCAAGGATGAAAAAAACAAAACCGTGAGTAGATTTTCTGCAATCTGTCCCTTTTTCGGCTAGGGGGTCGAATCCAATATGGCTGCCATCAACAAGAGGAGAAAAATGAAAGTGCCAAAATTTTTTAACCCCTCGTGTATGGGCTCCATTCTCTGCTGAATAAAATCTTCTGGCGTTAGTCGAATAAAATGTTAAAGGTGGCGGCGCCTTAGTGAAGGGGTTAACCAGACATCCAAGTTGGCCACCATTAATTAGTAAATTGCCCATATGACAGGAATCAAATGAGCTAAAGAAAAACTGGAGCCTAGGGTAGGGTTTTCGGTTATGTTCTATTCAATAAGCATATTGCTGGTTGTCCTTCATTGATCGAATTCAAATTGGTGTTAAATATTTTAGATGGTTTCCTTGAATATCTAAGGTAGTCCTCATTGTTCTTTGTAGTTGATTTTCATTTCAAACGCAATTAATATGGTCAACACTATGATTATGAACATTACCGCCAAGCAGGTAAGCGGTGTTGTTAGAGAGGGAAACGTTATCGTAGTGTACAGTATGGTTCCCGGCATCCCCTTGCCCCCAATGTTTAAGCCTCTGTCAGTCCCTGTAAATTCAGTATTTCAGTTGCTTTTCAAGATATTTTGAATAAAGACAAAAGCTAAGGTGCTCCAGTGTTTCCCTTTTCCTGTGTAGTTTTATCGAGATTTATCTTGTCCACGTTTCCTATTTAGTGTAATATATATATTACACTAAGGAGGGAAACTTGCCGAGTTAGCCTTAAAAAGCAAGTGAAGTTTTTGCCAAACGGGCATAACTTTTTGTTTTTATTGCTATAACTCATTGGAAATTAAGTTGCAAATGTTAAATTTTATCTGTTTCGTGTAAGGCGTCGTTTACTATAATAAAATAACAAAATTATACCAAAAGTATAATTTAGGTTAGGTTAGGTTAGGTTAGGTTAAGTTAGGTCAGGTTAGTTTTGTATGAAATTTTTCATTGAAATGTATTTTTATGATCTACGTGATCATTTATGGCCAGTCAGAAGTTTCTAAAAATATAAATACATAGAACTTATCGGTACTTTTAAGCAATTCTAAAAAAGTAACAATGAGGTGCACTAGCTCGAGCTAACATTACCCAACCCAGCTTAATTTTACCATATACGAACTAATTTTCATTAAGCATCAGCAATAAATTTAACAAATATTCATCATTATTAAAGACTGTCATTTATATCTTAAGGCTTAATCGGACGACTCCCCCAATTTATTATGAAGTTTATAATGGGCTTTAAACTAGCCCTGGACAAGTATCAAGAATATATAATATATATAATTTGTCTATCTACCTGCCACCGTAATGAGAGATGGTCATGGCGGAGGGAGAAGACTGGCGGCTTGTCCGGGCTCTACGGCTCTACTCCCCCATGTTCTTGATAGGCTAGTTTAAAGCCCATTCTATACCTGTATATATAAATAAATAAATAAATAAATAAATATATATATATATATATATATATATATATATATATATATATATATATTATATATATATTAGTGTGTGTGGTGTGTGCGTATGTGCAAAACCAATTTTCGAGCAAAGTACTCAGGAAAGGTTGATGACAAGAAATTAAACACACCACTGGAATAGTTTTATGGGTTCCTGCTTTCTTGTAGATACACTCATAAAAAGAAAATAAACTTATGAGAGCATGAAATTATCTCAATTTATATATACTGAGGTCGGATGTTAGAAAGACTTGAGTATTATTAAGAGAGTTAATCATCGACTATACAACCTGTTCTGGGAGGCACGGCTCTGCTCCTCATTTTGTCTCTGCAAGCGTATTGTGATGTAACGAATTTGACTAAGTTAAGTTTAGACAATGCTGTTATTATATGAGAACAAGAGATTTTGCCTATGTACGATTTGAATTAATAAGTTTTGATGTCAATATGCTTTTCATCTGTCGGATTTTTCAGTTGAACATAATGTATTCTTTAAATTGTTAGTTATGTTACTGACAATGTAATTTTTTTTAAGGTAAATGGAAAGTTTTATAAGCAAATATTTGGCATGACTATGGGTGTTTGTCTTTCTACCCCTTTAGCCTGTATATATCCTGCAGATGATGTTCTTTGTCTATGGCCTAAAAATAGTGACCCACTGTATTTTTTGGGACAAACTTAATGATCTTGTCCCTAGTATTACTTTCAAAATTGAAAAAAAATAAATGGATCCCTTCCATTTCTTGATACTGTATGCTAATCGTGAGAAATATATGCAACTATAATTTCAAAGTGTACAGAAAACCTATCAAGGTAGACAGTTTTATACATTTATTATCTAGTTACCATGAATCAATCTAAAAGTCATTTTTTTCTGTAAATTTTTGAGCCGCTTGTGAATTTGTGACCCTTAATTTTTAGAAGAGGAACTGCAACATATTAATTTCATTGCACAAAAACTTGGTTACCCTTCATTGTTTGTTGACCGTTCTCTTTAAAAAAAGCTACAAAATCCTTCATTTTGTTCGTACTGGACAAAATCCTACATCTAAGAATATTTTCAACTAATGGGACAAATTTCTTACGATACGTAAGGAATTTTTCCTATTAGTTCAATCCCTTAAATTAGTGAGCATTAATGTTGTTTTTAAATATGACTCAACTATTAAAAGTGTTTACTGTATTTCAAAAGAACATAAAAATATAAGAAAATAAGGAGTCTGCAATAGGCCGGTTGGCCTGTGCATGGCAGCTCCTGTCGAGAGTTACTACCACTCTCTATCATCCATGAATCTATCTAGCCTCCTTTTGAAACTTTCCAGAGTCCCAGCACATACTACAAAGTTGCTAAGCTTGTTCCACTCGTCCACCACCCTATTTGTAAACCAGTTTCTTCTTATCTCCCTCCTAAACCTAAACTTATCCAACTTAAATCCGTTGCTCCGAGTCCTATCCTGCTCGGATATTATAAGAACTTTATCTATGTCCCCTTTATTGATTCCTTTCACCCACTTGAATACTTCTATCATATCTCCCTGCACTCTTCGTCTTTCTAGGGAATGCAAGTTAAGTTTCTTTAACCTATCCTGATATGGAAGGTTTCTAAGTCCCGGAATCATTTTCGTCATTCTTTGCCGCACCGAATCTCGTGAATTGATATCCATCCTATAATAAGGGCACCAAAACTGAACCGCATAATCGAGGTGCGGCCTGACTAGCTCAAGATATAGTTGCAATAAGACCTCTGCACTCTTATTCCTTACACTAGTAGATATAAAACCCAATACTCTGTTTGCCTTATTTCGAACATTAATGCACTGTTTTCCAGGCCGTAGGTCCGGGCTTACAAGTACCCCTAGGTCTCTTTCACAAGTCGACTTCTCTAGGATGTATACATTGTCAGTATTTGTTCTTCCAATATTAAGTACGCTGCACTTGCTGGTGTTGAATTTCATTTGCCATTTTTCAGACCACCCCTGCAGTTTATTTAGATCCTCCTGTAATGCATTTGCATCCTGCCCTGAATTAATCTGCCACCCTATTTTGGTGTCATCCGCAAACTTGCTTATGTCACTGCTGATCTCAGTATCTAGATCGTTTATGTAGATTATGAACAAGAGTGGGCCAGTACTGACCCCTGGGGAACCCCACTGGTTACACGGCCCCACTCAGATTTAACACCATCTACGTTGACCCTCTGCGTTCTATCGATGAGCCATGATTTTTATCCAATTTAAAACTTTCCCCTCGATACCATGAGCCTTAATTTTTCTCAGAAGCATCTGATGCGGTACTCTGTCAAATGCTTTGCGAAAGTCTAAGTAAATAACATCGTAATTTTCGTCATTATCTACTACCTCGAAGACTTTCCTAAAAAACGTCAGCAGATTTGTTAGACAAGATTTTCCCTTTGTAAACCCATGTTGCGAGTCGTTGATTAATTTGCTTTTCTCTAGATGCGATCGGATGATATCTGCTATAATTGATTCAAGAAATTTCCCCACTACTGACGTCAAACTGATCAGCCGGTAATTTGACGCTGATGCTCTGTCTCCCTTTTTGAATATGGGTACTACATTTGCCTGTTTCCACAAGTCTGGCACAACTCCGGTGTCTAATGATTTTGTAAATAAATTTACAAGGGGTCCACTAATCTGTTCCCTACACTCTTTCAAGACTCGAGGGAAAATTTCATCCGGCCCTGGGGATTTTGTCTTCTTTAGTTTATTTATCCTCTTAAGAACATCCTCTTTTCTGATAATGATATTCTTTAATTTCTCTTCTTCCTTTCCCTTAAATATCAGTTCCACCTCTGGAATGTCCTAGCGAATTTCTTCTGTGAAAACTAATAAGAAGTAGTTGTTCAATGCTTTGCTTATTTCTTCACTGCCATTTATCACTTCTCCCCTCCCTGATTTTAAAGGCCCAACTTTGTCCTTGACTTTTGTTCTATATACCTGGAAAAATCCCTTGGGATTCGCCTTGGATTCTCTTGCTATTTTGACTTCATAGTCTCTCTTTGCTTTCCTTACATTTTTCTGAACAATCCTAGATAGTTCATTATACCTATTTCTGAGCTGCTCCTCCCCTCCCTTTAATTTCTTATAAATTCCTTTCTTTATTCCTATGTCATCTTGGAATAAAATATCACAATTATAAATTTAACAAGGGCATAAGGCAATAATCCTTCATTAATGTCTTTTTTTTCCAAAACCTTCATAAATTTATTGTGTTTTACCTTATCAAAAGTTTTTCAAAATTAACAAAGCAGATATTCATATTTCTTAGGACTTCTAAGCCTCGTTAGCTCAAAATTTTCAAACCAAGCATAGCTTCTGTAATTGTTTGCTCTTTTTATCTATTTTATTCTTCAGATAACTAAATATTTTACTATAAATAACTATACTTAATTACAGTTTCCCTCTCGTGCAGCAGCTATCACATCACTACTTAAGAGAAAAACTCGTACATTTTTTGAAACAAGTTTTTAAGTGTTATTGTGATAGGAAAGTTTTTGTCACTTACCACAGCAAAAGTTAATGGCTGTCGCCAACCTTTTTCCTAGTCACCACACCACACTTTTCTCCACTAACCGTCTCTACACCCCACCATTTGACTTCCTCTCAACACCTGTCTCCTTCAACATACAGCCTCTCCCAAATACTACACATTTCCCTTTACAGCAGTATCATACTTATCTGTCAGAACACCTGCTTCAACTAGAGCAATAGCCGTCTTTAATACCAAAACTTCTTACCTATACCAAAGCACCTGTCCCCTCCGCCACAAAACCCCTCTCTTTTATCAAACGGATATATAAACTTCCCTAAAACATCTATCTGTAATCTCCATCGTTACACTTCTGCCTTAGCATCCACCACACTATCATACTACCACACTTCACCTGTTTCCTCCTTCACAACACCACAACACTGTTCGTGTCTCCTCCCCCACAATACCATACTCTATCCCTTTCCTCCACCATTATACCACCACACTGCACCTTCTTCCTCCATCACAGCACCACCATACCCCCCCTTCCTCCTTCACCACAATACCACCACACTCCTTCCTCCACCACAACGCTACACGAACGTCAGACCAGCTGTACAGTTGACTCGTGTTGAGAGGTGAACCAAAAACAGATGGTCACTAAATGTTGAATTCATTGTTTATCCACATACAGTATACAGGTGTGTTGTGTAGCTAAACAGATATTCGTAGAATAAGGGATTAACTGTTTTGTTGTCAAAAGTGTAAGTGGTCGGCATAAGAAAAATTCTCGCCATAATAGAGGTAAGCATTTCCTGTAGACAATAATGGCACCTGTGCACAAGCCGCGTCTTACCTGAAATGTCAGTGAGATCAAAACAACTTTTACATGTGATCAAGTTACTATGATGACGTCAGCAAAATATAGCCTGTTAGCTGTTGAAGACAATACAACTTTATTTGTCTTCAATTGATTAATAATTATGTAAGAACCCGAATTAATTAATAATGAGAGCATAAACTGATAGCGTAATAATCGCAACTGCAATGAAGCATAAAACACAAACAAATAATTTCTTGGTATCTTTTTATATATTTTATCTGAAAACTGTTAAGCGAGTACACTAGGTGCTGCAGCAAGGGGTGAGGGAGGGCAGGTGGAAGGAATGTAGTTTGGCGGGGAAGGAATGTGGTATAGTAAGGCAGGGGAACGTGGTGGGGAGGATGAGTGCAGTGGGGTGCGTGAGTGTGGTGGGGAGGATAACTGTAGTGGGGAGGTGACTATAGTAGAGAGTATGAGCGTACTGAGAACGATGAGTGTAGTAGGGAGGATGAGTGTAATGGGGAGGATGAGTATAGTGGGTAGGATGAGTGTAATGGGGAGGATGAGTATAGTGGGGAGGATGAATGTAGTGGGGAGGATGAGTGTAGTGGGGAGAATGAGTGTAGTGGGGAGGATGAGTGTAGTGGGGAGGATGAGTATAGTGGGGAGGATGAATGTAGTGGGTAGGATGAGTGTAGAGGGGAGGATGAGTAGTGGGGAGGATGCGTGCGGTGGGGAGGATGAGTGTAGTGGGGAGGATGAGTATAGTGGGTAGGATGAGTGTAATGGGGAGGATGAGTATAGTGAGGAGGATGAATGTAGTGCGTAGGATGAGTGTAGTGAGGAAGATGAGTGTAGTGGGGAGGATGAGTGTAGTAGGAAGGATGAATGTAGTGGGGAGGATGAGTGTAATGGGGAGGATGAGTATAGTGGGGAGGATGAGTAGTGGGGAGGATGGGTAGTGGGGAGGATGAGTGCAGTGGGAGGATGAGTGTAGCGGGGAGGATGAGTAGTGGGGAGGATGAGTGTAGTGGGGAGGATGAGTGCAGTGGGGAGGATGAGTGTAGTGGGGAGGATGAGTAGTCGGGAAGAGAAGTATAATGGGAAGGATGAGTGTAGTGAGGAGGATGAGTGCAGTGGGGAGGATGAGTGTAGTGGGGAGGATGAGTGTAGTGGGGAGGATGAGTAGTGGGGAGGATGATTGCAGTGGGTAGGATGAGTAGTGGGAAAGATGAGTGTAGTGAGAAGGATGAGTGTAGTGGGGAGGATGAGTGTAGTGGGGTGGATGAGTAGTGGGGAGGTTGAGTGTAGCGGGGAAGATGAGTGAAGTGTGGAGGATAGGTAGTGGGGAGGATGAGTGAAGTGGGGAGGATGAGTAGTGGGGAGGATAGGTGTAGAGGTTAGGATGAGTGTAGTGGGGAGGATGGGTGTAGTGGGGAGGATGAGTGTAGTGGGGAGGATGAGTAGTGGGGAGGATGACTGTAGTGGGGAGGATGAGTGTAGTGGGGAAGATGAGTAGTGATGAGGATGAGTGTAGTGGGGAGGATGAGTGTAGTGCGGAAGATGAGTGTAGTGTGAAGGATGGGTAGTGGGGAGGATGAGTGAAGTGGGGAGGATGAGTAGTGGGGAGGATGAGTGTAGAGGTTAGGATGAGTGTAGTGGGGAGGATAAGTGTAGTGCGGAAGATAAGTGTAGTGTGAAGGATGGGTAGTGGGGAGGATGAGTAGTGGGGAGAATGACTGTAGTGGGGAGAATGAGTGTAGTGGGGAAGATGAGTAGTGATGAGGATGAGTGTAGTGGGGAGGATGAGTAGTGGGGAGGATGAGTATAGAGGTTAGGATGAGTGTATTGGGGAGGACGAGTGTAGTGCAATGGATGAGTGTAGTGGGGAGGAGGAGTAGTGGGAGGATTAGTGTAGTGGGGAGGATGAGTGTAGTGCGAAGGATAAGTGTAGTGGGGAGGATGAGTATTGGGGAGGATGAGTGTAGTGCGAAGGATGAGTGTAGTGGGGAAGATGAGTAGTGGGGAGGATGAGTGTAGTGGGGAGGATGAGTAGTGGGGAGGATGAGTATAGAGGTTAGGATGAGTGTATTGGGGAGGATGAGTGTAGTGGGGAGGATGAGTAGTGCGGAGGATGACTGTAGTGGGGAGGATGAGTAGTGCGGAGGATGAGTGTAGTGGGGAGGACGATTGTAGTCGGGAAGATGAGTGTAGTGGGAGGATGAGTAGTGGGGAGGTTGAGTGTAGTGGGGAAGATGAGTGTAGTGTGGAGGATGGGTAGTGGGGAGGATGAATAGTGGGGAGGATGAGTGTAGTGCGAAGGATGAGTGTAGTGGGGAGGATGAGTAGTGGGGAGGATGAGTGTAGTGGGGAGGATGAGTAGTGGGGAGGATGAGTATAGAGATTAGGATGAGTGTATTGGGGAGGATGAGTGTATTGGGGAGGATGAGTGTAGTGGGGAGGAGGAGTAGTGGGGAGAATGACTGTAGGGGGGAGGATGACTTTATTGGAGAGGATGAGTGTAATGGGGAAGATGAGTAGTGATGAGGATGAGTGTAGTGGGGAGGACGATTGTAGTGGGGAGGATGAGTAGTGGGGAGGATGAGTGTAGTAGGGAGGATGAGTAGTGGGGAGGATGAGTAGTGGGGAGGATGAGTGTAGTGGGGAGGATGAATAGTGGGGAGGATGACTGTAGTGGGGAGGATGACTGTAGTGGGGAGGATGAGTGTAATGGGGAAGATGAGTAGTGATGAGGATGATTAGTGGGGAGGATGAGTGTAATGGGGAGGATGAGTAGTGATGAGGATGATTAGTGGGAAGGATGAGTGTAGTGGGGAGGATGAGTAGTGGGGAGGATGAGTGTAGTGGGGAATATGAGTGTAGTGTGGAGGATGGGTAGTGGGGAGGATGAGTAGTGGGGAGGATGAGTAGTGGGGAGGATGAGTGAAGTGGGGAGGATGAGTAGTGAGCAGGATGAGTAGTGGGGAGGATGAGTGTAGTGGGGAGGATGAGTAGTGTGGAGAATGAGTGTAGTGGGGAGGACGATTGTAGTGGGGAGGATGAGTGTAGTGGGGAGGATGAGTAGTGGGGAGGATGAGTGTAGTGGGGAAGATGAATGTAGTGTGGAGGATGCATAGTGGGGAGGATGAGTAGTGGGGAGGATGAGTAGTGGGGAGGATAATTTGTGGGGAGGATGAGTGTAGTGAGGAGGATGAGTAGTGAGGAGGATGAGTAGTGGGGAGGATGAGTGTAGTGGGGAAGATGAGTGAAGTGTGGAGAATGGGTAGTGGGGAGGATGAGTGAAGTGGGGAGGATGAGTAGTGGGGAGGATGAGTGTAGAGGTTAGGATGAGTGTAGTGGGGAGGATGAGTGTAGTGGGGAGGATGAGTGTAGTGGGGAGGATGAGTAGTGGGGAGGATGACTGTAGTGGGGAGGATGAGTAGAGGGGAGGATGAGTATAGTGGGGAGGATGAGTAGTGGGGAGGATGAGTGTGGTGCGAAGGATGAGTGTAGTGGGGAAGATGAGTAATGATGACGATGATTGTAGTGGGGAGGATGAGTGTAGTCGGGAGGATGAGTAGTGGGGAGGATGACTGTAGTGGAGAGGATGAGTAGAGGGGAGGATGAGTGTAGTGGGGAGGATGAGTAGTGGGGAGGATGAGTGTGGTGCGAAGGATGAGTGTAGTGTGGAGGATGAGTAGTGGCGAGAATGAGTGTAGTGGGGAGGATAAGTGTAGTGTGGAGGATGATTGTGGTGCGAAGGATCTGTGTAGTGGAGAGGATGAGTAGCGGGGAGGATGAGTGTAGTAGAGAAGATGAGTAGTGGGGCAGATGAGTGTGGTGCGAAGGATGAGTGTAGAGGTTAGGATGAGTGTATTGGGAAGGATGAGTGTAGAGGTTAAGATGCGTGTAGTGGGAAGGATGAGTAGTGGGTAGGATGAGTGTAGTGGGAAGGATGAGTAGTGGGGAGGATGAGTGTGGTGCGAAGGATGAGTATAGTAAAGAGGACGAGTAGTGGGGAGGATGAGTGTAGTGGGGAGGATGAGTAGTGGCGATGATGAGTGTAGTGGGAAGGATAAGTGTAGAGGGGAGGATGAGTAGTGGCGAGGATGATTGTAGTGGGGAGGATGAGTGTTGTGGGGAGGATGAGTAGTGGGGAAGATGACTGTAGTGGCGAGGATGATTGTAGTGGGGAGGATGAGTGTAGTTGGGAAGATGAGTGTAGTGTGGAGGATGAGTAATGGGAAGGATGACTGTAGTGGGGAGGATGAATGTAATAGGGAAGATGAGTAGTGATGAGGATGTTTAGTGGGGAGGATGAGTGCAGTGGGGAGGACGATTGTAGTGGGGAGGATGAGTGTAGTGGGGAAGATGTGTGTAGTGTGGAGGATGGGTAGTGGGGAGGATGAGTAGTGGGGAGGATGATTAGTGGGGAGGATGAGTGTAGTGGGGAGGATGAGTATTGGGGAGGATGAGTGTTGGGGAGGATGAGTGTAGCTGGGAAGATGAGTGTAGTATGGAGGATGGGTAGTGGGGATGATGAGTGAAGTGGTGAGGATGAGTAGTGGGGAGGATGAGTGTAGAGGTTAGGATGAGTGTAGTGGGGAGGATGAGTGTAGTGGTGGAGGAGGAGTAGTGGGGAGGATGACTGTAGTGGGGAAAATGAATGTAGTGGGGAAGATGAGTAGTGATGAGGATGAGTGTAGTGGGAGGATGATTGTAGTGGGGAGGATGAGTAGTGGGGAGGATGAGTGTAGTGGGGAAGATGAGTGTAGTGGGGAAGATGAGTAGTGGGAAAGATGAGGTGTAGTGGGGTGGATGAGTAGTGTGGAGGATGAGTAGTGGGGAGGATGAGTGTAATGGGGAAGATGATTAGTGATGAGGAAGAGTGTAGTGGGGAGGATGATTGTAGTGGGGAGGATGAGTAGTGGGGAGGATGAGTGTAATGGGGAGGATGAGTAGTGGGGAGGATGACTGTAGTCGGGAGGATGAGTATAATGGGGAAGATGAGTAGTGACGAGGATGAGTGTAGTGGGGAGGATGATTGTAGTGGGGAGGATGAGTAGTGGGGAGGATGAGTGTAGTGGAGAGGATGAGTAGTGGGGAGGATGAGTGTAGTGGGGTGGATGAGTAGTGGGGAGGATGAGTAGTGGGGAGGATGAGTGTAGTTGGGAAGATGAGTGTAGTGTGGAGGATGGGTAGTGGGGAGGATGAGTGTAGAGGTTAGGTTGAGTGTCGAGGTTAGGATGAGTGTAGTGGGGAGGATGAGTGTAGAGGAAAGGATGAGTGTAGTGGGGAGGATGAGTGTAATGGGGAAGATGAGCAGTGATGAGGATGAGTGTAGTGGTGAGGATGAGTGTAGTGGGGAAGATGACTGTAGTGGCGAGGATGATTGTAGTGGGGAGGATGAGTGTAGTTGGGAAAATGAGTGTAGTGTGGAGGATGAGTAATGGGAAGGATGACTGTAGTGGGGAGGATGAGTGTAATAGGGAAGATGAGTAGTGATGAGGATGTTTAGTGGGGAGGATGAGTGTAGTGGGGAGGACGATTGTAGTGGGGAGGATGAGTGTAGTGGGGAAGATGTGTGTAGTGTGGAGGATGGGTAGTGAGGAGGATGAGTAGTAGGGAGGATGATTAGTGGGGAGGATGAGTGTAGTGGGGAGGATGAGTATTGGGGAGGATGAGTGTTGGGGAGGATGAGTGTAGCTGGGAAGATGAGTGTAGTGTGGAGGATGGGTAGTGGGGTGGATGAGTGAAGTGGTGAGGATGAGTAGTGGGGAGGATGAGTGTAGAGGTTAGGATGAGTGTAGTGGGGAGGATGAGTGTAGTGGTGGTGGAGGAGGAGTAGTGGGGAGGATGACTGTAGTGGGGAAGATGAGTGTAGTGGGGAATATGAGTAGTGATGAGGATGAGTGCAGTGGGAGGATGATTGTAGTGGGGAGGATGAGTAGTGGGGAGGATGAGGGTAGTGGGGAGGATGAGTGTAGTGGGGAGGATGAGTGTAATCGGGAAGATGAGTAGTGATGAGGATGAGTGTAGTGGGGAAGATGAGTGTAGTGGGGAAGATGAGTAGTGGGAAAGATGAGGTGTAGTGGGGGTGGATGAGTAGTGTGGAGGATGAGTAGTGGGGAGGATGAGTGTAATGGGGAAGATGATTAGTGATGAGGAAGAGTGTAGTGGGGAGGATGATTGTAGTGGGGAGGATGAGTAGTGGGGAGGATGAGTGTAATGGGGAGGATGAGTAGTGGGGAGGATGACTGTAGTCGGGAGGATGAGTATAATGGGGAAGATGAGTAGTGACGAGGATGAGTGTAGTGGGGAGGATGATTGTAGTGGGGAGGATGAGTAGTGGGGAGGATGAGTGTAGTGGGGAGGATGAGTAGTGGGGAGGATGAGTGTAGTGGGGAGGATGAGTAGTGGGGAGGATGAGTAGTGGGGAGGATGAGTGTAGTGGGGAGGATGAGTGTAATGGGGAAGATGAGCAGTGATGAGGATGAGTGTAGTGGGGAGGATGAGTGTAGTGGGGAGGATGAGTAGTGGGGAGGATGAGTGTAGTGGGGAGGATGAGTAGTGGGGGGATGAGTAGTGGAGAGGATGAGTGTAGTGTGGAGGATGACTGTAGTGGGAAGGATGAGTGTAGTGGGGAGGATGAGTAGTGGGGAGGATGATTAGTGGGGAGGATGAGTGTAGTGGGGAGGATGAGTGATGAGGATGAGTGTAGTGGGGAGGATGAGTGTAGTGGGGAGGACGATTGTAGTGGGGAGGATGAGTGTAGTGGGGAAGATTTGTGTAATGTGGAGGATGGGTAGTGGGGAGGATGAGTAGGGGGAGGATGATTAGTGGGAGGATGAGAGTAGTGGGGAGGATGAGTATTGGGGAGGATGAGTGTTGGGGAGGATGAGTAGTGGGGAGGATGAGTGTAATGGGGAGGATGAGTATATTGGGGAAGATGAGTAGTGACGAGGATGAGTGTAGTGGGGAGGATGATTGTAGAGGGGAGGATGAGTAGTGGGGAGGATGAGTGTAGTGGGGAGGATGAGTAGTGGGGAGGATGAGTGTAGTGGGGTGGATGAGTAGTGGGGAGGATGAGTAGTGGGGAGGATGAGTGTAGTGGGGAGGATGAGTAGTGATGAGGATGAGTAGTGTGGAGGCTGAGTGTAGTGGGGAGGACGATTGTAGTGGGGAGGATGAGTGTAGTGGGGAGGATGAGTGTAGTGGGGAAGATGAGTGTAGTGGGGAGGATGAGTGCAGTGGGGTGGATGAATGTTGAGGTTACTATGAGTGTAGTGGGGAGGATGAGTGTAGTAGGGGGGATGTGTGTAGTGGGGAGGATGTGTAGTGGGGAGGATGACTGTAGTGGGGAGGATGAGTGTAGTGGGGAGGATGAGTAGTGTGGAGGATGAGTGTAGTGGGGAGGACGATTGTAGTGGGGAGGATGAGTAGTGGGGAGGATGAGTGTAGTGGGGAGGATGAGTAGTGGGGAGGATGAGTGTAGTGGGGTGGATGAGTAGTGGGGAGGATGAGTAGTGGGGAGGATGAGTGTAGTGGGAAGATGAGTGTAGTGTGGAGGATGGGTAGTGGGGAGGATGAGTGTAGAGATTAGGTTGAGTGTCGAGGTGAGGATGAGTGTAGTGGGGAGGATGAGTGTAGAGGTTAGGATGAGTGTAGTGGGGAGGATGAGTGTAATGGGGAAGATGAGCAGTGATGAGGATGAGTGTAGTGGTGAGGATGAGTGTAGTGGGGAGGATGAGTATAGAGGTAGGATGAGTGTAGTTTGGAGGATGAGTGTAGTGGGGAGGATGAGTAGTGGGGAGGATGACTGTAGTGGGGAGGATGACTGTAGTGGGGAGGATGAGTGTAATGGGGAAGATGTGTAGTGATGAGGATGTTTAGTGGGGAGGATGAGTGTAGTGGGGAGGACGATTGTAGTGGGGAGGATGAGTGTAGTGGGGAAGATTTGTGTAGTGTGGAGGATGGGTAGTGGGGAGGATGAGTAGGGGGAGGATGAGTGTAGTGGGGAGGATGAGTATTGGGGAGGATGAGTGTTGGGGAGGATGAGTGTAGCTGGGAAGATGAGTGTAGTGTGGAGGATGGGTAGTGGGGAGGATGAGTGAAATGGTGAGGATGAGTAGTGGGGAGGATGAGTGTAGAGGTTAGGATGAGTGTAGTGGGGAGGATGAGTGTAGTGGTGAGGATGAGTAGTGGGGAGGATGACTGTAGTGGGGAAGATGAGTGTAGTGGGGAAGATGAGTAGTGATGAGGATGAGTGTAGTGGGAGGATGATTGTAGTGGGGAGGATGAGTAGTGGGGAGGATGAGGGTAGTGGGGTGGATGAGTGTAGTGGGGAGGATGAGTGTAATCGGGAAGATGAGTAGTGATGAGGATGAGTGTTGTGGGGAAGATGAGTGTAGTGGGGAAGATGAGTAGTGGGAAAGATGAGGGTAGTGGGGTGGATGAGTAGTGTGGAGGATGAGTAGTGGGGAGGATGAGTGTAATGGGGAAGATGATTAGTGATGAGGAAGAGTGTAGTGGGGAGGATGATTGTAGTGGGGAGGATGAGTAGTGGGGAGGATGAGTGTAATGGGGAGGATGAGTAGTGGGGAGGATGACTGTAGTCGGGAGGATGAGTATAATGGGGAAGATGAGTAGTGACGAGGATGAGTGTAGTGGGGAGGATGATTGTAGTGGGGAGGATGAGTAGTGGGGAGGATGAGTGTAGTGGGGAGGATGAGTAGTGGGGAGGATGAGTGTAGTGGGGTGGATGAGTAGTGGGGAGGATGAGTAGTGGGGAGGATGAGTGTAGTTGGGAAGATGAGTGTAGTGTGGAGGATGGGTAGTGGGGAGCATGAGTGTAGAGGTTAGGTTGAGTGTCGAGGTTAGGATGAGTGTAGTGGGGAGGATGAGTGTAGTGGGGAGGATGAGTATAGAGGTAAGGATGAGTGTAGTTTTGAGGATGAGTGTAGTGGGGAGGATGAGTAGTGGGGAGGATGACTGTAGTGGGGAGGATGAGTAGTGGGGAGGATGAGTGTAATGGGGAAGATGAGCAGTGATGAGGAAGAGTGTAGTGGGGAGGATGATTGTAGTGGGGAGGATGAGTAGTGGGGAGGATGAGTGTAATGGGGAAGATGAGCAGTGATGAGGATGAGTGTAGTGGTGAGGATGAGTGTAGTGGGGAGGATGAGTATAGAGGTAAGGATGAGTGTAGTTTTGAGGATGAGTGTAGTGGGGAGGATGAGTAGTGGGGAGGATGACTGTAGTGGGGAGGATGACTGTAGTGGGGAGGATGAGTGTAATGGGGAAGATGAGTAGTGATGAGGATGTTTAGTGGGGAGGATGAGTGTAGTGGGGAGGACGATTGTAGTGGGGAGGATGAGTGTAGTGGGGAAGATTTGTGTAATGTGGAGGATGGGTAGTGGGGAGGATGAGTAGGGGGAGGATGATTAGTGGGAGGATGAGAGTAGTGGGGAGGATGAGTATTGGGGAGGATGAGTGTTGGGGAGGATGAGTAGTGGGGAGGATGAGTGTAATGGGGAGGATGAGTATAATGGGGAAGATGAGTAGTGACGAGGATGAGTGTAGTGGGGAGGATGATTGTAGCGGGGAGGATGAGTAGTGGGGAGGATGAGTGTAGTGGGGAGGATGAGTAGTGGGGAGGATGAGTGTAGTGGGGTGGATGAGTAGTGGGGAGGATGAGTAGTGGGGAGGATGAGTGTAGTGGGGAGGATGAGTAGTGATGAGGATGAGTAGTGTGGAGGCTGAGTGTAGTGGGGAGGACGATTGTAGTGGGGAGGATGAGTGTAGTGGGGAGGATGAGTGTAGTGGGGAAGATGAGTGTAGTGGGGAGGATGAGTGCAGTGGGGTGGATGAATGTTGAGGTTACTATGAGTGTAGTGGGGAGGATGAGTGTAGTAGGGGGGATGTGTGTAGTGGGGAGGATGTGTAGTGGGGAGGATGACTATAGTGGGGAGGATGAGTGTAGTGGGGAGGATGAGTAGTGTGGAGGATGAGTGTAGTGGGGAGGACGATTGTAGTGGGGAAGATGAGTAGTGGGGAGGATGAGTGTAGTGGGGAGGATGAGTAGTGGGGAGGATGAGTGTAGTGGGGTGGATGAGTAGTGGGGAGGATGAGTAGTGGGGAGGATGAGTGTAGTTGGGAAGATGAGTGTAGTGTGGAGGATGGGTAGTGGGGAGGATGAGTGTAGAGATTAGGTTGAGTGTCGAGGTTAGGATGAGTGTAGTGGGGAGGATGAGTGTAGAGGTTAGGATGAGTGTAGTGGGGAGGATGAGTGTAATGGGGAAGATGAGCAGTGATGAGGATGAGTGTAGTGGTGAGGATGAGTGTAGTGGGGAGGATGAGTATAGAGGTAAGGATGAGTGTAGTTTTGAGGATGAGTGTAGTGGGGAGGATGAGTAGTGGGGAGGATGACTGTAGTGGGGAGGATGACTGTAGTGGGGAGGATGAGTGTAATGGGGAAGATGAATAGTGATGAGGATGTTTAGTGGGGAGGATGAGTGTAGTGGGGAGGACGATTGTAGTGGGGAGGATGAGTGTAGTGGGGAAGATTTGTGTAGTGTGGAGGATGGGTAGTGGGGAGGATGAGTAGGGGGAGGATGAGTGTAGTGGGGAGGATGAGTATTGGGGAGGATGAGTGTTGGGGAGGATGAGTGTAGCTGGGAAGATGAGTGTAGTGTGGAGGATGGGTAGTGGGGAGGATGAGTGAAGTGGTGAGGATGAGTAGTGGGGAGGATGAGTGTAGAGGTTAGGATGAGTGTAGTGGGGAGGATGAGTGTAGTGGTGGAGGATGAGTAGTGGGGAGGATGACTGTAGTGGGGAAGATGAGTGTAGTGGGGAAGATGAGTAGTGATGAGGATGAGTGTAGTGGGAGGATGATTGTAGTGGGGAGGATGAGTAGTGGGGAGGATGAGGGTAGTGGGGTGGATGAGTGTAGTGGGGAGGATGAGTGTAATCGGGAAGATGAGTAGTGATGAGGATGAGTGTTGTGGGGAAGATGAGTGTAGTGGGGATGATGAGTAGTGGGAAAGATGAGGGTAGTGGGGGTGGATGAGTAGTGTGGAGGATGAGTAGTGGGGAGGATGAGTGTAATGGGGAAGATGATTAGTGATGAGGAAGAGTGTAGTGGGGAGGATGATTGTAGTGGGGAGGATGAGTAGTGGGGAGGATGAGTGTAATGGGGAGGATGAGTAGTGGGGAGGATGACTGTAGTCGGGAGGATGAGTATAATGGGGAAGATGAGTAGTGACGAGGATGAGTGTAGTGGGGAGGATGATTGTAGTGGGGAGGATGAGTAGTGGGGCGGATGAGTGTAGTGGGGAGGATGAGTAGTGGGGAGGATGAGTGTAGTGGGGTGGATGAGTAGTGGGGAGGATGAGTAGTGGGGAGGATGAGTGTAGTTGGGAAGATGAGTGTAGTGTGGAGGATGGGTAGTGGGGAGCATGAGTGTAGAGGTTAGGTTGAGTGTCGAGGTTAGGATGAGTGTAGTGGGGAGGATGAGTGTAGAGGTTAGGATGAGTGTAGTGGGGAGGATGAGTGTAATGGGGAAGATGAGCAGTGATGAGGATGAGTGTAGCGGTGAGGATGAGTGTAGTGGGGAGGATGAGTGTAGTGCGAAGGATGAGTGTAGTGGGGAGGATGAGTAGTGGGGAGGATGAGTGTAGTGGAGAGGATGAGTAGTGGGGAGGATGAGTGTAGTGGGGAGGACGCGTAGTGGGGAGGATGAGTGTAGTGCGAAGGATGAGTGTAGTGGGGAGGATGAGTAGTGGGGAGAATGAGTGTAGTGGTGAGGATGAGTGTAGTGGGGAGGATGAGTGTAGTGCGAAGGATGATTGTAGTGGGGAGGATGAGTAGTGGGGTGGATGAGTGTAGTGGAGAGGATGAGTAGTGGGGAGGATGAGTGTAGTGGGGAGGACGCGTAGTGGGGAGGATGAGTGTAGTGGGGAGGATGAGTAGTGGCGATGATGAGTGTAGTGGGGAGGATTAGTGTAGTGGGGAGGATGAGTAGTGGGGAGAATGAGTGTAGTGGTGAGGATGAGTGTAGTGGAGAGGATGTGTGTAGTGCGAAGGATGAGTGTTGTGGGGAGGATGAGTAGTGGGGAGAATGAGTGTAGTGGAGAGGATGAGTATTGGGGAGGATAAGTGTAGTGGGGAGGATGAGTAGTGGGGAGGATGAGTGTGGTGCGAAGATGAGTGTAGTGGGGAGGATGAGTAGTGGCGAGGATGAGTGTAGTGGGGAGGAAAGTGTAGTGGGGAGGATGAGTAGTGGGGAGAATGAGTGTAGTGGGGAGGACGAGTAGTGGCGAGGATGAGTGTAGTGGGGAGGATGAGTAGTGGCGAGGATGATTGTAGTGGGGAGGATGAGTAGTCGGGAGAATGAGTGTAGTGGTGAGGATGAGTGCAGTGGGGAGGATGAGTAGTGTGGAGGAAGGGTGTAGTGGGGAGGACGATTGTAGTGGGGAGGATGAGTGTAGTGGGGAGGATGAGTGTAGTGGGGAAGATGAGTGTAGAGGTTAGGGTGAGTGTAGTGGGGAGGATGAGTGCAGTGGGGAGGATGAGTGTTGAGGTTACGATGAGTGTAGTGGGGAGGATGAGTGTAGTGGGGAGGATGTGTGTAGTGGGGAGGATGAGTAGTGGGGAGGATGACTGTAGTGGGGAGGATGAGTGTAGTGGGGAGGATGAGTAGTGTGGAGGATGAGTGTAGTGGGGAGGACGATTGTAGTGGGGAGGATGAGTGTAGTGGGGAGGGTGAGTGTAGTGGGGAGGTTGAGTAGTGGGGAGGATGAGTGTAGAGGTTACGATGAGTGTAGTGTGGAGGATTAGTGTAGTGGGGAGGAAGTGTGTAGTAAGGAGGATGAGTAGTGGGAAGGAGGACTGTAGTGGGGAGCATGAGTGTAGTGGGGAGGATGAGTAGTGTGGAGGATGAGTGTAGTGGGGAGGATGGGTGTAGTGGGGAGGATGAGTGTAGTGGGGAGGATGAGTAGTGGGGAGGATGAGTGTAGTGGGGAAGATGGGTGTAGTGTGGAGGATGAGTAGTGGGGAGGATGAGTATAGAGGTTAGGATGAGTGTATTGGGGAGGATGAGTGTAGTGCAAAGGATGAGTGTAGTTGGAAGGATGAGTAGGTGGGAGGTAAAGTGTAGTCGGGAGGATGAGTAGTGGGAAGGATGATTGTTGTGCGAAGTATGACTGTAGTGTGGAGGATGAGTAGTGTCGAGGATGAGTGTAGTGGGGAGGATGAGTAGTGGCGAGTATGAGTGTAGTGGGGAGGAAAAGTGTAGTGGGAAGGATGAGTAGTGGGGAGGATGAGTGTAGAGGTTAAGATGCGTGTAGTGGGGAGGATGAGTAGTGGCGAGGATGAGTGTAGTGGGGAGGACGAGTAGTGGGGAGGATGAGTATTGGGGAGAATGAGTGTAGTGGTGAGGATGAGTGTAGTGGGGAGGGCGAGTGTAGTGCGAAGGATGAGTGTGGTGGGAAGGATGAGTGTAGTGGGGAGGATGAGTGTAGTGGGGAGGATGAGTTCAGTGGGGAGGATGAATTCAGTGGGGAGGATGAGTGTAGAGGTTAGGATGAGGGTAGTGGGGAGGATGAGTGTAGTGGGGAGGATGAGTGTAGTGGGGAAGATGAGTGTAGAGGTTACGATGAGTGTAGTGGGGAGGATGAGTGCAGTGGGGAGGATGAGTGTTGAGGTTACGATGAGTGTAGTGGGGAGGATGAGTGCAGTGGGGAGGATGTGTGTAGTGGGGAGGATGAGTAGTGGGGAGGATGAGTGTAGTGGGGAGGATGAGTAGTGATGAGGATGAGTAGTGTGGAGGCTGAGTGTAGTGGGGAGGACGATTGTAGTGGGGAGGATGAGTGTAGTAGGGAAGAAGAGTGTAGAGGTTACGATGAGAGTAGTGGGGAGGATGAGTGCAGTGGGGAGGATGAGTGTTGAGGTTACGATGAGTGTAGTGGGGAGGATGAGTGTAGTGGGGAGGATGTGTGTAGTGGGGAGGATGAGTAGTGGGGAGGATGAGTGTAGTGGGGAGGATGAGTAGTGATGAGGATGAGTAGTGTGGAGGCTGAGTGTAGTGGGGAGGACGTTTGTAGTGGGGAGGATGAGTGAAGTGGGGAGGATGAGTAGTAAGGAGGATGAGTGTAGTGGGGAAGATGAGTGTAGTGTGGAGGATGGATAGTGGGGAGGATGAGTAGTGGGGAGGATGAGTAGTGGGGAGGATGAGTGTAGAGGTTAGGATGAGTGTAGTGGGGAGGATGAGTGCAGTGGGGAGGATGAGTGTAGTGGGGAGGATGAGTAGCGGGGAGGATGAGTAGTGGGGAGGATGAGTGTAGTGGGGAAGATGAGTGTAGTGTGGAGGATGGGTAGTGAGGAGGATGAGTGAAGTTGGGAGGATGAGTAGTGGGGAGGATGAGTGTAGTGGGGAGGATGAGCTCAGTGGGGAGGATGATTTAAGTGGGGAGGATGAGTGTAGAGGTTAGGATGAGTGTAGTGGGGAGGATGAGTGTAGTGGGGAGGATGAGTGTAGTGGGTAAGATGAGTGTAGAGGTTAGGATGAGTGTAGTGGGAAGGATGAGTGCAGTGGGGAGGATGAGTGTTGAGGTTACGATGAGTGTAGTGGGGAGGATGAGTGTAGTGGGGAGGATGTGTGTAGTGGGGAGGATGAGTAGTGGGGAGGATGACTATAGTGGGGAGGATGAGTGTAGTGGGGAGGATGAGTAGTGTGGAGGATGAGTGTAGTGGGGAGGACGATTATAGTGGGGAGGATGAGTGTAGTGGGGAGGTTGACTGTAGTGGGGAGAATGAGTAGTGGAGAGGATGAGCGTAGAGGTTACGATGAGTGTAGTGGGGAGAATGTGTGTAGTAAGGAGGATGAGTAGTGAGGAGGATGACTGTAGTGGGGAGGATGAGTGTAGTGGGGAGGATGAGTAGTGTGGAGGATGAGTGTAGTGGGGAGGATGAGTGTTGTGGGGAGGATGAGTGTAGTGGGGAGGATGAGTAGTGGGGAGGATGAGTGTAGTAGGGAAGATGGGTGTAGTGTGGAGGATGAGTAGTGGGGAGGATGAGTATAGGGGTTAGGATGAGTGTATTGGGGAGGATGAGTGTAGTGCGAAGGATGAGTGTAGTTGGGAGGATGAGTAGTGGGGAGGTAAAATGTAGTTGGGAGGATGAGTAGTGGGAAGGATGATTGTAGTGCGAAGGATGAGTGTAGTGGGGAGGATGAGTAGTGGGGAGGATGTATGTAGTAAGGAGGATGAGTAGTGGGGAGGATGAGTGTAATGGGGAAGATGAGTAGTGATGAGGATGAGTGTAGTGGGGAGGATGATTGTAGTGGGCAGGATGAGTAGTGGGGAGGATGAGTATAGAGGTTAGGATGAGTGTATTGGGGAGGATGAGTGTAGTGTGAAGGATGAGTGTAGTTGGGAGGATGAGTAGTATGGAGGATGAGTGTAGTGGGGAAGATGAGTGTAGTGTGGAGGATGGATAGCGGGGAGGATGAGTAGTGCGGAGGATGAGTGTAGAGGTTAGGATGAGTGTAGTGGGGAGGATGAGTGCAGTGGGGAGGATGAGTGTAGTGGGGAGGATGAGTAGTGGGGATGATGAGTAGTGGTGAGGATGAGTGTAGTGGGGAAGATGAGTGTAGTGTGGAGGATGGGTAGTGGGGAGGATGAGTGAAGTGGGGAGGATGAGTAGTGGGGAGGATGAGTGTAGTTGGGAGGATGAGTTCAGTGGGGAGAATGAGTTCAGTGGGGTGGATGAGTGTAGAGGTTAGGATGAGTGTAGTGGGGAGGATGAGTGTAGTGGGGAGGATGAGTGTAGTGGGGAAGATGAGTGTAGAGGTTAGGATGAGTGTAGTGGGGAGGATGAGTGCAGTGGCGAGGATGAGTGTTGAGGTTACGATGAGTGTAGTGGGGAGAATGAGTGTAGTGGGGATGATGTGTGTAGTGGGGAGGATGAGTAGTGTGGAGGATGAATGTAGTGGGGAGGACGATTGTAGTGGGGAGGATGAGTGTAGTGGGGAGGTTGACTGTAGTGGGGAGTATGAGTAGTGGGGAGGATGAATGTAGAGGCTACGATGAGTGTAGTGGGGAGGATGTGTGTAGTAAGGAGGATGATTAGTGAGGAGGATGACTGTTGTGGGGAGAATGAGTGTAGTGGGGAGGAGGAGTAGTGGGGAGGATGAGAAATGGGGAGGATGAGTGTAGTGGGGTGGATGAGTAGTGGGGAAGATGAGTGTAGAGGTTAGGATAAGTGTCGAGGTTAGGATGAGTGTAGTGGGGAGGATGAGTGTAGAGGTTAGGATAAGTGTAGTGGGGAGGATGAGTGTAATGGGGAAGATGAGCAGTGATGAGGATGAGTGTAGTGGTGAGGATGAGTGTAGTGGGGAGGATGAGTAGTGGGGAGGATGAGTAGTGGGGAGGATGAGTGTAGAGGTTAGGATAAGTGTAGTGGGGAGGATGAGTGTAATGGGGAAGATAAGTAGTGGGGAGGATGAGTAGTGGGGAGGATGAGTAGTGGGGAGGAGGAGTGTAGTTGGGAGGAGGAGTAGTGGGGAGGATGAGAAATGGGGAGGATGAGTGTAGTGGGGAGGATGAATAGTGGGGAGGATGACTGTGGTGGGGAGGATGACTGTAGTGGGGAGCATGAGTGTAATGGGGAAGATGAGTAAGGCTGAGGATGATTAGTGGGGAGGATGAGTGTAGTGGGGAGGATGACTGTAGTGGGGAGGACGAGTGTAATGGGGAAGATGAGTAGTGATGAGGATGATTAGTGGGTAGGATGAGTGTAGTGGGGAGGATGAGAAGTGCGGAGGATGAGTGTAGTGGGGAGGACGATTGTAGTGGGGATGAGTGTAGTGGGGAGGATGAGTGTTGAGGTTACAATGAGTGTAGTGGGGAGGATGAGTGTAGTGGGGAGGATGTGTGTAGTGGGGAGGATGAGTAGTGGGGAGGATGATTGTAGTGGGGAGGATGAGTAGTGTGGAGGATGAGCGTAGTGGGGAGGACGATTGTAGTGGGGAGGATGAATGTAGTGGGGAGGATGAGTGTAGTGTGGAGGATGGATAGTAGGGAGGATGAGTGAAGTGGGGAGGATGAGTAGTTGGGAGGATGAGTGTAGAGGTTACGATGAGTGTAGTGGGGAGGATGAGTGTAGTGGGGAGGATGTGTGTAGTGGGGAGGATGAGTAGTGGGGAGGATGACTGTAGTGGGGACGATGAGTGTAGTGGGGAGGATGAATAGTGGGGAGGATGATTGTGGTGGGGAGGATGACTGTAGTGTGGAGCATGAGTGTAATGGGGAAGATGAGTAGTGATGAGGATGAATAGTGGGGAGGATGATTGTGGTGGGGAGGATGACTGTAGTGGGGAGCATAAGTGTAATGGGGAAGATGAGTAGTTATGAGGATGAATAGTGGGGAGGATGATTGTGGTGGGGAGGATGACTGTAGTGTGGAGCATGAGTGTAATGGGGAAGATGAGTAGTGATGAGGATGAATAGTGGGGAGGATGATTGTGGTGGGGAGGATGACTGTAGTGGGGAGCATGAGTGTAATGGGGAAGATGAGTAGTATGGAGGATGAGTGTAGTGGGGAGGACGATTATAGTGGGGAGGATGAGTGTAGTGGGGAGGATGTGTGTAGTGGGGAGGATGAGTAGTGGGGAGGATGACTGTAGTAGGGAGAATGAGTGTAGTTGGGAGGATGAGTAGTGTGGAGGATGAGTGTAGTGGGGAGGACGATTGAAGTGGGGAGGATGAGTGTAGTGGGGATGATGAGTAGTGGGGAGGTTGAGTGTAGCGGGGAAGATGAGTGAAGTGTGGAGGAAAGGTAGTGGGGAGGATGAGTGAAGTGGGGAGGATGAGTAGTGGGGAGGATAAGTGTAGAGGTTAGGATGAGTGTAGTGGGGAGGATGGGTGTAGTGGGGAGGATGAGTGTAGTGGGGAGGATGAGTAGTGGGGAGGATGAGGGTAGTGGGGTGGATGAGTGTAGTGGGGAGGATGAGTGTAATCGGGAAGATGAGTAGTGATGAGGATGAGTGTTGTGGGGAAGATGAGTGTAGTGGGGATGATGAGTAGTGGGAAAGATGAGGGTAGTGGGGGTGGATGAGTAGTGTGGAGGATGAGTAGTGGGGAGGATGAGTGTAATGGGGAAGATGATTAGTGATGAGGAAGAGTGTAGTGGGGAGGATGATTGTAGTGGGGAGGATGAGTAGTGGGGAGGATGAGTGTAATGGGGAGGATGAGTAGTGGGGAGGATGACTGTAGTCGGGAGGATGAGTATAATGGGGAAGATGAGTAGTGACGAGGATGAGTGTAGTGGGGAGGATGATTGTAGTGGGGAGGATGAGTAGTGGGGCGGATGAGTGTAGTGGGGAGGATGAGTAGTGGGGAGGATGAGTGTAGTGGGGTGGATGAGTAGTGGGGAGGATGAGTAGTGGGGAGGATGAGTGTAGTTGGGAAGATGAGTGTAGTGTGGAGGATGGGTAGTGGGGAGCATGAGTGTAGAGGTTAGGTTGAGTGTCGAGGTTAGGATGAGTGTAGTGGGGAGGATGAGTGTAGAGGTTAGGATGAGTGTAGTGGGGAGGATGAGTGTAATGGGGAAGATGAGCAGTGATGAGGATGAGTGTAGCGGTGAGGATGAGTGTAGTGGGGAGGATGAGTGTAGTGCGAAGGATGAGTGTAGTGGGGAGGATGAGTAGTGGGGAGGATGAGTGTAGTGGAGAGGATGAGTAGTGGGGAGGATGAGTGTAGTGGGGAGGACGCGTAGTGGGGAGGATGAGTGTAGTGCGAAGGATGAGTGTAGTGGGGAGGATGAGTAGTGGGGAGAATGAGTGTAGTGGTGAGGATGAGTGTAGTGGGGAGGATGAGTGTAGTGCGAAGGATGATTGTAGTGGGGAGGATGAGTAGTGGGGTGGATGAGTGTAGTGGAGAGGATGAGTAGTGGGGAGGATGAGTGTAGTGGGGAGGACGCGTAGTGGGGAGGATGAGTGTAGTGGGGAGGATGAGTAGTGGCGATGATGAGTGTAGTGGGGAGGATTAGTGTAGTGGGGAGGATGAGTAGTGGGGAGAATGAGTGTAGTGGTGAGGATGAGTGTAGTGGGGAGGATGTGTGTAGTGCGAAGGATGAGTGTAGTGGGGAGGATGAGTAGTGGGGAGAATGAGTGTAGTGGAGAGGATGAGTATTGGGGAGGATAAGTGTAGTGGGGAGGATGAGTAGTGGGGAGGATGAGTGTGGTGCGAAGAATGAGTGTAGTGGGGAGGATGAGTAGTGGCGAGGATGAGTGTAGTGGGGAGGAAAAGTGTAGTGGGGAGGATGAGTAGTGGGGAGAATGAGTGTAGTGGGGAGGACGAGTAGTGGCGAGGATGAGTGTAGTGGGGAGGATGAATAGTGGCGAGGATGATTGTAGTGGGGAGGATGAGTAGTCGGGAGAATGAGTGTAGTGGTGAGGATGAGTGCAGTGGGGAGGATGAGTAGTGTGGAGGAAGGGTGTAGTGGGGAGGACGATTGTAGTGGGGAGGATGAGTGTAGTGGTGAGGATGAGTGTAGTGCGAAGGATGAGTGTAGTGGGGTGAACGTGTAGTGGGGAGGATGAGTGCAGTGGGGAGGATGAGTGTTGAGGTTACGATGAGTGTAGTGGGGAGGATGAGTGTAGTGGGGAGGATGTGTGTAGTGGGGAGGATGAGTAGTGGGGAGGATGACTGTAGTGGGGAGGATGAGTGTAGTGGGGAGGATGAGTAGTGTGGAGGATGAGTGTAGTGGGGAGGACGATTGTAGTGGGGAGGATGAGTGTAGTGGGGAGGGTGAGTGTAGTGGGGAGGTTGAGTAGTGGGGAGGATGAGTGTAGAGGTTACGATGAGTGTAGTGTGGAGGATTAGTGTAGTGGGGAGGAAGTGTGTAGTAAGGAGGATGAGTAGTGGGAAGGAGGACTGTAGTGGGGAGGATGAGTGTAGTGGGGAGGATGAGTAGTGTGGAGGATGAGTGTAGTGGGGAGGATGGGTGTAGTGGGGAGGATGAGTGTAGTGGGGAGGATGAGTAGTGGGGAGGATGAGTGTAGTGGGGAAGATGGGTGTAGTGTGGAGGATGAGTAGTGGGGAGGATGAGTATAGAGGTTAGGATGAGTGTATTGGGGAGGATGAGTGTAGTGCAAAGGATGAGTGTAGTTGGAAGGATGAGTAGGGGGGAGGTAAAGTGTAGTCGGGAGGATGAGTAGTGGGAAGGATGATTGTTGTGCGAAGTATGACTGTAGTGTGGAGGATGAGTAGTGTCGAGGATGAGTGTAGTGGGGAGGATGAGTAGTGGCGAGTATGAGTGTAGTGGGGAGGAAAAGTGTAGTGGGAAGGATGAGTAGTGGGGAGGATGAGTGTAGAGGTTAAGATGCGTGTAGTGGGGAGGATGAGTAGTGGCGAGGATGAGTGTAGTGGGGAGGACGAGTAGTGGGGAGGATGAGTATTGGGGAGAATGAGTGTAGTGGTGAGGATGAGTGTAGTGGGGAGGGCGAGTGTAGTGCGAAGGATGAGTGTGGTGGGAAGGATGAGTGTAGTGGGGAGGATGAGTGTAGTGGGGAGGATGAGTTCAGTGGGGAGGATGAATTCAGTGGGGAGGATGAGTGTAGAGGTTAGGATGAGGGTAGTGGGGAGGATGAGTGTAGTGGGGAGGATGAGTGTAGTGGGGAAGATGAGTGTAGAGGTTACGATGAGTGTAGTGGGGAGGATGAGTGCAGTGGGGAGGATGAGTGTTGAGGTTACGATGAGTGTAGTGGGGAGGATGAGTGCAGTGGGGAGGATGTGTGTAGTGGGGAGGATGAGTAGTGGGGAGGATGAGTGTAGTGGGGAGGATGAGTAGTGATGAGGATGAGTAGTGTGGAGGCTGAGTGTAGTGGGGAGGACGATTGTAGTGGGGAGGATGAGTGTAGTAGGGAAGAAGAGTGTAGAGGTTACGATGAGAGTAGTGGGGAGGATGAGTGCAGTGGGGAGGATGAGTGTTGAGGTACGATGAGTGTAGTGGGGAGGATGAGTGTAGTGGGGAGGATGTGTGTAGTGGGGAGGATGAGTAGTGGGGAGGATGAGTGTAGTGGGGAGGATGAGTAGTGATGAGGATGAGTAGTGTGGAGGCTGAGTGTAGTGGGGAGGACGTTTGTAGTGGGGAGGATGAGTGAAGTGGGGAGGATGAGTAGTAAGGAGGATGAGTGTAGTGGGGAAGATGAGTGTAGTGTGGAGGATGGATAGTGGGGAGGATGAGTAGTGGGGAGGATGAGTAGTGGGGAGGATGAGTGTAGAGGTTAGGATGAGTGTAGTGGGGAGGATGAGTGCAGTGGGGAGGATGAGTGTAGTGGGGAGGATGAGTAGCGGGGAGGATGAGTAGTGGGGAGGATGAGTGTAGTGGGGAAGATGAGTGTAGTGTGGAGGATGGGTAGTGAGGAGGATGAGTGAAGTTGGGAGGATGAGTAGTGGGGAGGATGAGTGTAGTGGGGAGGATGAGCTCAGTGGGGAGGATGATTTAAGTGGGGAGGATGAGTGTAGAGGTTAGGATGAGTGTAGTGGGGAGGATGAGTGTAGTGGGGAGGATGAGTGTAGTGGGTAAGATGAGTGTAGAGGTTAGGATGAGTGTAGTGGGAAGGATGAGTGCAGTGGGGAGGATGAGTGTTGAGGTTACGATGAGTGTAGTGGGGAGGATGAGTGTAGTGGGGAGGATGTGTGTAGTGGGGAGGATGAGTAGTGGGGAGGATGACTATAGTGGGGAGGATGAGTGTAGTGGGGAGGATGAGTAGTGTGGAGGATGAGTGTAGTGGGGAGGACGATTATAGTGGGGAGGATGAGTGTAGTGGGGAGGTTGACTGTAGTGGGGAGAATGAGTAGTGGAGAGGATGAGCGTAGAGGTTACGATGAGTGTAGTGGGGAGAATGTGTGTAGTAAGGAGGATGAGTAGTGAGGAGGATGACTGTAGTGGGGAGGATGAGTGTAGTGGGGAGGATGAGTAGTGTGGAGGATGAGTGTAGTGGGGAGGATGAGTGTTGTGGGGAGGATGAGTGTAGTGGGGAGGATGAGTAGTGGGGAGGATGAGTGTAGTAGGGAAGATGGGTGTAGTGTGGAGGATGAGTAGTGGGGAGGATGAGTATAGGGGTTAGGATGAGTGTATTGGGGAGGATGAGTGTAGTGCGAAGGATGAGTGTAGTTGGGAGGATGAGTAGTGGGGAGGTAAAATGTAGTTGGGAGGATGAGTAGTGGGAAGGATGATTGTAGTGCGAAGGATGAGTGTAGTGGGGAGGATGAATAGTGGGGAGGATGTATGTAGTAAGGAGGATGAGTAGTGGGGAGGATGAGTGTAATGGGGAAGATGAGTAGTGATGAGGATGAGTGTGATGGGGAGGATGATTGTAGTGGGCAGGATGAGTAGTGGGGAGGATGAGTATAGAGGTTAGGATGAGTGTATTGGGGAGGATGAGTGTAGTGTGAAGGATGAGTGTAGTTGGGAGGATGAGTAGTTAGGAGGATGAGTGTAGTGGGGAAGATGAGTGTAGTGTGGAGGATGGATAGCGGGGAGGATGAGTAGTGCGGAGGATGAGTGTAGAGGTTAGGATGAGTGTAGTGGGGAGGATGCGTGCAGTGGGGAGGATGAGTGTAGTGGGGAGGATGAGTAGTGGGGATGATGAGTAGTGGTGAGGATGAGTGTAGTGGGGAAGATGAGTGTAGTGTGGAGGATGGGTAGTGGGGAGGATGAGTGAAGTGGGGAGGATGAGTAGTGGGGAGGATGAGTGTAGTTGGGAGGATGAGTTCAGTGGGGAGAATGAGTTCAGTGGGGTGGATGAGTGTAGAGGTTTGGATGAGTGTAGTGGGGAGGATGAGTGTAGTGGGGAGGATGAGTGTAGTGGGGAAGATGAGTGTAGAGGTTAGGATGAGTGTAGTGGGGAGGATGAGTGCAGTGGCGAGGATGAGTGTTGAGGTTACGATGAGTGTAGTGGGGAGAATGAGTGTAGTGGGGATGATGTGTGTAGTGGGGAGGATGAGTAGTGTGGAGGATGAATGTAGTGGGGAGGACGATTGTAGTGGGGAGGATGAGTGTAGTGGGGAGGTTGACTGTAGTGGGGAGTATGAGTAGTGGGGAGGATGAATGTAGAGGCTACGATGAGTGTAGTGGGGAGGATGTGTGTAGTAAGGAGGATGATTAGTGAGGAGGATGACTGTTGTGGGGAGAATGAGTGTAGTGGGGAGGAGGAGTAGTGGGGAGGATGAGAAATGGGGAGGATGAGTGTAGTGGGGTGGATGAGTAGTGGGGAAGATGAGTGTAGAGGTTAGGATAAGTGTCGAGGTTAGGATGAGTGTAGTGGGGAGGATGAGTGTAGAGGTTAGGATAAGTGTAGTGGGGAGGATGAGTGTAATGGGGAAGATGAGCAGTGATGAGGATGAGTGTAGTGGTGAGGATGAGTGTAGTGGGGAGGATGAGTAGTGGGGAGGATGAGTAGTGGGGAGGATGAGTGTAGAGGTTAGGATAAGTGTAGTGGGGAGGATGAGTGTAATGGGGAAGATTAGTAGTGGGGAGGATGAGTAGTGGGGAGGATGAGTAGTGGGGAGGAGGAGTGTAGTGGGGAGGAGGAGTAGTGGGGAGGATGAGAAATGGGGAGGATGAGTGTAGTGGGGAGGATGAATAGTGGGGAGGATGACTGTGGTGGGGAGGATGACTGTAGTGGGGAGCATGAGTGTAATGGGGAAGATGAGTAAGGCTGAGGATGATTAGTGGGGAGGATGAGTGTAGTGGGGAGGATGACTGTAGTGGGGAGGACGAGTGTAATGGGGAAGATGAGTAGTGATGAGGATGATTAGTGGGTAGGATGAGTGTAGTGGGGAGGATGAGAAGTGCGGAGGATGAGTGTAGTGGGGAGGACGATTGTAGTGGGGATGAGTGTAGTGGGGAGGATGAGTGTTGAGGTTACAATGAGTGTAGTGGGGAGGATGAGTGTAGTGGGGAGGATGTGTGTAGTGGGGAGGATGAGTAGTGGGGAGGATGATTGTAGTGGGGAGGATGAGTAGTGTGGAGGATGAGCGTAGTGGGGAGGACGATTGTAGTGGGGAGGATGAGTGTAGTGGGGAGGATGAGTGTAGTGTGGAGGATGGATAGTAGGGAGGAAGAGTGAAGTGGGGAGGATGAGTAGTTGGGAGGATGAGTGTAGAGGTTACGATGAGTGTAGTGGGGAGGATGAGTGTAGTGGGGAGGATGTGTGTAGTGGGGAGGATGAGTAGTGGGGAGGATGACTGTAGTGGGGACGATGAGTGTAGTGGGGAGGATGAATAGTGGGGAGGATGATTGTGGTGGGGAGGATGACTGTAGTGTGGAGCATGAGTGTAATGGGGAAGATGAGTAGTGATGAGGATGAATAGTGGGGAGGATGATTGTGGTGGGGAGGATGACTGTAGTGGGGAGCATAAGTGTAATGGGGAAGATGAGTAGTTATGAGGATGAATAGTGGGGAGGATGATTGTGGTGGGGAGGATGACTGTAGTGTGGAGCATGAGTGTAATGGGGAAGATGAGTAGTGATGAGGATGAATAGTGGGGAGGATGATTGTGGTGGGGAGGATGACTGTAGTGGGGAGCATGAGTGTAATGGGGAAGATGAGTAGTATGGAGGATGAGTGTAGTGGGGAGGACGATTATAGTGGGGAGGATGAGTGTAGTGGGGAGGATGTGTGTAGTGGGAAGGATGAGTAGTGGGGAGGATGACTGTAGTGGGGAGAATGAGTGTAGTTGGGAGGATGAGTAGTGTGGAGGATGAGTGTAGTGGGGAGGACGATTGAAGTGGGGAGGATGAGTGTAGTGGGGATGATGAGTAGTGGGGAGGTTGAGTGTAGCGGGGAAGATGAGTGAAGTGTGGAGGAAAGGTAGTGGGGAGGATGAGTGAAGTGGGGAGGATGAGTAGTGGGGAGGATAAGTGTAGAGGTTAGGATGAGTGTAGTGGGGAGGATGGGTGTAGTGGGGAGGATGAGTGTAGTGGGGAGGATGAGTAGTGGGGAGGATGACTGTAGTGGGGAAGATGAGTAGTGATGAGGATGAGTGTAGTGGGGAGGATGAGTGTAGTGCGGAAGATGAGTGTAGTGTGAAGGATGGGTAGTGGGGAGGATGAGTGAAGTGGGGAGGATGAGTAGTGGGGAGGATGAGTGTAGAGGTTAGGATGAGTGTAGTGGGGAGGATAAGTGTAGTGCGGAAGATTAGTGTAGTGTGAAGGATGGGTAGTGGGGAGGATGAGTAGTGGGGAGAATGACTGTACTGGGGAGAATGAGTGTAGTGGGGAAGATGAGTAGTGATGAGGATGAGTGTAGTGGGGAGGATGAGTAGTGGGGAGGATGAGTATAGAGGTTAGGATGAGTGTATTGGGGAGGATGAGTGTAGTGCAATGGATGAGTGTAGTGGGGAGGATGAGTATTGGGGAGGATGAGTGTAGTGCGAAGGATGAGTGTAGTGGGGAAGATGAGTAGTGGGGAGGATGAGTGTAGTGGGGAGGATGAGTAGTGGGGAGGATGAGTATAGAGGTTAGGATGAGTGTATTGGGGAGGATGAGTGTAGTGGGGAGGATGAGTAGTGCGGAGGATGACTGTAGTGGGGAGGATGAGTAGTGCGGAGGATGAGTGTAGTGGGGAGGACGATTGTAGTGGGGAGGATGAGTGTAGTGGGGAGGATGAGTAGTGGGGAGGTTGAGTGTAGTGGGGAAGATGAGTGTAGTGTGGAGGATGGGTAGTGGGGAGGATGAATAGTGGGGAGGATGAGTGTAGTGCGAAGGATGAGTGTAGTGGGGAGGATGAGTAGTGGGGAGGATGAGTGTAGTGGGGAGGATGAGTAGTGGGGAGGATGAGTATAGAGATTAGGATGAGTGTATTGGGGAGGATGAGTGTATTGGGGAGGATGAGTGTAGTGGGGAGGAGGAGTGTGGAGTTTAGAATGAGTGTAGTGGTGAGGATGAGTGTAGTGGGGAGGATGAGTGCAGTGGGGAGGATGAGTAGTGGGGAGGATGACTGTAGTGGGGAGGGTGACTTTATTGGAGAGGATGAGTGTAAGGGGGAAGATGAGTAGTGATGAGGATGAGTGTAGTGGGGAGGACGATTGTAGTGGGGAGGATGAGTAGTGGGGAGGATGAGTGTAGTAGGGAGGATGAGTAGTGGGGAGGATGAGTAGTGGAGAGGATGAGTGTAGTGGGGAGGATGAATAGTGGGGAGGATGACTGTAGTGGGGAGGATGACTGTAGTGGGGAGGATGAGTGTAATGGGGAAGATGAGTAGTGATGACGATGATTAGTGGGGAGGATGAGTGTAGTGGGGAGGATGAGTAGTGATGAGGATGATTAGTGGGAAGGATGAGTGTAGTGGGGAGGATGAGTAGTGGGGAGGATGAGTGTAGTGGGGAATATGAGTGTAGTGTGGAGGATGGGTAGTGGGGAGGATGAGTAGTGGGGAGGATGAGTAGTGGGGAGGATGAGTGAAGTGGGGAGGATGAGTAGTGAGCAGGATGAGTAGTGGGGAGGATGAGTGTAGTGGGGAGGATGAGTAGTGTGGAGGATGAGTGTAGTGGGAAGGACGATTGTAGTGGGGAGGATGAGTGTAGTGGGGAGGATGAGTAGTGGGGAGGATGAGTGTAGTGGGGAAGATGAATGTAGTGTGGAGGATGTATAGTGGGGAGGATGAGTAGTGGGGAGGATGATTTGTGGGGAGGATGAGTGTAGTGAGGAGGATGAGTAGTGAGGAGGATGAGTAGTGGGGAGGATGAGTGTAGTGGGGAAGATGAGTGAAGTGTGGAGAATGGGTAGTGGGGAGGATGAGTGAAGTGGGGAGGATGAGTAGTGGAGAGGATGAGTGTAGAGGTTAGGATGAGTGTAGTGGGGAGGATGAGTGTAGTGGGGAGGATGAGTGTAGTGGGGAGGATGAGTAGTTGGGAGGATGACTGTAGTGGGGAGGATGAGTAGAGGGGAGGATGAGTATAGTGGGGAGGATGAGTAGTGGGGAGGATGAGTGTGGTGCGAAGGATGAGTGTAGTGGGGAAGATGAGTAATGATGACGATGAGTGTAGTGGGGAGGATGATTGTAGTGGGGAGGATGAGTGTAGTCGGGAGGATGAGTAGTGGGGAGGATGACTGTAGTGGAGAGAATGAGTAGAGGGGAGGATGAGTGTAGTGGGGAGGATGAGTAGTGGGGAGGATGAGTGTGGTGTGAAGGATGAGTGTAGTGTGGAGGATGAGTAGTGGCGAGAATGAGTGTAGTGGGGAGGATAAGTGTAGTGTGGAGGATGATTGTGGTGCGAAGGATCTGTGTAGTGGAGAGGATGAGTAGCGGGGAGGATGAGTGTAGTAGAGAAGATGAGTAGTGGGGCAGATGAGTGTGGTGCGAAGGATGAGTGTAGAGGTTAGGATGAGTGTATTGGGAAGGATGAGTGTAGAGGTTAAGATGCGTGTAGTGGGAAGGATGAGTAGTGGGTAGGATGAGTGTAGTGGGAAGGATGAGTAGTGGGGAGGATGAGTGTGGTGCGAAGGATGAGTATAGTAAAGAGGACGAGTAGTGGGGAGGATGAGTGTAGTGGCGAGGATGAGTAGTGGCGATGATGAGTGTGGTGGGAAGGATAAGTGTAGAGGGGAGGATGAGTAGTGGCGAGGATGATTGTAGTGGGGAGGATGAGTGTTGTGGGGAGGATGAGTAGTGGGGAAGATGACTGTAGTGGCGAGGATGATTGTAGTGGGGAGGATGAGTGTAGTTGGGAAGATGAGTGTAGTGTGGAGGATGAGTAATGGGAAGGATGACTGTAGTGGGGAGGATGAGTGTAATAGGGAAGATGAGTAGTGATGAGGATGTTTAGTGGGGAGGATGAGTGTAGTGGGGAGGACGATTGTAGTGGGGAGGATGAGTGTAGTGGGGAAGATGTGTGTAGTGTGGAGGATGGGTAGTGGGGAGGATGAGTAGTGGGGAGGATGATTAGTGGGGAGGATGAGTGTAGTGGGGAGGATGAGTATTGGGGAGGATGAGTGTTGGGGAGGATGAGTGTAGCTGGGAAGATGAGTGTAGTGTGGAGGATGGGTAGTGGGGAGGATGAGTGAAGTGGTGAGGATGAGTAGTGGGGAGGATGAGTGTAGAGGTTAGGATGAGTGTAGTGGGGAGGATGAGTGTAGTGGTGGAGGAGGAGTAGTGGGGAGGATGACTGTAGTGGGGAAGATGAGTGTAGTGGGGAAGATGAGTAGTGATGAGGATGAGTGTAGTGGGAGGATGATTGTAGTGGGGAGGATGAGTAGTGGGGAGGATGAGGGTAGTGGGGTGGATGAGTGTAGTGGGGAGGATGAGTGTAATCGGGAAGATGAGTAGTGATGAGGATGAGTGTAGTGGGGAAGATGAGTGTAGTGGGGAGGATGAGTGTAGTGGGGAGGATGAGTAGTGGGAGGATGAGTAGTGGGGAGGATGAGTGTAGTGGGAGGATGGATGGGAGTGTAGTGGGGAGGATGAGTGTAGTGGGGAGGATGAGTAGTGGGAGGATGAGTGTAGGGGAGGATGAGTGTAGTGGGGAGGATGAGTGTAGTGGGGAGGATGAGTAGTGGGGAGGATGAGTAGTGGGGAGGATGAGTGTAGTGGGGAGGATGAGTAGTGGGGAGGATGAGTAGTGGGAGGATGAGTGTAGTGGGGAGGATGAGTGTAGTGGGGAGGATGAGTGTAGTGGGGAGGATGAGTAGTGGGGAGGATGACTGTAGTGGGGAGGATGAGTGTAGTGGTGAGGATGAGTAGTGGGGAGGATGAGTGCCTTGGGGAGGATGACTGTAGAGGGGAGGATGAGTGTAGTGGGGAGGATGAGTAGTGGGGAGGAGGAGTGTAGTGGGGAGGATGAGTGAAGTGGGGAGGATGAGTAGTGGGAAGGATGAGTGTAGTGGGGAGGATGAGTAGTGGGAGGATGAGTGTGGGAGGATGAGTGTAGTGGGAGGATGAGTAGTGGGGAGGATGAGTGTAGTGGGGAGGATGAGTAGTGGGGAGGATGATGTAGTGGGAGGATGAGTGTAGTGGGAGGATGAGTGGTGGGGAGAATGAGTGTAGTGGGGAGGATGAGTAGTGGGGAGGATGAGTGTAGTGGGAGGATGAGTAGTGGGGAGGATGAGTGTAGTGGGGAGGATGAGTGTAGTGGGGAGGATGAGTGTAGTGGGAGGATGAGTAGTGGGGAGGATGAGTGTTGTGGGAGGATGAGTGTAGTGGGGAGGATGAGTAGTGGGGAGGATGACTGTAGTGGGGAGGATGAGTGTAGTGGGGAGGATGAGTGTAGTGGGGAGGATGAGTGTAGTGGGGAGGATGAGTGTAGTGGGGAGGATGAGTGTAGTGGGAGGATGAGTGTAGTGGGAGGATGAGTAGTGGGAGGATGAGTGTAGTGGGAGGATGAGTGTAGTGGGGAGGATGAGTGTAGTGGGGAGGATGAGTGTAGTGGGGAGGATGATGTAGTGGGGAGGATGAGTGTAGTGGGGAGGATGAGTGTAGTGGGAGGATGAGTAGTGGGGAGGATGAGTAGTGGGGAGGATGATTAGTGGGGAGGATGAGTGTAGTGGGGAGGATGAGTAGTGGGGAGGATGAGTGTTGGGGAGGATGAGTGTAGTGGGGAAGATGAGTGTAGTGTGGAGGATGGGTAGTTGGGAAGAGGAGTGATGTGGGGAGGATGAGTAGTGGGGAGGATGAGTGTAGAGGTTAGGATGAGTGTAGTGGGGAGGATGAGTGTAGTGGGGAGGATGAGTAGTGGGGAGGATGAGTGTAGTGGGGAGGATGAGTGTAGTGGGGAGGATGAGTAGTGGGAGGATGAGTGTAGTGCAAGGATTAGTGTAGTGGGGAGGATGAGTAGTGGGGAGGATGAGTGTAGTGGGGAGGATGAGTGTAGTGGGGAGGATGAGTGTAGTGGGGAGGATGAGTGTAGTGGGGAGGATGAGTAGTGGGAGGATGAGTAGTGGGGAGGATGAGTGTAGTGGGGAGGATGAGTGTAGTGGGGAGGATGAGTGTAGTGGGGAGGATGAGTAGTGGGAGGATGAGTGTAGTGGGGAGGATGAGTGTAGTGGGGAGGATGAGTAGTGGGGAGGATGAGTGTAGTGGGGAGGATGAGTAGTGGGGAGGATGAGTGTAGTGGGGAGGATGAGTGTAGTGGGGAGGATGAGTAGTGGGGAGGATGAGTGTAGTGGGGAGGATGATTGTAGTGGGGAGGATGAGTAGTGGGGAGGATGAGTGTAGTGGGGAGGATGAGTAGTGGGGAGGATGAGTGTAGTGGGGTGGATGAGTAGTGGGGAGGATGAGTAGTGGGGAGGATGAGTGTAGTGGGGAAGATGAGTGTAGTGTGGAGGATGGGTAGTGGGGAGGATGAGTGTAGAGGTTAGGATGAGTGTCGAGGTTAGGATGAGTGTAGTGGGGAGGATGAGTGTAGAGGTTAGGATGAGTGTAGTGGGGAGGATGAGTGTAATGGGGAAGATGAGCAGTGATGAGGATGAGTGTAGTGGTGAGGATGAGTGTAGTGGGGAGGATGATTGTAGTGGCGAGGATGAGTGTAGTGGGGAGGATGAGTGTAGTGGGGAAGATGAGTGTAGTGGGGAGGATGAGTAGTGGGGAGGATGACTGTAGTGGGGAGGATGAGTGTAATGGGAAGATGAGTAGTGATGAGGATGTTTAGTGGGGAGGATGAGTGTAGTGGGGAGGACGATTGTAGTGGGGAGGATGAGTGTAGTGGGGAAGATGTGTGTAGTGTGGAGGATGGGTAGTGGGGAGGATGAGTAGTGGGGAGGATGATTAGTGGGGAGGATGAGTGTAGTGGGGAGGATGAGTATTGGGGAGGATGAGTGTTGGGGAGGATGAGTGTAGCTGGGAAGATGAGTGTAGTGTGGAGGATGGGTAGTGGGGAGGATGAGTGAAGTGGTGAGGATGAGTAGTGGGGAGGATGAGTGTAGAGGTTAGGATGAGTGTAGTGGGGAGGATGAGTGTAGTGGGGAGGATGAGTAGTGGGGAGGATGAGTGTAGTGGGGAGGATGAGTGTAGTGGGGAAGATGAGTAGTGATGAGGATGAGTGTAGTGGGAGGATGAGTGTAGTGGGGAGGATGAGTAGTGGGGAGGATGAGTGTAGTGGGGAGGATGAGTGTATTCGGGAAGATGAGTAGTGATGAGGATGAGTGTAGTGGGGAAGATGAGTGTAGTGGGGAAGATGAGTAGTGGGAAAGATGAGGTGTAGTGGGGTGGATGAGTAGTGTGGAGGATGAGTAGTGGGGAGGATGAGTGTAGTGGGGAAGATGAGTGTAGTGGGGAAGATGAGTAGTGATGAGGATGAGTGTAGTGGGGAGGATGAGTGTAGTGGGGAGGATGAGTAGTGGGAAAGATGAGTGTAGTGGGGAGGATGAGTAGTGTGGAGGATGAGTAGTGGGGTGGATGAGTGTAGTGGGGAAGATGAGTAGTGATGAGGAAGAGTGTAGTGGGGAGGATGATTGTAGTGGGGAGGATGAGTAGTGGGGAGGATGAGTGTAGTGGGGAGGATGAGTAGTGGGGAGGATGACTGTAGTGGGAGGATGAGTGTAGTGGGGAGGATGAGTAGTGGCGAGGATGAGTGTAGTGGGGAGGATGATTGTAGTGGGGAGGATGAGTAGTGGGGAGGATGAGTGTAGTGGGGAGGATGAGTAGTGGGGAGGATGAGTGTAGTGGGGTGGATGAGTAGTGGGGAGGATGAGTAGTGGGGAGGATGAGTGTAGTGGGGAGGATGAGTGTAATGGGGAAGATGAGCAGTGATGAGGATGAGTGTAGTGGTGAGGATGAGTGTAGTGGGGAGGATGAGTATAGAGGTAAGGATGAGTGTAGTTTTGAGGATGAGTGTAGTGGGGAGGATGAGTAGTGGGGAGGATGACTGTAGTGGGGAGGATGACTGTAGTGGGGAGGATGAGTGTAGTGGGGAAGATGAGTAGTGATGAGGATGTTTAGTGGGGAGGATGAGTGTAGTGGGGAGGACGATTGTAGTGGGGAGGATGAGTGTAGTGGGGAAGATTTGTGTAGTGTGGAGGATGGGTAGTGGGGAGGATGAGTAGGGGGAGGATGATTAGTGGGAGGATGAGTGTAGTGGGGAGGATGAGTATTGGGGAGGATGAGTGTTGGGGAGGATGAGTGTAGTGGGAAGATGAGTGTAGTGTGGAGGATGGGTAGTGGGGAGGATGAGTGAAGTGGTGAGGATGAGTAGTGGGGAGGATGAGTGTAGAGGTTAGGATGAGTGTAGTGGGGAGGATGAGTGTAGTGGTGGAGGATGAGTAGTGGGGAGGATGACTGTAGTGGGGAAGATGAGTGTAGTGGGGAAGATGAGTAGTGATGAGGATGAGTGTAGTGGAGGATGATTGTAGTGGGGAGGATGAGTAGTGGGGAGGATGAGGGTAGTGGGGAGGATGAGTGTAGTGGGGAGGATGAGTGTAACCGGGAAGATGAGTAGTGATGAGGATGAGTGTAGTGGGGAAGATGAGTGTAGTGAGGAAGATGAGTAGTGGGAAAGATGAGGGTAGTGGAGGTGGATGAGTAGTGTGGAGGATGAGTAGTGGGGAGGATGAGTGTAATGGGGAAGATGATTAGTGATGAGGAAGAGTGTAGTGGGGAGGATGATTGTAGTGGGGAGGATGAGTAGTGGGGAGGATGAGTGTAGTGGGGAGGATGAGTATAATGGGGAAGATGAGTAGTGACGAGGATGAGTGTAGTGGGGAGGATGATTGTAGTGGGGAGGATGAGTAGTGGGGAGGATGAGTGTAGTGGGGAGGATGAGTAGTGGGGAGGATGAGTGTAGTGGGGTGGATGAGTAGTGGGGAGGATGAGTAGTGGGGAGGATGAGTGTAGTGGGGAGGATGAGTAGTGATGAGGATGATTAGTGTGGAGGATGAGTGTAGTGGGGAGGACGATTGTAGTGGGGAGGATGAGTGTAGTGGGGAGGATGAGTAGTGGGGAGGATGAGTGTAGTGGGGAAGATGAGTGTAGTGTGGAGGATGGATAGTGGGGAGGATGAGTGTAGTGGGGAGGATGAGTAGTGGGGAGGATGAGTGTAGTGGGGAGGATGAGTGTAGTGGGGAGGATGAGTAGTGGGGAGGATGAGTGTAGTGGGGAGGATGAGTAGTGGGGAGGATGAGTGTAGTGGGGAGGATGAGTAGTGGGGAGGATGAGTGTAGTGGGGAGGATGAGTGTAGAGGTTAGGATGAGTGTAGTGGGGAGGATGAGTGTAGTGGGGAGGATGAGTGTAGTGGGGAGATGAGTGTAGAGGTTAGGATGAGTGTAGTGGGGAGGATGAGTGCAGTGGGGAGGATGAGTGTTGAGGTTACGATGAGCGTAGAGGTTACGATGAGTGTAGTGGGGAGAATGTGTGTAGTAAGGAGGATGAGTAGTGAGGAGGATGACTGTAGTGGGGAGGATGAGTGTAGTGGGGAGGATGAGTAGTGTGGAGGATGAGTGTAGTGGGGAGGATGAGTGTAGTGGGGAGGATGAGTGTAGTGGGGAGGATGAGTAGTGGGGAGGATGAGTGTAGTGGGGAAGATGAGTGTAGTGTGGAGGATGAGTAGTGGGGAGGATGAGTATAGGGGTTAGGATGAGTGTATTGGGGAGGATGAGTGTAGTGCGAAGGATGAGTGTAGTTGGGAGGATGAGTAGTGGGGAGGATGTGTGTAGTAAGGAGGATGAGTAGTGGGGAGGATGAGTGTAATGGGGAAGATGAGTAGTGATGAGGATGAGTGTAGTGGGGAGGATGAGTGTAGTGGGCAGGATGAGTAGTGGGGAGGATGAGTATAGAGGTTAGGATGAGTGTATTGGGGAGGATGAGTGTAGTGCGAAGGATGAGTGTAGTTGGGAGGATGAGTAGTGGGGAGGTAGAGTGTAGTGGGGAGGATGAGTAGTGGGAAGGATGATTGTAGTGCGAAGGATGAGTGTAGTGGGGAGGATGAGTAGTAAGGAGGATGAGTGTAGTGGGGAAGATGAGTGTAGTGTGGAGGATGGATAGTGGGGAGGATGAGTAGTGGGGAGGATGAGTAGTGGGGAGGATGAGTGTGGAGGTTAGGATGAGTGTAGTGGGGAGGATGAGTGCAGTGGGGAGGATGAGTGTAGTGGGGAGGATGAGTAGTGGGGAGGATGAGTAGTGGGGAGGATGAGTGTAGTGGGGAAGATGAGTGTAGTGTGGAGGATGGGTAGTGGGGAGGATGAGTGAAGTGGGGAGGATGAGTAGTGGGGAGGATGAGTGTAGTGGGGAGGATGAGTTCAGTGGGGAGGATGAGTTCAGTGGGGAGGATGAGTTTAGAGGTTAGGATGAGTGTAGTGGGGAGGATGAGTGTAGTGGGGAGGATGAGTGTAGTGGGGAAGATGAGTGTAGAGGTTAGGATGAGTGTAGTGGGGAGGATGAGTGCAGTGGGGAGGATGAGTGTTGAGGTTACGATGAGTGTAGTGGGGAGGATGAGTGTAGTGGGGATGATGTGTGTAGTGGGGAGGATGAGTAGTGTGGAGGATGAATGTAGTGGGGAGGACGATTGTAGTGGGGAGGATGAGTGTAGTGGGGAGGTTGACTGTAGTGGGGAGGATGAGTAGTGGGGAGGATGAGTGTAGAGGCTACGATGAGTGTAGTGGGGAGGATGTGTGTAGTAAGGAGGATGATTAGTGAGGAGGATGACTGTAGTGGGGAGAATGAGTGTAGTGGCGAGGATGAGTAGTGTGGAGGATGAGTGTAGTGGGGAGGATGAGTGTAGTGGGGAGGATGAGTGTAGTGGGGAGGATGAGTAGTGGGGAGGATGAGTGTAGTGGGGAAGATGGGTGTAGTGTGGAGGATGAGTAGTGGGGAGGATGAGTATAGAGGTTGGGATGAGTGTATTGGGGAGGATGAGTGTAGAGCGAAGGATGAGTGTAGTTGGGAGAATGAGTAGTGGGGAGGTAGAGTGTAGTGGGGAGGATGAGTAGTGGGAAGGATGATTGTAGTGCGAAGGATGAGTGTAGTGGGGAGGATGAGTTGTAAGGAGGATGAGTGTAGTGGGGAAGATGAGTGTAGTGTTTAGGATGGATAGTGGGGAGGATGAGTAGTGGGGAGGATGAGTAGTGGGGAGGATGAGTGTAGAGGTTAGGATGAGTGTAGTGGGGAGGATGAGTGCAGTGGGGAGGATGAGTGTAGTGGGGAGGATGAGTAGTGGGGATGATGAGTAGTGGGGAGGATGAGTGTAGTGGGGAAGATGAGTGTAGTGTGGAGGATGGGTAGTGGGGAGGATGAGTGTAGAGGTTAGGATGAGTGTAGTGGGGAGGATGAGTGTAGTGGGGAGGATGAGTGTAGTGGGGAAGATGAGTGTAGTGGGGAGGATGAGTGCAGTGGGGTGGATGAGTGTTGAGGTTACGATGAGTGTAGTGGGGAGGATGAGTGTAGTGGGGAGGATGTGTGTAGTGGGGAGGATGTGTAGTGGGGAGGATGACTGTAGTGGGGAGGATGAGTGTAGTGGGGAGGATGAGTAGTGTGGAGGATGAGTGTAGTGGGGAGGACGATTGTAGTGGGGAGGATGAGTAGTGGGGAGGATGAGTGTAGTGGGGAGGATGAGTAGTGGGGAGGATGAGTGTAGTGGGGAGGATGAGTAGTGGGGAGGATGAGTAGTGGGGAGGATGAGTGTAGTGGGAAGATGAGTGTAGTGTGGAGGATGGGTAGTGGGGAGGATGAGTGTAGAGATTAGGTTGAGTGTCGAGGTTAGGATGAGTGTAGTGGGGAGGATGAGTGTAGAGGTTAGGATGAGTGTAGTGGGGAGGATGAGTGTAATGGGGAAGATGAGCAGTGATGAGGATGAGTGTCGTGGGAGGATGAGTGTAGTGGGGAGGATGAGTATAGAGGTTAGGATGAGTGTAGTGGTGAGGATGAGTGTAGTGGGGAGGATGAGTAGTGGGGAGGATGAGTGTAGTGGGGAGGATGACTGTAGTGGGGAGGATGAGTGTAATGGGGAAGATGAGTAGTGATGAGGATGTTTAGTGGGGCGGATGAGTGTAGTGGGGAGGACGTGTAGTGGGGAGGATGAGTGTAGTGGGGAGGATGTGTAGTGTGGAGGATGGGTAGTGGGGAGGATGAGTAGTGGGGAGGATGAGTAGTGGGAGGATGAGTGTAGTGGGGAGGATGAGTAGTGGGGAGGATGAGTGTAGTGGGGAGGATGAGTGTAGTGGGAGATGAGTAGTGTGGAGGATGGGTAGTGGGGAGGATGAGTGAGTGGGGAGGATGAGTAGTGGGGAGGATGAGTGTAGTGGGAGGATGAGTGTAGTGGGGAGGATGAGTGTAGTGGGGAGGATGAGTAGTGGGGAGGATGAGTGTAGTGGGGAGGATGAGTGTAGTGGGGAGGATGAGTAGTGTGAGGATGAGTGTAGTGGTGAGGATGAGTGTAGTGGGGAGGATGAGTAGTGGGGAGGATGAGTGTAGTGGGGAGGATGAGTGTAGTGGGGAGGATGAGTGTAGTGGAGAGGATGAGTAGTGGGAGGATGAGTGTAGTGGGGAGGATGAGTGTAGTGGGGAGGATGAGTAGTGGGAGGATGAGTGTAGTGGGGAGGATGAGTGTAGTGGGGAGGATGAGTAGTGGGGAGGATGAGTGTAGTGGGGAGGATGAGTGTAGTGGGAGGATGAGTAGTGGGGAGGATGACTGTAGAGGGGAGGATGAGTGTAGTGGGGAGGATGAGTAGTGGGGAGGATGAGTGTAGTGGGGAGGATGAGTAGTGGGGAGGATGAGTGTAGTGGGAAGGATGAGTAGTGGGGAGGATGAGTGTAGTGGGGAGGATGAGTAGTGGGGAGGATGAGTGTAGTGGGGAGGATGAGTAGTGGGGAGGATGAGTGTAGTGGGGAGGATGAGTAGTGGGGAGGATGAGTAGTGGGGAGGATGAGTGTAGTGGGAGGATGAGTAGTGGGGAGGATGAGTGTAGTGGGAGGATGAGTAGTGGGGAGGATGAGTAGTGGGGAGGATGAGTGTAGTGGGAGGATGAGTGTAGTGGGGAGGATGAGTGTAGTGGGGAGGATGAGTGTAGTGGGGAGGATGAGTAGTTGGGAGGATGAGTGTAGTGGGGAGGATGAGTGTAGTGGGGAGGATGAGTGTAGTGGGGAGGATGAGTAGTGGGGAGGATGAGTGTAGTGGGGAGGATGAGTAGTGGGGAGGATGAGTGTAGTGGGGAGGATGAGTGTAGTGGGGAGGATGAGTGTAGTGGGAGGATGAGTGTAGTGGGGAGGATGAGTAGTGGGGAGGATGAGTGTAGTGGTGAGGATGAGTGTAGTGGGGAGGATGAGTAGTGGGGAGGATGAGTAGTGGGGAGGATGAGTATTGGGGAGGATGAGTGTAGTGGGGAGGATGAGTGTAGTGCGAAGGATAAGTGTAGTGGCTAGGATGAGTAGTGGGGAGGATGAGTGTAGTGGGGAGGATGAGTGTAGTGGGGAGGATGAGTAGTGGGGAGGATGAGTGTAGTGGGGAGGATGAGTGTAGTGGGGAGGATGAGTGTAGTGGGGAGGATGAGTGTAGTGGGGAGGATGAGTAGTGGGGAGGATGAGTGTAGTGGGGAGGATGAGTGTAGTGGGGAGGATGAGTGTAGTGGGGAGGATGAGTGTAGTGGGGAGGATGAGTAGTGGGGAGGATGAGTGTAGTGGGGAGGATGAGTGTAGTGGGGAGGATGAGTGTAGTGGGGAGGATGAGTATAGTGGGGAGGATGAGTAGTTGGGAGGATGATTGTAGTGGGCAGGATGAGTGTAGTGGGGAGGATGAGTGTAGAGGGGAAGATGAGTGATGAGGAGAGTGAGTGTAATGGGGAAGATTAGTGTAGTGGGGAGGATTGTATTACCCTCTGTCACATTAATATTATATAAATATTGGTTAAGGACATGTATTCATTATATACATTCTATCAACCAGATTATTGAGCTTACAGCTACATAAGCATTTGTTCTGTCACACCTTCTAGGGAGGACAGCCCATAAACATTTGTTCTGTCACACCTTCTCTGGTGTATAGCCTAAAAATCTACATATGTGTGATGGTAGGCTATTTAGATAATGTCTGTGTTGAAGGATGAGTTACTCTCCAACCACCAGGCACCAGACACAAGAGAGTACAGCCAGTTCACAGCCCGAAATGATAGCCTAAAGTCGTGTCGTGAGACCAGTTCTCCAGGCTGTACCTCTCTGTAATTATATCAGCTAATTACAAGAAAATAGCTAATGCTCATTAGTCTATCAATACCAAATAATTGTACAGACATGACTACCCAATATAACGAGAAAATCACCACGTGTGTTTACATTAAGCCAAGGAACAACGAGTGAAGAGAACATTACCTGTGTGTCTTGTTTAACTTACAAGCTAAGATAATTACAAGTACAACCTAGGACAGCTGTGCCGATTTCAACTCTCAACCAATCTATGACTGTATCAAAGGTGACATGTCGTGAGATTACCTGATATCTCACTCAGCTGCATCAAAGGTACCAGCGACTAACCTGTGTGTGGTGGTGAGGTGAGTGGTGGTGAAGAGGTGTGTGGTGGTGAGGAGGTGTGTGGTGGTGAAGAGGTGTGAAGTGGTGAGGATGTGTGTGGTGGTGAGGAGATGTGAGGTGGTGAGGAGATGTGTGGTGGCGAGGAGGTGTGTGGCGGTAAGGAGGTGTGTGGTGGTAAGGAGCTGTGTGGTGGTGAGGAGATATGTGGTGGTAAGGAGGTGTATGGTGGCGAGGAGGTGTGTGGTGGTGTGGAGGTATATGGTGGCGAGGCGGTGTGTAGTGGTGAGGAGGTGTGTGGTGGTAAGGAGATGTGTGGTGGTGAGGAGATGTGTGGTGGTGAGGAGGTGTTTGGTGGTGAAGAGGTGTGTGGTGGTGAAGAGGTGTGTGGTGGTGAGGAGGTGTGTGGTGGTGAGGAGATGTGTGGTGGTGAGGAGGTGTGTTGTGGTGAAGAGGTATGTGGTAGTGAGGAGTTGTGTGGTGGTGAGGAGGTGTGTGGTGGTGATTAGATGTGTGGTGGTGAGGAGATATGTAGGTATATGGGGGTGAGGAGGTGTGTGGTGTTGAGGAGGTGTGTGGTGGTGAGGAGGCGTGTGGTGGTGAAGAGGTGTATTGTGGTGAGGAGGTGTGTGGTGGTGAGGAAGTGTGTGATGGTGAGGAGGTGTGTGGTGGTGAAGAGGTGTGTAGTGGTGAGGAGGTGTGTGGTGGTGAGGAGATGTGTGGTGGTGAGGAGATGTGCGGTGGTGAGGAGGTATATGGTGGTGAGGAGGTGTGTGGTGGTGAGGAGGTATATCGTGGTGAGCAGGTGTGTAGTGGTGAGGAGGTGTGTGGTGGTATGGAGATGATGTGTGGTGGTGAGGAGGTGTATTGTGGTTAGGAGGTGTGTGGTGGTGAGGAAGTGTGTGGTGGTGAGGAGGTGTGCGGTGGTGAGGAGGTGTGTTGTGGTGAAGAGGTGTGTGGTTGTGAGGAGGTGTGTGGTGGTAAGGAGATGTATGGTGGTGAGGAGGTTTTTGGTGGTACGGAGGTGTGTGGTGGTGAGGAGGTATATGGTGGTGAGGAGGTGTGTGGTGGTGAGGAGGTGTGTGGTGGTGAGGAGGTGTGTGGTAGTGAGGAGGTTTATGGTGGTACGGAGGTGTGTGGTGGTGAGGAGGTATATGGTGGTGAGGAGGTGTGTGGTGGTGAGGAGGTGTGTGGTGGTGAGGAGGTGTGTGGTAGTGAGGAGGTTTATGGTGGTGAGGAGGTTTATGGTGGTAAGAAAGTGTGTGGTGGTGAGGAGGTGTATGGTGGTGAGGAGGTGTGGTGGTGACGAGGTGTGTGGTGGTGAGGAGGTGTGTGGTGGTGAGGAGGTGTGTGGCTGTGAGGAGGTGTATGGTGGAGAGGAGGTGTGTGGTGGTGTGGAGGTGTGTGGTGGTGAGGAGGTGTGTGGTGGTGAGGAGGCATATGGTGGTGAGGAGGTGTGTGGTGGTGAGGAGGTGTGTGGTGGTGAGGATGTGTGTGGTGGTGAGGAGCTGTGTGGTGGTGAGGAGATGTGTGGTGGTGAGGAGATGTGTGGTGGTGAGGAGGTATATGGTGGTGAGGAGGTGTGTGGTGGTGAGGAGGTATATGGTGGTGAGCAGGAGTGTAGTGGTGAGGAGGTGTGTGGTGGTGAGGAGATGATGTTTGGTGGTGAGGAGGTGTGTGGTGGTCGGGAGGTGTGTGGTGGTGAGGAGGTGTGTGGTGGTGAGGAGGTGTATGGTGGTGAGGTGTGTGGTGGTGAGGGGGTGTGTGTGGTGGTGAGGAGGTGTGTGGTGGTGAGGAGGTGTGTGGTGGTGAGGAGAAGATGTGTGGTGGTGAGGAGGTGTATTGTGGTTAGAGGGTGTGTTGTGGTGAGGAAGTGTGTGGTGGTGAGGAGGTGTGTGGTGATGAGGAGGTATATGGTGGTGAGGAGGTGTGTGGTGGTGAGGAGATGATGTGTGGTGGTGGGGAGGTGTATTGTGGTTAGAAGGTGTGTGGTGGTGAGGAGGTGTGTGGCGGTGAGGAGGTGTCTGGTGGTGAGGAGCTGTGTGGTGGTGAGGAGATGTGTGGTGGTGAGGAGGTATATGGTGGTGAGGAGGTGTGCGGTGGTGAGGAGGTGTATAGTGGTGAGGAGGTGTGCGGTGGTGAGGAGGTGTGTTGTGGTGAGGAGGTGTGTGGTTGTGAGGATGTGAGTGGTGGTAAGGAGATGTATGGTGGTGAGGAAGTGTGTGGTGGTGAGAAGGTGAGTGGTGGTGAGGGAGTGTGTGGTGGTGAGGAGGTGTGTGGTGGTGAGGAGGTGTATTGTGGTGAGGAGGTGTGTGGTGGTGATGAGGTGTGTGGTGGTGAGGAGGTATATGGTGGTGAGGAGATGTGTTGTGGTGAGGAGGTGTGTGGTGGTGAGGAGGTGTGTGGTGGTGAGGAGGTATATGGTGGTGAGGAGATGTGTGGTGGTGAGGAGGTGTGTGGTGGTGAGGAGGTGTATGGTGGTGAGGTGTGTGGTGGTGAGGGGGTGTCTGGTTGTGAGGAGGTGTGCGGTGGTGAGGAGGTGTGTGGTGGTGAGGAGGTGTGTGGTGGTGAGGAGGTGTGTGGTGGTGAGGAGCTGTGTGGTGGTGAGGAGGTATGTGGTGGTAAGGAGGTGTATGGTGGCGAGGAGCTGTGTGGTGGTGAGGAGGTGTGTGGTGGTGAGGAGGTACTGTATGTGGTGGTAAGGAAGTGTGCGGTGGTGAGGAGGTTTTTGTGATACGGAGGTGTGTGGTGGTGAGGACGTGTATGGTGGTGAGGAGCTGTGTGGTGGTGAGGAGGTATGTGGTGGTAAGGAGGTGTATGGTGGCGAGGAGCTGTGTGGTGGTGAGGAGGTGTCTGGTTGTGTGGAGGTGTGTGGTGGTGAGGAGGTGTGTGGTGGTGAGGAGGTGTGTGGTGGTCAGGAGGTGTATGGTGGTGACTTGATGTGTGGTGGTGTGGAGGTGCGTGGTGGTGAGGAGGTGTGTGGTGGTGAGGAGGTGTGTGGTGGTGAGGAGGTGTGTAGTGGTGTATAGGTGTGTTATGGTGAAGAGATGTGTGGTGGTGAGGAGGTGTGTGGTGTTGAAGAGGTGTGTGGTGGTGAGGAGGTGTGTGGTGAAGAAGAGGTGTTTAGTGGTGATGAGGTGTGTGGTGGTGAAGAGAAATGTGGTGGTGAGGTGTGTGGTGGTGGGGAGGTGTATGGTGCTGAGGAGATGTGTTGTGGTGAGGAGGTGTGTGGTGGTGAGGAGGTGTGTGGTGGTGAGAAGGTGTATTGTGGTGAGGAGGTGTGTGGTGGTGATGAGGTGTATGGTGGAGAGTAGGTGTGTGGTGGTGTGGAGGTATGTTGTGGTGAGGAGGTGTGTGGTGGTGAGGAGGTGTGTGGTGGTGAGGATGTATATGGTGGTGAGGAGATGTGTGGTGGTGAGGAGGTGTGTGGTGGTGAGGAGGTGTATGGTGGTGAGGTGTGTGGTGGTGAGGGGGCGTCTGGTTGTGAGGAGGTGTGTGGTGGTGAGGAGGTGTGTGGTGGTGAGGAGGTGTGTGGTGGTGAGGAGCTGTGTGGTGGTGAGGAGGTATGTGGTGGTAAGGAGGTGTATGGTGGCGAGGAGCTGTGTGGTGGTGAGGAGGTGTGTGGTGGTGAGGAGGTACTGTATGTGGTGGTAAGGAAGTGTGCGGTGGTGAGGAGGTTTTTGTGATACGGAGGTGTGTGGTGGTGAGGACGTGTATGGTGGTGAGGAGGTGTGTGGTGGTGAGGAGGTGTGTGGTGGTGAGGAGGTGTGTGGTGGCGAGGAGCTGTGTGGTGGTGAGGAGGTGTCTGGTTGTGTGGAGGTGTGTGGTGGTGAGGAGGTGTGTGGTGGTGAGGAGGTGTGTGGTGGTCAGGAGGTGTATGGTGGTGACTTGATGTGTGGTGGTGTGGAGGTGCGTGGTGGTGAGGAGGTGTGTGGTGGTGAGGAGGTGTGTGGTGGTGAGGAGGTGTGTGGTGGTGAGGAGGTGTGTGGTGGTGAGGAGGTGTGTGGTGTTGAGGAGGTGTGTGGTGGTGAGGAGGTGTGTGGTGAAGAAGAGGTGTTTAGTGGTGATGAGGTGTGTGGTGGTGAAGAGAATGTGGTGGTGAGGTGTGTGGTGGTGGGGAGGTGTATGGTGCTGAGGAGATGTGTTGTGGTGAGGAGGTGTGTGGTGGTGAGGAGGTGTGTGGTGGTGAGGAGGTGTGTAGTGATGAGAAAGTGTGTGGTGGTGAGGAGGTGTGTGGTGGTGAGGAGGTATATGGTGGTGAGGAGGTGTGTGGTGGTGAGGAGGTGTATGGTGGTGAGGAGGTGTGTGGTGGTGAGGTGTGTGGTGGTGAGGAGGTGTGTGGTGGTGAGGAGGTGTGTGGCTGTAAGGAGGTGTATGGTGATGAGGAGGTGTGTGGTGGTGAGGAGGTGTGTGGTGGTGAGGAGGTGTGCGGTGGTGAGGAGGTGTGTGGTGCTGAGGAGGTATATTGTGGTGAGGAGGTGTGTGGTGGTGAGGAGGTTTATGGTGGTAAGGAAGAGTGTGGTGATGAGGAGGTGTATGGTGGTGAGGAGGTGTGTGGTGGTGAGGAGGTGTGTGGTGGTGAGGAGGTGTGTGGTGGTGAGGAGGTCTGTGGCTGTTAGGTGTATCGTGGTGAGGTGTGTGGTGGTGAGGGGGAGTGTGGTGGTGAGGAGGTGTGTGGTGGTGAGGAGGTGTGTGGTGGTGAGTAGATGATGTGTGGTGGTGAGGAGGTGTATTGTGGTTAGAGGGTGTGTGGTGGTGAGGAAGTGTGTGGTGGTGAGGAGGTGTGTGGTGATGAGGAGGAATATGGTGGTGAGGAGGTGTGTGGTGGTGAGGAGATGATGTGTGGTGGTGGGGAGGTGTATTGTGGTTAGAAGGTGTGTGGTGGTGAGGAGGTGTGTGGCGGTGAGGAGGTGTCTGGTGGTGAGGAGCTGTGTGGTGGTGAGGAGATGTGTGGTGGTGAGGAGGTATATGGTGGTGAGGAGGTGTGCGGTGGTGAGGAGGTGTATGGTGGTGAGGAGGTGTGCGGTGGTGAGGAGGTGTGTTGTGGTGAGGAGGTGTGTGGTTGTGAGGAGGTGTGTGGTGGTAAGGAGATGTATGGTGGTGAGGAAGTGTGTGGTGGTGAGGAGGTGAGTGGTGGTGAGGGAGTGTGTGGTGGTGAGGAGGTGTGTGGTGGTGAGGAGGTGTATTGTGGTGAGGAGGTGTGTGGTGGTGAGGAGGTGTGTGGTGGTGAGGAGGTGTATTGTGGTGAGGAGGTGTGTGGTGGTGATGAGGTGTATGGTGGAGAGTAGGTGTGTGGTGGTGTGGAGGTGTGTTGTGGTGAGGAGGTGTGTGGTGGCGAGGAGGTGTGTGGTGGTGAGGAGGTATATGGTGGTGAGGAGATGTGTGGTGGTGAGGAGGTGTGTGGTGGTGAGGAGGTGTATGGTGGTGAGGTGTGTGGTGGTGAGGGGGTGTCTGGTTGTGAGGAGGTGTGCGGTGGTGAGGAGGTGTGTGGTGGTGAGGAGGTGTGTGGTGGTGAGGAGGTGTGTGGTGGTGAGGAGCTGTGTGGTGGTGAGGAGGTATGTGGTGGTTAGGAGGTGTATGGTGGCGAGGAGCTGTGTGGTGGTGAGGAGGTGTGTGGTGGTGAGGAGGTACTGTATGTGGTGGTAAGGAAGTGTGCGGTGGTGAGGAGGTTTTTGTGATACGGAGGTGTGTGGTGGTGAGGACGTGTATGGTGGTGAGGAGCTGTGTGGTGGTGAGGAGGTATGTGGTGGTAAGGAGGTGTATGGTGGCGAGGAGCTGTGTGGTGGTGAGGAGGTGTCTGGTTGTGTGGAGGTGTGTGGTGGTGAGGAGGTGTGTGGTGGTGAGGAGGTGTGTGGTGGTCAGGAGGTGTATGGTGGTGACTTGATGTGTGGTGGTGTGGAGGTGCGTGGTGGTGAGGAGGTGTGTGGTGGTGAGGAGGTGTGTGGTGGTGAGGAGGTGTGTAGTGGTGTATAGGTGTGTGATGGTGAAGAGATGTGTGGTGGTGAGGAGGTGTGTGGTGTTGAAGAGGTGTGTGGTGGTGAGGAGGTGTGTGGTGAAGAAGAGGTGTTTAGTGGTGATGAGGTGTGTGGTGGTGAAGAGAACTGTGGTGGTGAGGTGTGTGGTGGTGGGGAGGTGTATGGTGCTGAGGAGATGTGTTGTGGTGAGGAGGTGTGTGGTGGTGAGGAGGTGTGTGGTGGTGAGGAGGTGTGTAGTGGTGAGAAAGTGTGTGGTGGTGAGGAGGTGTGTGGTGGTGAGGAGGTATATGGTGGTGAGGAGGTGTGTGGTGGTGAGGAGGTGTATGGTGGTGAGGAGGTGTGTGGTGGTGAGGTGTGTGGTGGTGAGGAGGTGTGTGGTGGTGAGGAGGTGTGTGGCTGTGAGGAGGTGTATGGTGATGAGGAGGTGTGTGGTGGTGAGGAGGTGTGTGGTGGTGAGGAGGTGTGCGGTGGTGAGGAGGTGTGTGGTGGTGAGGAGGTATATTGTGGTGAGGAGGTGTGTGGTGGTGAGGAGGTTTATGGTGGTAAGGAAGTGTGTTGTGATGAGGAGGTGTATGGTGGTGAGGAGGTGTGTGGTGGTGAGGAGGTGTGTGGTGGTGAGGAGGTGTGTGGTGGTGAGGAGGTGTGTGGTGTTGAGGAGGTGTGTGGTGGTGAGGAGGTCTGTGGCTGTTTGGAGGTGTATGGTGGTGAGGTGTGTGGTGGTGAGGGGGGTGTGTGGTGGTGAGGAGGTGTGTGGTGGTGAGGAGGTGTGTGGTGGTGAGGAGATGATGTGTGGTGGTGAGGAGGTGTATTGTGGTTAGAGGGTGTGTGGTGGTGAGGAAGTGTGTGGTGGTGAGGAGGTGTGTGGTGATGAGGAGGTGTGTGGTGGTGAGGAGGTGTGTGGTGGTGAGGAGATGATGTGTGGTGGTGGGGAGGTGTATTGTGGTTAGAAGGTGTGTGGTGGTGAGGAGGTGTGTGGCGGTGAGGAGGTGTCTGGTGGTGAGGAGCTGTGTGGTGGTGAGGAGATGTGTGGTGGTGAGGAGGTATATGGTGGTGAGGAGGTGTGCGGTGGTGAGGAGGTGTATGGTGGTGAGGAGGTGTGCGGTGGTGAGGAGGTGTGTTGTGGTGAGGAGGTGTGTGGTTGTGAGGAGGTGTGTGGTGGTAAGGAGATGTATGGTGGTGAGGAAGTGTGTGGTGGTGAGGAGGTGAGTGGTGGTGAGGGAGTGTGTGGTGGTGAGGAGGTGTGTGGTGGTGAGGAGGTGTATTGTGGTGAGGAGGTGTGTGGTGGTGATGAGGTGTGTGGCTGTGAGGAGGTGTATGGTGGAGAGTAGGTGTGTGGTGGTGTGGAGGTGTGTTGTGGTGAGGAGGTGTGTGGTGGTGAGGAGGTGTGTGGTGGTGAGGAGGTATATGGTGGTGAGGAGATGTGTGGTGGTGAGGAGGTGTGTGGTGGTGAGGAGGTGTGTGGTGGTGAGGAGGTGTGTGGTGGTGAGGAGGTGTATGGTGGTGAGGTGTGTGGTGGTGAGGAGCTGTGTGGTGGTGAGGAGGTGTGTGGTGGTGAGGAGGTACTGCATGTGGTGGTAAGGAAGTGTGCGGTGGTGAGGAGGTTTTTGGTGATACGGAGGTGTGTGGTGGTGAGGAGGTGTGTGGTGGTGAGGAGGTGTGTGGTGGTAAGGAGATGTATGGTGGTGAGGATGTGTGTGGTGGTGAGGAGGTGAGTGGTGGTGAGGGAGTGTGTGGTGGTGAGGAGGTGTGTGGTGGTGAGGAGGTGTATTGTGGTGAGGAGGTGTGTGGTGGTGATGAGGTGTGTGGCTGTGAGGAGGTGTATGGTGGAGAGTAGGTGTGTGGTGGTGTGGAGGTGTGTTGTGGTGAGGAGGTGTGTGGTGGTGAGGAGGTGTCTGGTTGTGAGGAGGTGTGCGGTGGTGAGGAGGTGTGTGGTGGTGAGGAGGTGTGTGGTGGTGAGGAGGTGTGTGGTGGTGAGGAGGTGTGTGGTGGTGAGGAGGTATGTGGTGGTAAGGAGGTGTATGGTGGCGAGGAGCTGTGTGGTGGTGAGGAGGTGTGTGGTGGTGAGGAGGTACTGCATGTGGTGGTAAGGAAGTGTGCGGTGGTGAGGAGGTTTTTGGTGATACGGAGGTGTGTGGTGGTGAGGAGGTGTGTGGTGGTGAGGAGCTGTGTGGTGGTGAGGAGGTATGTGGTGGTAAGGAGGTGTATGGTGGCGAGGAGCTGTGTGGTGGTGAGGAGGTGTCTGGTTGTGTGGAGGTGTGTGGTGGTCAGGAGGAGCATGGTGGTGACTTGATGTGTGGTGGTGTGTAGGTGTGTGGTGGTGAGGAGGTGTGTGGTGGTGAGGAGGTGTGTGGTGGTGAGGAGGTGTGTAGTGGTGCATAGGTGTATTATGGTGAAGAGATGTGTGGTGGTGAGGAGGTGTGTGGTGTTGAAGAGGTGTGTGGTGGTGAGGAGGTGTGTGGTGAAGAAGAGGTGTTTAGTGGTGATGAGGTGTGTGGTGGTGAAGAGAAATGTGGTGGTGAGGTGTGTGGTGGTGAGGAGGTGTATGGTGCTGAGGAGATGTGTTGTGGTGAGGTGGTGTTTGGTGGTGAGGAGGTGTGTGGTGGTGAGGAGGTGTGTAGTGGTGAGAAAGTGTGTGGTGGTGAGGAGGTGTGTGGTGGTGAAGAGGTATATGGTGGTGAGGAGGTGTGTGGTGGTGAGGAGGTGTATGGTGGTGAGGAGGTGTGTGGTGGTGAAGTGTGTGGTGGTGAGGAGGTGTGTGGTGGTGAGGAGGTGTGTGGCTGTGAGGAGGTGTATGGTGATGAGGAGGTGTGTGGTGGTGAGGAGGTGTGTGGTGGTGAGGAGGTGAGTGGTGGTGAGGGAGTGTGTGGTGGTGAGGAGGTGTGTGGTGGTGAGGAGGTGTATTGTGGTGAGGAGGTGTGTGGTGGTGATGAGGTGTGTGGCTGTGAGGAGGTGTATGGTGGAGAGTAGGTGTGTGGTGGTGTGGAGGTGTGTTGTGGTGAGGAGGTGTGTGGTGGTGAGGAGGTGTGTGGTGGTGAGGAGGTATATGGTGGTGAGGAGATGTGTGGTGGTGAGTAGGTGTGTGGTGGTGAGGAGGTGTGTGGTGGTGAGGAGGTGTGTGGTGGTGAGGTGGTGTATGGTGGTTAGGTGTGTGGTGGTGAGGGGGTGTCTGGTTGTGAGGAGGTGTGCGGTGGTTAGGAGGTGTGTGGTGGTGAGGAGGTGTGTGGTGGTGAGGAGGTGTGTGGTGGTGAGGAGCTGTGTGGTGGTGAGGAGGTATGTGGTGGTAAGGAGGTGCATGGTGGCGAGGAGCTGTGTGGTGGTGAGGAGGTGTGTGGTGGTGAGGAGGTACTGTATGTGGTGGTAAGGAAGTGTGCGGTGGTGAGGAGGTTTTTGGTGATACGGAGGTGTGTGGTGGTGAGGAGGTGTGTGGTGGTGAGGAGCTGTGTGGTGGTGAGGAGGTATGTGGTGGTAAGGAGGTGTATGGTGGCGAGGAGCTGTGTGGTGGTGAGGAGGTGTCTGGTTGTGTGAAGGTGTGTGGTGGTCAGGAGGTGTATGGTGGTGACTTGATGTGTGGTGGTGTGGAGGTGTGTGGTGGTGAGGAGGTGTGTGGTGGTGAGGAGGTGTGTGGTGGTGAGGAGGTGTGTAGTGGTGTATAGGTGTGTTATGGTGAAGAGATGTGTGGTGGTGAGGAGGTGTGTGGTGTTGAAGAGGTGTGTGGTGGTGAGGAGGTGTGTGGTGAAGAAGAGGTGTCTAGTGGTGATGAGGTGTGTGGTGGTGAAGAGAAATGTGGTGGTGAGGTGTGTGGTGGTGAGGAGGTGTATGGTGCTGAGGAGATGTGTTGTGGTGAGGAGGTGTTTGGTGGTGAGGAGGTGTGTGGTGGTGAGGAGGTGTGTAATGGTGAGAAAGTGTGTGGTGGTGAGGAGGTGTGTGGTGGTGAGGAGGTATATGGTGGTGAGGAGGTGTGTGGTGGTGAGGAGGTGTATGGTGGTGAGGAGGTGTGTGGTGGTGAAGTGTGTGGTGGTGAAGAGGTGTGTGGTGGTGAGGAGGTGTGTGGCTGTGAGGAGGTGTATGGTGATGAGGAGGTGTGTGGTGGTGAGGAGGTGTGTGGTGGTGAGGAGGTGTGCGGTGGTGACGAGGTGTGTGGTGGTGAGAAGGTATATGGTGGTGAGGAGGTGTGTGGTGGTGAGGAGGTTTATGGTGGTAAGGAAGAGTGTTGTGATGAGGAGGTGTATGGTGGTGAGGAGGTGTGTGGTGGTGAGGAGGTGTGTGGTGGTGAGGAGGTGTGTGGTGGTGAGGAGGTGTGTGGCTGTTAGGAGGTGTATGGTGGTGAGGAGGTGTGTAGTGGTGAGGAGGTGTGTGGTGGTGAGGAGATATGTGGTGGTGAGGAGGTGTGTGGTGGTGAGGAGGTATATGGGGGTGAGGAGGTGTGTGGTGGTGAGGAGGTGTGTGGTGGTGAGGAGGTGTGTGGTTGTGAGGAGGTATGCGGTGGTGAGGAGGTGTATGGTGGTGAAGAGGTGTTTGGTGGTGAGGAGGTGTGTGGTGGTGAGGAGCTGTGTGGTGGTGAGGAGGTATGTCGTGGTAAGGAGGTGTATGGTGGTGAGGAGCTGTGTGGTGGTGAGGACGTGTGTGGTGGTGAGGAGGTACTGTATGTAGTGGTAAGGAAGTGTGTGGTGGTGAAGAGGTATATGGGGGTGAGGAGGTGTGTGGTGGTGAGGAGGTGTGTGGTGGTGAGGAGGTGTGTGGTTGTGAGGAGGTATGCGGTGGTGAGGAGGTGTATGGTGGTGAAGAGGTGTTTGGTGGTGAGGAGGTGTGTGGTGGTGAGGAGCTGTGTGGTGGTGAGGAGGTATGTGGTGGTAAGGAGGTGCATGGTGGTGAGGAGCTGTGTGGTGGTGAGGACGTGTGTGGTGGTGAGTAGGTACTGTATGTAGTGGTAAGGAAGGTGTGTGGTGGTGAGGAGGTTTTTGGTGATACGGAGTTGTGTGGTGGTGAGGGTGCGTGGTGGTGAGGAGGTATGTGGTAGTGAGGAGGTGTGTGGCTGTGAGGAAGTGTATGGTGATGAGGAGGTGTGTTGTGGTGAGGAGGTGTGTGGTGGTGAGGAGGTGTGCGGTGGTGAGGAGGTGTGTGGTGGTAAGGAGGTGTATGGTGGTGAGGAGCTGTGTGGTGGTGAGGACGTGTGTGGTGGTGAGGAGGTACTGTATGTAGTGGAAAGGAAGTGTGTGGTGGTGAGGAGGTTTTTGGTGATACGGAGTTGTGTGGTGGTGAGGGTGCGTGGTGGTGAGGAGGTATGTGGTAGTGAGGAGGTGTGTGGCTGTGAGGTGGTGTATGGTGATGAGGAGGTGTGTTGTGGTGAGGAGGTGTGTGGTGGTGAGGAGGTGTGCGGTGGTGAGGAGGTGTGTGGTGTTGAGGAGGTATATGGTGGTGAGGAGGTGTGTGGTGGTGAGGAGGTTTATGGTGGTAAGGAAATGTGTGGTGATGAGGAGGTGTATGGTGGTGAGGAGGTGTGTGGTGGTGAGGAGGTGTGTGGTGGGGAGGAGGTGTGTGGCTGTTAGGAGGTGTATGGTGGTGAGGAGGTGTGTAGTGGCGAGGAGGTGTGTGGTGGTGAGGAGATATGTGGTGGTGAGGAGGTGCGTGGTGGTGAGGAGGTATATGGTGGTGAGGAGGTGTGTGGTGGTGAGGAGGTGTGTGGTGGTGAGGAGGTGTGTTGTGGTGTGGAGGTGTATGGTGGTGAGGTGTGTGGTGGTGAGGAGGTGTGTGGTGGTGAGGAGGTGTGTGGTGGTGAGGAGGTGTGTGGTGGTGAGGAGGTGTGCGGTGGTGAGGAGGTGTGTGGTGGTGAGGAGGTATATGGTGGTGAGGAGGTGTGTGGTGGTGAGGAGGTTTATGGTGGTAAGGAAGTGTGTGGTGATGAGGAGGTGTATGGTGGTGAGGAGGTGTGTGGTGGTGAGGAGGTGTGTGGTGGTGAGGAGGTGTATGGTGCTGAGGAGATGTGTTGTGGTGAGGAGGTGTGTGGTGGTTAGGAGGTGTGTGGTGGTGAGGAGGTGTGTAGTGGTGAGAAAGTGTGTGGTGGTGAGGAGGTGTATGGTGGTGAGGAGGTATATGGTGGTGGGGAGGTGTGTGGTGGTGAGGAGGTGTATGGTGGTGAGGAGGTGTGTGGTGGTGAGGAGGTGTGTGGTGGTGAGGAGGTGTGTGGTGGTGAGGAGGTGTGTGGCTGTGAGGAGGTGTATGGTGATGAGGAGGTGTGTGGTGGTGAGGAGGTGTGTGGTGGTGAGGAGGTGTGTGGTGGTGAGGAGGTGTGCGGTGGTGAGGAGGTGTGTGGTGGTGAGGAGGTATATGGTGGTGAGGAGGTGTGTGGTGGTGAGGAGGTTTATGGTGGTAAGGAAGTGTATTGTGATGAGGAGGTGTATGGTGGTGAGGAGGTGTGTGGTGGTGAGGAGGTGTGTGGTGGTGAGGTGGTGTGTGGTGGTGAGGAGGTGTGTGGTGTTGAGGAGGTGTGTGGCTGTTAGGAGGTGTATGGTGGTGAGGAGGTGTGTAGTGGTGAGGAGGTGTGTGGTGGTGAGGAGATATGTGGTGGTGAGGAGGTGTGTGGTGGTGAGGAGGTATATGGTGGTGAGGAGGTGTGTGGTGGTGAGGAGGTGTGTGGTGGTGAGGAGGTGTGTTGTGGTGAGGAGGTGTGTGGTGGTGACGAGGTGTATGGTGGTGAGGTGTGTGGTGGTGAGGAGGTGTGTGGTGGTGAGGAGGTGTGTGGTTGTGAGGAGGTATGCGGTGGTGAGGAGGTGTATGGTGGTGAGGAGGTGTTTGGTGGTGAGGAGGTGTGTGGTGGTGAGGAGCTGTGTGGTGGTGAGGAGGTATGTGGTGGTAAGGAGGTGTATGGTGGTGAGGAGCTGTGTGGTGGTGAGTACGTGTGTGGTGGTGAGGAGGTACTGTATGTGGTGGTAAGGAAGTGTGTGGTGGTGAGGATGTTTTTGGTTATACGGAGTTGTGTGGTGGTGAGGGTGCGTGGTGGTGAGGAGGTATGTGGTAGTGAGGAGGTGTGTGGCTGTGAGGAGGTGTATGGTGATGAGGAGGTGTGTGGTGGTGAGGGGGTGTGTGGTGGTGAGGAGGTGTGCGGTGGTGAGGAGGTGTGTGGTGGTGAGGAAGTATATGGTGGTGAGGAGGTGTGTGGCTGGTGAGGGGGTTTATGGTGGTAAGGAAATGTGTGGTGATGAGGAGGTGTATGGTGGTGAGGAGGTGTGTGGTGGTGAGGAGGTGTGTGGTGGTGAGGAGGTGTGTGGCTGTTGGGAGGTGTATGGTGGTGAGGAGGTGTGTAGTGGCGAGGAGGTGTGTGGTGGTGAGGAGATATGTGGTGGTGAGGAGGTGTGTGGTGGTGAGGAGGTATATGGTGGTGAGGAGGAGTGTGGTGGTGAGGAGGTGTTTGGTGGTGAGGAGGTGTGTGGTGGTGAGGAGGTGTGTTGTGGTGAGGAGGTGTTTGGTGGTGACGAGGTGTATGGTGGTGAGGTGTGTGGTGGTGAGGAGGTGTGTGGTGGTGAGGAGGTGTGTGGTTGTGAGGAGGTATGCGGTGGTGAGGAGGTGTATGGTGGTGAGGAGGTGTGTGGTGGTGAGGAGGTGTGTGGTGGTGAGGAGGTGTGTGGTGGTGAGGAGGTATGTGGTGGTAAGGAGGTGTATGGTGGTGAGGAGCTGTGAGGTGGTGTGGACGTGTGTGGTGGTGAGGAGGTACTGTATGTGGTGGTAAGGAAGTGTGTGGTGGTGAGGAGGTTTGTGATGGCGAGGTGGTGTGTCGTGATGAGGAGGTGTATGGTAGTGGTGAGGTTTGCGGTGGTGAGGAGGTGTGCGGTGGTGAGGAGGTGTGTGATGGTGACGAGGTGTGTGGTGGTGAGGAGGTGTGTGGTGGTAAGGAGGTGTACGGTTTGACTTGATGTGTGGTGGTGTGGAGGTGTGTGGTGGTGAGGAGGTGTGTGGTGGTGAGGAGGTGTGTGGTGGTGAGGAGGTGTGTGGTGGTGTATTGGTGTGTTGTGGTGAAGAGGTGTGTGGTGGTGAGGAGGTGTGTGGTTTTGAGGAGGTGTGTGGTGGTGAGGAGGTGTGTGGTGAAGAAGAGGTGTTTAGTGGTGATGAGGTGTGTGGTGGTGAAGAAATATGTGGTGGTGAGGTGTGTGGTGGTGGTGAGGAGGTGTATGGTGGTCAGGAGATGTGTGGAGGTGAGGAGGTGTGTGGTGGTGAGGAGGTGTGTGGTGGTGTATACATGTGTTGTGGTGAAGAGGTGTGTAGTGGTGAGGAGGTGTGTGGTGGTGAGGAGGTGTGTGGTGGTGACTTGATGTGTGGGGATGAGGAGGTGTGTGATGGTGTGGAGCTGTGTGGTGGTGAGGAGGTGTGTGGTGGTGAGGAGGTGTGTGGTGGTGTATAGGTGTGTTGTGGTGAAGAGGTGTGTGGTGCTGGGGAGGTGTGTGGTGGTGAGGAGGTGTGTGGTGGTGAGGAGGTGTGTAGTGGTGAGGTGTGTGGTGGTGAGAAGATGTGTGGTGGTGAGGAGGTGTGTGGTGGTGAGGAGGTGGGTGGTGGCGAAGAGATGTATGGTGGTGAGGAGATGTGTGGTGGTGAGGAGGTATATGGTGGTGAGGAGGTGTGTGGTGGTGAGGAGGCATATGGTGGTGAGGGGATGTGTATTGGTGAGGAGGTGTGTGGTGGTGAGGAGATGTGTGGTGGTGAGGATTTGTGTGGTGGTGAGGAGGTGTAGGGTGGTGAGGAGGTGTATTGTGGTTAGGAGGTGTGTGGTGGTGAGGAAGTGTGTGGTGGTGAGCAAGAGTGTGGTGGCGAAGAGGTGTGTGGTGGTGAGGAGATGTGTGGTGTTGAGGAGGTGTGTGGTGGTATGGAGCTGTGTGGTGGTGAGGAGATGTGTGGTGGTGAGGAGGTATATGGTGGTGAGGAGGTGTGTGGTGGTGAGGAGGTATATGGTGGCGAGGAGGTGTGTAGTATTGAGGAGGTGTGTGGTGGTGAGGAGATGTGTGGTGGTGAGGAGATGTGTGGTGGTGAGGAGGTGTGTGGTGGTGAAGAGGTGTGTGGTGGTGAGGAGGTGTGTCGTGGTGAGGAGGTGTGTGGTGGTGAGGAGATGTGTGGTGGTGAGAAGATATGTAGGTATATGGTGGTGAGGAGGTGTGTGGTGGTGAGGAGGTGTGTGGTGGTGTGGAGGTGTGTGGTGGTGAGCAGGTGTGTGGTGGCAAAGAGGTGTGTGGTGGTGAGGAGGTGTGTGGTGGTGAGGAGGTGTGTGGTGGTGAGGTGTGTGGTGGTGAGGAGGTGTATGGTGGTGAGGAGATGTGTGGTGGTGAGGAGGTATATGGTGGCGAGGCGGTGTGTAGTGGTGAGGAGGTGTGTGGTGGTGAGGAGATGTGTGGTGGTGAGGAGATATGTGGTGGTGAGGAGTATGTAGTGGTGAAGAGGTGTGTGGTGGTGAGGAGGTGTATGGTGGTGAGGAGCAGTGTGGTGGTGAGGAGATGTGTAGTGGTGAAGAGGTGTTTGGTGGTGAGAAGGTGTATGGTGGTGAAGAGATGTGTGGTGGTGATGAGGTGTGTGGTGGTGAGGAGGTGTGTGGTGGTGAGGAGGAGTGTGGTGGTGAGGAGGTGTGTGGTAGTGAGGAGGTATGTGGTGGTGAAGAGGTGTGTGGCTGTGAGGAGGTGTGTGGTGGTGAGGATGAGTATGGTGGTGAGGAGGTGTGTGGTGGTGAGGAGGTGTGTCGTGGTGAGGAGGTGTGTGGTGGTGAGGAGGTGTGTGGTGGTGAGGAGGTGTATGGTGGTGAGGTGTGTGGTGGTGAGGAGGTGTGTGGTGGTGAGGAGGTGTGTCGTGTTGAAGAGGTGTGTGGTTGTGAGGAGGTGTATGGTGGTGAGGAGGTGTGTGGCTGTGAGGAGGTGTGTGGTGGAGAGGAGGTGTGTGGTGGTGAGAAGGTGTGTGGTGGTGAGGAGGTGTGTGGTGGTTTGGAAGTGTGTGGTGGTGAGGATGTGTGCGGTGGTGAGGAGGTGTGTTGTGGTGAAGAGGTGTGTGGTTGTGAGGAGATGTGTGGTGGTAAGGAGATGTATGGTGGTGATGAGGTTTTTGGTGGTACGGAGGTGTGTGGTGGTGAGGAGGTGTGTGGTGGTGAGGAGGTGTGTTGTGGTGAGGAGGAGTGTGGTGGTGAGGAGGTGTGTGGTGGTGAGGAAGTGTTTGGTGGTGAGGAGGTGTGTGGTGGTGAGGAGGTGTGTGGTGGTGAGGAGGAGTGTGGTGGTGAGGAGGTGTGTGGCTGTGAGGAGGTGTGTGATGGAGAGGAGGTGTGTGGTGGTGAGGAGGTGTGTTGTGGTGAGGAGGTATATGGTGGTGAGGAGGTGTGTTGTGGTGAGGAGGTGTGTGGTGGTGAGGGGGTGTGTGGTGGTGAGGAGGTGTGTCGTTTTGAGGAGGTGTGTGGTGGTGAGGAGGTGTGTGGTGATGAGGAGGTACTGTATGTGGTGGTAAGGAAGTGTGTGGTGGTGAGGACGTTTTTGGTGATACGGAGGTGTGTGGTGGTGAGGGTGCGTGGTGGTGAGGAGAAATGTGATAGTGAGGAGGTGTATGGTGGTGAGGAGGTTTGTGATGGCGAGGTGGTGTGTCGTGATGAGGAGGTGTATGGTGGTGGTGAGGTTTGCGGTGGTGTGGAGGGGTGCGGTGGTGAGAAGGTGTGTGATGGTGAGGAGGTGTGTGGTGGTGAGGAGGTGTATGGTGGAGAGGATGTGTATGGTGGTGACTTGATGTGTGGTGGTGTGGAGGTGTGTGGTGGTGAAGAGGTGTGTGGTGGTGGGGAGGTGTGTGGTGGAGAGGAGGTGTGTGGTGGTGTATAGGTGTGTTGTGGTGAAGAGGTGTGTGGTTGTGAGGAGGTGTGTGGTGTTGAGGAGGTGTGTGGTGGTGAGGAGGAGTGTGGTGAAGAAGAGGTGTTTAGTGGTGATGAGGTGTGTGGTGGTGAAGAGATATGTGGTGGTGTGGTGTGTGGTGGTTTGGAGGTGTATGGTTGTGAGGAGATGTGTGGTGGTGAGGAGGTGTGTGATAGTGACTTGGTGTGTGGTGGTGTGGAGGTGTGTGGTGGTGAGGAGTTGTATGGTGGTGACTTGGTGTGTGGTGGTGGGGAGGTGTGTGGTGATGTGGAGGTGTGTGGTGGTGAGGAGGTGTGTGGTGGTGAGGAGGTGTGTGGTGGTGAGGAGGTGTGTGGTTGTAAGGAGGTTTATGGTGGTGAGGAGGTTTGTTGTGGTGAGGAGGTGTGTGGTGGTGAGGAGGTTTATGGTGGAGAGGAGGTTTGTTGTGGCGAGGAGGTGTGTGGCAGTGAGGAGGTTTGTGGTGGTGAGGAGGTGTATGTTGGTGAGGAGGTAAATGGTGGTGAGGAGGTATGTGGTGGTAAGGAAGTGTGTGGTAATAATAATAATAATAATAATAATAATAATAATACTAATAATAATAATAAACTGTTTATTGAAAGAGCATGGCAGCCGGAAAGCTGAAAATTTACAATTATATAGTTGGGCAACGGGTCTCTTGATTTACAAATGATATAACAGGTAACATAAGTGATACAAATATGATATATAATAATTATGTGTTGATAATCCTTACAATAGTTGGGACTGGGCTGTTCTTATAACAATCAGTTCGTGTTCGTTTGGGCTGGATGCGGTTGGGCAGGTGTGTGTCCACGTGGCCAGGCCAGTAGCTTGCTGCAATGCAGGTGTGCTCCATCCTTCAGGTTAGGTCAGGTGAAGCCGTGAGGTCAGGTCAGGTTAGGTCAGATCCAGCCACACTCAGTATTGCTGTGTTTCTGTGCTTTTCCTTCGAGTTGAAATTGCCATTTTTGTATATCACATGTGGGTTGATCGTCAATCTTTGCACTGTACTGTTGGTGTGAGGATGTTGATAAGTCCAGAAGGGAAGTAGTCGGCTGAAAATATGGTTTGACCCCCAAAAAATTCATACAAAAGGTTTCTCAACTGTTTATTGTAGTATCAGGTGTGCTTAATAACATATCAAAAGTCTACCACAGTCTGACAACGAAAAAGGCCTAATTTTCAAGATGACGTCGAAGTTTGCCACCACATCCTTAAAATAAAAACATAAGAAAATAAGGAGTCTGCAATAGGCCGGTTGGGCTGTGCATGGCAACTCCTGTCGAGAGTTGCTACCACTCTCTATCATCCATGAATCTATACAGCCTCCTTTTGAAACTTTCCAGCGTTCCAGCACTTACTACAAAGTTGCTAAGCTTGTTCCACTCGTCCACCACCCTATTTGTATACCAGTTCCTTCCTATCTCCCTCCTAAACCTAAACCTATCCAACTTAAATCCGTTGTTCCGAATCTTATCCTGATGGGATATTATAAGAACTTTATCAATATCACCCTTATTGATTCCTTTCACCCACTTAAATACTTCTATCATATCTCCCCGCAAGCTTCGTCTTTCTAGGGAATGCAAGTTTAGTTTCTTTAACCTATCCTGATATGGAAGGTTTCTAAGTCCCGGAATCATTTTCGTCTTTCTTTGCTGCACCGACTCTAGTGAATTGATATCCATTCTATGATAAGGGCACCAGAACTGAACCGCATAATCGAGGTGCGGCCTGACTAGCGCAAGATATAGTTGCAATAAGACCTCTGCACTCTTATTACTTACACTTCTAGATATAAAACCCAATACTCTGTTTGCCTTATTTCGAACATTAACGCACTGTTTTTTAGGCCGTAGGTCTGGGATTACAAGTACCCCTAGGTCTCTTTCACAAGTCGACTTCTCTAGGTTGATGTTGTTAAGGCTGTATACATTGACAGTATTTGTTCTTCCAATATTAAGTACGCTGCACTTGCTGGTGCTGAATTTCATTTGCCATTTTTCGGACCACCCCTGCAGTTTATTTAGATCCTCCTGTAATGCATTTGCATCCTGCCCTGAATTAATCTGCCGCCCTATTTTGGTGTCTTCCGCAAACTTGCTTATGTCACTGCTGATCCCAGTATCTAGATCGTTTATGTAGATTATGAACAAGAGTGGGCCTAGTGCTGACCCCTGGGGAACCCCACTCGTTACACGACCCCACTCAGATTTAACACCATCTACGCTGACCCTCTGCGTTCTATCGGTGAGCCATGATTTTATCCAATTTAAAACTTTCCCCTCAATACCATGAGCCTTAATTTTTCTCAGAAGCCTCTTATGCGGTAACTCTCTCAAATGCTTTGCTAAAGTCTAAGTAAATAACATCGTAATTTTCGTCATTATCTACTACCTCGAAGACTTTTCTAGAAAACGTCTGCAGATTTGTTAGACAAGATTTTCCCTTTGTAAACCCATGTTGAGAGTCGTAGATGAATTTGCTTTTCTCTAAATGTGATCTGATTTTATCTGCTATAATTGGTTCAAGAAATTTCCCCACTACTGACGTCAAACTGATCGGCCGGTAATTTGACGCTGGTGCTCTGTCTCCCTTTTTGAATATGGGTACTACATTTGCCTGTTTCCACAAGTCTGGCACAACTCCGGTGTCTAATGATTTTGTAAATAAGTTTACGAGGGGTCCGCTAATGTGTTCCCTACACTCTTTCAAGACTTGAGGGAAAATTTCATCCAGCCCTGGGGATTTTGTCTTCTTTAGTTTATTTATCTTCTTAAGAACATCCTCTTTTCTGATAGTGATATTCTTTAATTTCTCTTCTTCCTTTCCCTTAAATATCAGTTCCACCTCTGGAATTTCATCTCGAATTTCTTCTGTGAAAACTGATAAGAAGTAGCTGTTCAATGCTTTGCTTATTTCCCACTTCCATTTATCACTTCTCCCCTCCCTGACTTTAGAGGCCCAACTTTGTCCTTAACCTTTGTTCTATATGCCTGGAAAAATCCCTTGGTATTCGCCTTGGATTCTCTTGCTATTTTCATTTCTTAGTCTCTCTTTGCTTTCCTTACATTTTTCTTAACATTCCTAGATAGTTCATTATACCTATTTCTGAGCTGCTCCTCCCCTCCCTTTAATTTCTTATATATTCCTTTCTTTATTCCTATGTCATGTTTAAGTTTTCTGGTCATCCACCTTGGCTCATTCTTATTTGACCTGATTTTTCTGTATGGTATATTTTGTTCTTGTGCTTTATGTAGTATATGAGTGAACATATTATAGTCATGATCAATTGTTGTGTCATCTATGACCTCACCCCTTCCTACTGGTGACTGACGTGACTGTTCCCAGGTGACCTCACCTAGGTACCTACTTAACCCCTGATAATCCGCCAACCGAAAGTTTGGGACTCTGACCATATTGTCATTGTTTTTTGTTTCCCAATTTAGGGTGAACCTGATTTCTCTTTGATCACTGTTACTTAGTTTTTCCCCTACTGTGATATCTCTGATAATATTTTCTTTATTTCTTAATACTAGGTCTAACATATTGTCACCTCTAGTAGGTTCTGTAGTTAGTTGTTTCAATAATTATCCTGTACTGAGTTTAGGAAGTCTTCAGATTCATAGTCACCTACAATGTTGTCCCAGTCAATATTTCTGAAGTTGAAATCACCCATAATGCACAGGTTGTTATATTTTGCTGCCCTACTTATTTTCTGCCATATGGGCTGAGCTGCTTCTTTCACGAGACTTGGGGGCCTGTAAATCACTCCCATAATTAGTTTTTCTCTTCCCTCCGTGATTTCTACCCATACAGACTCGGTTCCTATTTCACCCTTTATTTAATTATTAATACAACATTTTAATGTATCCTTGACGAAGAGTGCGACCCCTCTCCCCTTCCTACCTTCCCTGTCCTTGTGAAAAAGGTTGTACCCTTCTATGTGGTACTCTGATAAAAAAAATTTGCTCGCCAGATTCATCCAAGTTTCGGTGATTGCTATGACGTCTACATTCTCGGTACATACAACCGCTCTCAGCAAGTCTATTTTATTTCTAACGCTCCTATTGTTTGTATAGTATACATTTAAACCTACCCTTCCCTGGTCCTGTTTTACCCCTTGTCCTGAGTAACCAATTTTACTTCCCAGGACCAGCTTGTTTTTTGACTCCCACTTACCCCGACTCTCTCTACTGACAATTTCACCCTCCAGGGATGCAGACAACGTCTTTACCGCTGCACGAGACAAGTGTACTCCGTCACGACTGTACAGGTAGTCGTTGCCAGCTATCAATGAATGCCCAACCATTGTTTGCACAATGTTTTTCCAGTCGGCAATTTATAGCAATTGCCATGGACAGCCATTCACGACCAACCCCTATCTCTAATCTTCCCCAGCGCCTCCCTATTCCTCTTGAAAAGTTCCTCACTCTTAACCTTTCCTATGTCGTTTCCTCCCACACTAAGACACACTACTGGATTGGCACCCTCCCCTGACAAAACCCTATCTGTCCTCTCAGCTACATGACCTATCCCAGCCCCAGGAAAACACACCCTAGTCTACGTTTCCTCCTTCATTATTCATCCTAGACAAGTAATTTTGGTGCCTAACCCCATGTTTTGGGGATCTAGGAATCCAATTAGCATATCTAAATTATAGTGAAGTCATTACATAATTTAAGATGGAGGACCAATATGGCCGCCAAACTATGATAATGCCCATTACTCTTTCTAATTCATCTTAGACAAGTAATTTCGTTATCTAACCCCATGTTTTGGGGATCTAGGAATCCAGTTAGCATATTTAAAATAATCGTGAAGTGATTACAGAATTACAAAATCCAAGATATTGGACAAATATGGCCGCCAAACTATGAAAATGCCAATGACTCCATCATTATTCATCCAAGACAGGTAATTCTGGTGCCTGACCCCTTGTTTTGGGCATCTAGGAAACCAATTAGCATATCTAACATAGTGTAGTGATTACTAGTAAAAAGTTATAACAAATCCCATAATATATATTTCTGAAAAATGCCTTTGATCTGAACCAGGTTTACAAATAGTCAAATAGTTTATCCACAGCTGACTGGTTTTTGAACTTGTATTAAGTTCTGCCTTCTTTGTGTCAATCATATCTTTGATCTGGATCAACATATCTGATGCTACAGCGCTCTCCAAAGTCGTTTCTTTCGCCACCAAGGATGAGTATGTTTCTTCCACCTGGTCTACCATTGACTCGAACTGTGGGTTATCCTTCAGCAGATCCGACACAACCAGGTGACTGAGACATCTGTCCACCAGCAAATGTCCACGGAAAGCTCTTTGCACTGATTTTCCAGTCATCATATACTGGATGGCATTTCCACCATAGACATCTTCCATAATGCTCCTGAGGCCTGTGCCTTCCATCAGTGTGCCTATTGCACCAAGAAGGTTCATGAATGTGTGAAAACATCCAAGCATCAAGACAATGCGTTTCAAGTGGTTACTCTGTGGTGCATCCATGATGATCTCTGCAGCTTTCCAATACAGGGGCTGATCAAACGTAATAATGGGCGGAGCATGGTGTTTTGTAGGGAGATCACAAACGAAATCAAGCACGGACAGAATGCATGTCTTGTCCCCAGAGTACAAGTCAATCATAGGCAAAAATGCAATTGATGATTGGCCAGGGTGTTCTGACCTCACTCAGTTGTGTTCTGACCTCACTAGAGGAAAGGTCACGGCAGGGTTAGCTCCGGAGGGATAATTATCAGATATGGCCAGTGCTATGTGCGGTCTTGGGTATGAGAGTTTGTTGACCAAACTGCAGTGGTCCATTGAAGAATTGGCGAGGGCTAAGTTAGAAATTGAGAGGGCCACGTTGGAGAACCTGAAATTAAGGAAAGAGCTGGCGAAGTTAAAAGGAGAGGCTGGACAAGTAAAGCCAGTGTCTGACGAAAAATCAAGCGAGTGGAAAGTTGTGAGTAGTGGGAAGACAAAGCTGGTGGTGAAGAAGCACACGAAGGATACGACAACAACGACAACAACAGCTAAGTGTACCAACCAGTTCAGTCCCTTGATAGACGAATTGGACGTTAGTACAGTCAGGGGCAGGGATGACAAGGAAGGTATAAAAACTTTAATTGTTGGTGACTCACAGGTAAGGTACATGGACAGGGCCTTTTGTGGTAAAAACAAAAATAGGATGAGGGTGTGTTTGCCAGGAGCTGGGGTGGGGGATATAATTGACAAGATGGACAATATCTTGTCTGGTAATGGGAACAAACCCATTATCTGCCTCAGTGCAGGAGGCAATGATATTGGCCGGTGTAGGAGCGAGGAACTTCTTGATAAGTTCAAGGCAGCCATAGATCGTATTAGGACTAAGGGAGGAATCCCTATCATATGAGGTGTCCTGCCTAGAAGGGGAGTTGGCAGTGAATGGTTGTCAAGGGCAGTTGGTGTCAACGACCGTCTTGACAGATATTGCAAGTCAATATCAGTCCCATTCATTGACAACTGGGAAAATTTCTATGGCAGAAGGGACCTTTATGCTAGGGATGGGGTGCACCTGTCTAGGGATGGAGTAGCAACCCTGGCTGGGGCTCTAGAGGGGGCAGTTCAAAAGATATCGAAGTCTTTAAACTGCTAAGAGAACATATGGGCACGGGGGTGGAGGAGAGTGCAGTGGGAGCGGGTAAACAAGGCAAAAGATTACAGGGAAATAGTGTTAGGAATGATGACAAAACTAAATTAGACAGGGAGTTTAAAACTAAACGCGGTAAGGGGAGGACTCAGAACACGACAAACTTAAATGTATACTACGCGAACAGTAGAAGTATGAGAAACAAAATGGATGATATTAGGGCCTTGGTATGTACCGAAGAAATCGATATAATTGCATTCACTGAAACATGGATCAACCTAGACACACGTGAATTACCAGTCGAATACCAAATTGCGGGTTGCAAACTGTTCCATACCGATAGGCAGACCAGGAAAGAAGGCGAAGTAGCAATCTATATTAGGGATAATCTGAAGTGTGAAATAAAGAAGGAAATAAAAACTGAGAGGAATACAGAAACAATTTGGATAGAATTAAGCGACTGTCGGGAAAAATTAATCACAGGGCTTCCATACACAACAAAGTCTGTATAGTAGGCGACTTTAACCTTGGCCAAATAGATTGGACTGACTTTACGGGCAACTCAGAATCAGAGGATTTTCTCGAGACGATCCAGGACTGTTTCCTAAGTCAACATATAACCGAACCCACACGGGGTAATAATATACTGGATTTAGTTCTGTAGAACAGAGAAAACCTCATTAGCAATGTCGAGGTAGGGAATGAACTTGCAAACAGCGATCACAAAGAAATTCGATTCCAGTTAGATTTTCAGGGCAGACGTAAGGAAAATTCCACTAACGTACCAGATTTCAGAAGGGCAAATTTTGACAGTTTAAAGAGGCAGCTGAGAGAGGGGGGTGTCGCACTTGGCCGTGAACCTGACAGATGACACCGACCTTATAACGAGATCTGAGATTGCCGAGTTCCACGTCAATTTAAATAGTGAGTTACTTAATGCACAAAGGCAGAACATACCATACAAAAAACTCAGATCAGACAACAATGACCCTAAATGGATAAATAATTATTTAAAGAACATCATTGGCCAAAGGAAGGCTATACGTAGAAGGATAAATCGTGGGGAAATTCACCTCCGGGACTATTATAGGGTATTGGCGAGTAGGGTTAAAACCGAGATAAGGAAAGCAAAGAGGAATAATGAGGTAAGGATAGCAAGGGAGGTGAAGGCAAACCCCAAAGGATTCTACCAAATGCATCAAACTAAAACACGAGAAAAGATTGGACCAATACGGTCAGACTCCGGCGAGCTCACTGATAACGACGGAGAAATGAGCAATAATTTGAATAAATAGTTTTCAACAGTTTTCACCACCGAAAATAAAAACATGATACCCGAGGCACCGACTCTATTCAGAGATAGTGAAGAAAACAAATTAAGTGAGATAGTAGTGACTAGTAACGATGTTAGTAAGCAAATAGACAAATTAAAGCCTAATAAGTCACCTGGTCCCGATGAGATATTTGCCAGAGTATTAAAGGAATGTAAGGATGAGCTTAGTATGCCCTTAGCAAAGTTGTTTAACATGTCCTTAAAAACAGGTGTAGTACCAGAATCCTGGAGGATAGCGAATGTAATACCGATTTTCAAGAAGGGGGATAGATCACTATCCTCTAACTACCGCCCAATCAGTTTAACATCAATAGTAGGCAAATTACTGGAAGCAATCATTTCAAACTCTATTCGAAACCACCTGGAGAAGCACCGATTGATCAATGATTCCCAGCATGGCTCCACAAGCGGACGTTTTTGCCTAACTAATCTATTAACATTCTTTTCATCAGTTTTCGAATCGGTGGACGAGGGGCACAATTATGATGTGGTATATCTCGACTTTAGCAAAGCCTTCGACAGAGTCCCCCACGAAAGACTAATTAGAAAGGTAGAAGCTCATGGCATCAAAGGTGACATCCTTAAATGGATTAGGGCGTGGTTACAGGACAGGAAACAGCGAGTGAACATTAACGGCACTAAGTCCCAGTGGAGCAACGTCACAAGTGGAGTTCCCCAAGGCTCAGTACTTGGACCATTATTATCTATTATATACATAAACGACATAGATATCGGCATAGACAGCAAAATAAGTAAATTTGCTGATGACACTAAAATAGGACGTGTTATCAAATCTGACGAGGACTCGGCAAAACTACAGGAAGATCTAAACAAATTTTTCGAATGGTCTGAAAAATGGCAGATGGAATTCAACGTCGACAAATGTAAAGTACTCAGTATAGGAGATGTAAACAGGGAAGCCAGATACCAGATGAACAACGATGCCATAGAGAAATCCGACTGCGTGAGAGATTTAGGAGTAATGATAAGTAGGAACCTTAAGCCAGGTAAACAATGTGTTTTTGCTCGTAACAAGGCTAATAAAGTACTTGGGTTCATACAAAGGAGTGTTAGTTACAAGACTAGCGAGGTCATCCTAAAACTGTATCTTGCTCTTGTGAGACCACACCTGGATTACGCAGTTCAGTTCTGGTCACCATATTACAGAATGGATATAGAATCCTTGGAAAGAATTCAGAGGAGAATGACAAGACTAATCCCGGGCATTAGGAACCTTGAGTATAGAGACAGGTTAAAGCATCTTAATTTGCACTCCCTCGAGAGACGTAGAGCGAGGGGCGACCTGATAGAGGTGTATAAGTGGAAGGCAGGGCTAAACAAAGGGGACATTACAAAGGTACTCAAATTATCCAACCAGGAGCGAACTCGTAACAATGGTTTTAAATTAGACAAATTTAGATTTAGGCGTGAAATAGGTAAACACTGGTTTGGAAACAGAGTAGTGGACGAGTGGAACAAGTTACCAAACATCATCATTAACTCGAATACGCTGAATTGCTTCAAACATAGGTTGGATGCTCATATGAGCAATAGGGGTTGGGTGTAAACGGGACTGCCCAGTATGGGCCAATAGGCCCGCTGCAGTTTCCTCCATTCTTATGTTCTTATATGCATCATTCCCTGCCACCCAGGGGTTTCTTGCTTGAAGTTTAGTGAAAGCTCCCACAGTACATCAATTGTCTTATCACTGCTGACCAATGCCGGGAGTTGTTCAAACATGATGGTTTGGCGCACATGTTTAGCGAAGCGATGTTCAATGACTGCAATTTTACTTTTCACTGAAAAATCAAGGTTGGTAACGTTTCTCCTTGGAATGACATGATCCTTCTTTCGCCCTGGTGTGAGTGCTGCTATGATCCCCATTCCGTGGAAGGTCCCCCTGCCATCAATAGTAAGGATATTGTGGTCAACATTATCCCCGGCGAAAAGAAATGTCATGTCTAGCAAATCAATGTCATCCACTAACAAATCTGGAGCAACTGAATCCGCTGCATTCTTTTCAAAACGCATAACTTCTTTATAAGAAGAACTAAATCCCATTTCATGAAGGGTATCCACCAGGAACTGTGACCGATACATATGATGTACCTGCACTGCAAGACCAACTTGTAAGGGAGCTTCAACAGCACGTGGTCGAACTGCCTGGACAATTGCATGTCCTATTCCTGCAACCTTTTGTCTTGTCTCCTTTCCCACGAAAAGACCACTCAACAGCATCTGCAGTGTCGGGAACAAACGAAAGGGCAGAATCAAGCTTGAGTGACTTTGCACTTGGATACTGATCTGTAAGGGATGGCACATTAGACTTGATATCACTTTTAATGAGTCGTGCCGCTGTTTCAATGATCGCCTGTTTCTGTGATTCTTCATCCTTTGCTTGGATGTTGAAATAAGATTTCAGTATCTGTGATGTCTTTTCTATCATTGTCACTATGTCATAAAGGCCTTCCCCTTCAGCAAAATGAACATTGTCCCCATACTGTTCTTTCAATTGTCCTTTGAGGTATTGATTTCCATATGGTTCAGAATCTGTATTTGTCAGAAATTCCTTCAATTTTTCTCGTAAATGTGAAATTGTCAATTGTTCTTCATTATTATTCTCAAGGTAAGAGCAAACGTTCATGAATGCCTGCTCCTGTTCTTCGTTTTTGGGCAGGTCTGACTTTCTGCGCTTTGTCTCTGGGACATTCTGGAACTGTAGTGGTATGCTAAGCCCAGACCGGAAATTACCACTGTAAGAGCGATGGTAATTACAGTCTGCAGCATGTAGATCACAGCCATAATATTCAATCCTGCCTTTCACAGTGAAGGCCCATTCATCTGAACGACTGTCACAACACTCAAGAATGGTCTGCACAAACGTATCGGTCTTTACATAACTAAAGCTTGCACCTCTTGGTGTTACTGTAGTCCCACAGAAAAGGCAATCCATTTGGCTTTTGAAAGGACTGGATGATACTCTGGCACTTCTCTTTGGTGGCTCAACTTTCTTTCTTTTTTTTATTTTCAATGTCTTTTGGATTGATGTACCTCTTTCGACATGTAATGTGTACTTTTTCACCAGCTGAAACTACTACATCATCCCCTCTTTGCACACACGCACTGTTGATTCCATCAGCTCCCTTCTGACGAAGTTCAACCACATCAGAAACATCTAAGTCTTCACGGCAAATGGGGCAACTCTCTTGGTTTACAGTGCTAGCGCTCATGGTCAGGCCTGAAAAGATGCGAAAGTGAAGGTCATTAGTAAATAAAGTCGGTAAATAAATAATGTAAATAAACAGTCACACAAAGCAAATTGTATCTTGGATTTCACAATTATGTAATCATGTCGCTCTTTTAACAAGCCAAACAGATTCATAGGCAACCAAAACATGGGATTAGACATCAAAATTACTTCTCTAGGATGAATAATGAAGGAGTAACAGGCATTTTTAGGATTTGGTAGCTATACGACGCCATCTTAAAAATTAGACCTTTTTCGTGGTCAGGCTGTGGTAGACTTTTGATATGTTATTAAGCACACCTGATACTACAATAAACAGTTGAGAAACATTTTGTATGAATTTTTTTAGGGTAAGGCGGATTTTTTTCATAAATGCACCCGCCAAAAGGAGGATATGGGGAAAGGGAGGGCCCGACTAACCAGGCTGGCAGCTGTCTCCATGGTCAAGAGACCACGGCCGTGTTAGCGGACAGCGCCGACTGCACACGTCCATACCCTATGAAGGCTGAAGGAAGTGTGTGTTGGTGAGGAGGTGTGTGGTGGTGAGGAGGTGTGTGGTGGTAAGGTGGTGTGTGGTGGTGAGGTGGTGTGTGGTGGTGAGGAGGTTTTATGTTGGCGAGGAGGTTTGTGGTGGTAAGGAGGTGTGTGGTGGTGAGGAGGTGTGTGGTGGTGAGGTGGTGTATGGTGGTGACATTGGTGTGTGGTGACTGGTGGTGTGGAGGTGTATGGTGGTGACTTGGTGTGTGGTGGTGTGGAGGTGCGTGGTGGTGAGGAGGTTTTTGGTGGTACAGAGGTGTGTGGTGGTGAGGGTGCGTGGTGGTGAGGTGGTGTATGGTGGTGACTTGGTGTGTGGTGACTGGTGGTGTGGAGGTGCGTGGTGGTGAGGAGGTGTATGGTGGTGACTTGGTGTGTGGTGGTGTGGAGGTGCGTGGTGGTGAGGAGGTTTTTGGTGGTACGGAGGTGTGTGGTGGTGAGGAGGTGTGTGGTGATGAGGAGGTTTGTGGTGACTGGTGGTGTGGAGGTGTATGGTGGTGACTTGGTGCGTGGTGGTGTGGAGGTGCGTGGTGGTGAGGAGGTTTTTGGTGGTACGGAGGTGTGTGGTGGTGAGGGTGCGTGGTGGTGAGGTGGTGTATGGTGGTGACTTGGTGTGTGGTGACTTGTGGTGTGGAGGTGTGTGGTGGTGAGGAGGTGTGTGATGGTGAGGAGGTGTGTGGTGATGAGGAGGTGTGTGGTGATGAGGAGGTTTGTGGTGACTGGTGGTGTGGAGGTGTATGGTGGTGACTTGGTGTGTGGTGGTGTGGAGGTGCGTGGTGGTGAGGAGGTTTTTGGTGGTACGGAGGTGTGTGGTGGTGAGGGTGCGTGGTGGTGAGGTGGTGTATGGTGGTGACTTGGTGTGTGGTGACTGGTGGTGTGGAGGTGCGTGGTGGTGAGGAGGTGTGTGATGGTGAGGAGGTGTGTGGTGATGAGGTGTGTGGTGATGAGGAGGTTTGTGGTGACTGGTGGTGTGGAGGTGTATGGTAGTGACTTGGTGTGTGGTAGTGTGGAGGTGCGTGGTGGTGAGGAGGTTTCTGGTGGTGACTTGGTGTGTGGTGACTGGTGGTGTGGAGGTGCGTGGTGATGAGGAGGTTTGTGGTGGCGAGGAGGTGTGTGATGGTGAGGAGGTGTGTGGTGGTGAGGAGGTGTGTGGTGGTGAGGTGGTGTATGGTGGTGACTTGGTTTGTGGTGACTGGTGGTGTGGAGGTGTATGGTGGTGACTTGGTGTGTGGTGGTGTGGAGGTGCGTGGTGGTGAGGAGGTGTGTGATGGTGAAGAGGTGTGTGGTGGTGAGGAGGTGTGTGGTGATGAGGAGGTTTGTGGTGGCGAGGAGGTGTGTGATGGTGAGGAGGTGTGTGGTGGTGAGGAGGTGTGTGGTGGTGAGTGGTGTATGGTGGTGACTTGGTGTGTGGTGACTGGTGGTGTGGAGGTGTATGGTGGTGACTTGGTGTGTGGTGGTGCGGAGGTGCGTAGTGGTGAGGAGGTGTGTGATGGTGAAGAGGTGTGTGGTGGTGAGGTGGTGTATGGTGGTGACTTGGTGTGTGGTGACTGGTGGTGTGGAGGTGTATGGTGGTGACTTGGTGTGTGGTGGTGTGGGGGTGCGTGGTGGTGAGGATGTGTGTGGTGGTGAGGAGGTGTATGGTGGTGACTTGGTGTGTGGTGGTACGGAGGTGTGTGGTGGCGAGGAGGTGCGTGGTGGTGAGGAGGTGTGTGGTTGTGAGGAGGTGTGTGGTGGTAAAGAGATGTGTGGTAGTAGCGGGGTGTGGCAGTGGTGGCCGGTAATAAAGTCACAGGAAAAAAAGTCACAGAAAAAAAGTCACAAATTTGGCTAGGAAAAAAAGTCACAGGAAAAAAGTCACAATTAATTTATGGTGGCTGTTAATAAAGGTTAGGTTAGGTTTGGTTTAGTTAGGTTAGGTTAGGTTAGGTTAGGTTACTGAAACTGATTGACATATTAACCTTAAAAAATGTGAGAATTCGATAGTTAACTTTTTTTTTTCCTGTAACTTTTTTTCCTGTGACTTTTTTTCTGTGACTTTTTTACCTGTGACTTTTTTACCTGGATTCGTGGCAGTGGAGGGGTATGGCGGTGGAGGAGTGTGGCGATGGAGCGGTGTGGCGGTAGAGGGGTGTGGCGATGAATGGGTGCGGCGATAGAGGAGTGTGGTGGTGGAGGGGTGTGGCAGTGGAAGTGTGTGGCAGTGGAGGGGTGTGGCGATGGAAGAGTGTGATGGTGGAGGGGTGTGACAGAGGAGGGGTGTGTCGATGAAAGTGGTGTGGAGGTAGAAGTGTGTGGCGTTTGCAGGCGTGTGGTGGTAGAGGGGTTGTGGCGCTGGGGAGTCGTGGTGGGAAGGAAGGTGACATTTTCTCCCCGCTCCTCCTCTCACACAATTAATCATTTTGTAATGACATGTGGCAATGAAGCTGATCTCCCGGAGATAATTTACTGCCATGTTGACCAACTACACCTTACACCTGTAATATATATATATATATATATATATATATATATATATATATATATATATATATATATATATATATATATATATATATATATATATATATATATATATATTCCCGTGTGATTTTCACAATATATATATATATATATATATATATATATATATATATATAATATATATATATATATATATATATATATATCTTGATAAAATCACACGGGAAAAGGGAAACAACGGAGCACCTTAGCCTTCGTCTGAAGATGTCTTGAATAAAGACGAAAGCTAAGGTGCTCCGTTGTTTCCCTTTTCCCGTGTGATTTTATCAAGATTTATCTTATCCACGTTTTCATTGAGGATCTACATGAAATATATAGATCAGTTTTGAACTGACCATCACTAAGGTTTATTGATTTCAATTCCTTAATCAAACCTTAGTGATGGTCCATGTAATCCAGTTGCCTCCGAAGATGTCTTGAATAAAGACAAACGCTAAGGTGCTCCGTTGTATCCCTTTTCCCGTGTGATTTTATCAATATATATATATATATATATATATATATATACTTCATTTTTAGTCCATTTAACACGCGGACTTTGAACATATACTCAACGACCTCACCAGCAAGGAATCGAACCCTCGACCTACTGGGTGTGACTAGGGAACGCTTACCGGCTAGGCCACAAGGACACTAAAAGCAGTTCTAGACTCTGTTATATTTCACACAAAGCCTGTTCATCGAGCTGATGGCGCCGTGAACCTCAATGGGAAACTGCCCATGCCTCTTATGTGGTGTCAGTAGCATTTTACCGAATCCAGCTGGTATGAAACGCGAGGTACATATATATACTTCATTTTTAGTCCATTTAACACGCGGACTTTGAACATATAATCAACGACCTCACCAGCAAGGAATCGAACCCTCGACCTACTGGGTGTGACTAGGGAACGCTTACCGGCTAGGCCACAAGGACACTAAAAGCAGTTCTAGACTCTGTTATATTTCACACAAAGCCTGTTCATCGAGCTGATGGCGCCGTGAACCTCAATGGGAAACTGCCCATGCCTCTTATGTGGTGTCAGTAGCATTTTACCGAATCCAGCTGGTATGAAACGCGAGGTACATATATATACTTCATTTTTAGTCCATTTAACACGCGGACTTTGAACATATAATCAACGACCTCACCAGCAAGGAATCGAACCCTCGACCTACTGGGTGTGACTAGGGAACGCTTACCGGCTAGGCCACAAGGACACTAAAAGCAGTTCTAGACTCTGTTATATTTCACACAAAGCCTGTTCATCGAGCTGATGGCGCCGTGAACCTCAATGGGAAACTGCCCGTGCCTCTTATGTGGTGTCAGTAGCATTTTACCGAATCCAGCTGGTATGAAACGCGAGGTACATATATATACTTCATTTTTAGTCCATTTAACACGCGGACTTTGAACATATAATCAACGACCTCACCAGCAAGGAATCGAACCCTCGACCTACTGGGTGTGACTAGGGAACGCTTACCGGCTAGGCCACAAGGACACTAAAAGCAGTTCTAGACTCTGTTATATTTCACACAAAGCCTGTTCATCGAGCTGATGGCGCCGTGAACCTCAATGGGAAAATGCTACTGACACCACATAAGAGGCACGTGTGTGTTGGTGTGGGGATTAGTGGATGTCATCATTTTGACCTGACCTCATGTTTTTTAGGTCACCCTGTATATTTAAGCCTCTCTCTGTCCATGTAATCCAGTTGCCTCTGAAGATGTCTTGAATAAAGACGAAAGCTAAGGTACTCCGTTGTTTCCATTTCCCCGTGTGATTTTATCAAGATTTATCTTATCCACGTTTTCATTGTGGATTTTCATAAAATATATATATATATATATGTATATATATATATATATATATATATATATATATATATATATATATATATATAGTGTGTGTGTGTGTGAGCATACTGCTTGTATTAGAATTATAACAAGTTCTAACCAGACGAGTTTACAGATGATCCCTTTTTGAGATCGACATCAAACTTTCTAAATAACATGTAAATTACACTGGGAATGAAGTGTCCATCAAGTACACATCTTAGAACATAAGAAAATAAGGAGTCTGCAATACGCCGGTTGGCCTATGCATGGCAGTTCCTGTCGAGAGTTACTACCACTCTCTATCATCCATGAATCTATCTAGCCTCCTTTTGAAACTTTCCAGAGTTCCCACACTTACTACAAAGTTGCTAAGCTTGTTCCACTCGTCCACCACCCTATTTGTGAACCAGTTTCTTCCTATCTCCCTCCTAAACCTAAACTTATCCAACTTGAATCCGTTGCTCCGAGTCCTATCCTGCTGGGATATTATAAGAACTTTATCTATATCCCCTTTATTGATTCCTTTCACCCACTTAAATACTTCTATCATATCTCCCCACACTCTTCGTCTTTCTAGGGAATGCAAGTTAAGTTTCTTTAACCTATCCTGATATGGAAGGTTTCTAAATCCCGGAATCATTTTTGTCATTCTTCGCTGCACCGACTCTAGTGAATTTATATCCATTCTATAATAGGGGCACCAGAACTGAACCACATAATCCTGGTGAGGCCTAACTAGCGCAAGATATAGTTGCAATAAGACCTCTGCACTCTTGTTACTTACACTTCTAGATATAAAACCCAATACTCTGTTTGCCTTATTTCGAACATTAACGCACTGTTTTCTAGGCCGTAGGTCCGGGCTTACAAGTACCCCTAGGTCTCTTTCACAAGTCGACTTCTCTAGGTTGATGTTGTTAAGGCTGTATACATTATAAGTATTTGTTCTTCCAATATCAAGTACGCTGCACTTGCTGGTGTTGAATTTCATTTGCCATTTTTCAGACCACCCCTGCAGTTTATTTAGATCCTCCTGTAATGCATTTGCATCCTGCCCTGAATTAATTTGTCGCCCTATTTTGGTGTCATCCGCAAACTTGCTTATGTCACTGCTGAGCCCAGTATCTAAATCGTTTATGTAGATTATGAACAAGAGTGGGCCTAGTACTGACCCCTGGGGAACCCCACTGGTTACACGGCCCCACTCAGATTTAACACCATCTACGCTGACCCTCTGCGTTCTATCGGTGAGCCATGATTTTATCCAATTTAAAACTTTCCCCTCGATACCATGAGCCTTAATTTTTCTCAGAAGCCTCTGATGCGGTACTCTGTCAAATGCTTTGCTAAAGTCTAAGTAAATAACATCGTAATTTTCGTCATTATCTACTACCTCGAAGACTTTTCTAAAAAACGTTAGCAGATTTGTTAGACAAAATTTTCCCTTTGTAAACTCATGTTGAGAGTCGTAGATTAATTTGCTTTTCTCTAGATGCGATCGGATTCTATCTGCTATAATTGATTCAAGAAATTTCCCCACTACTGACGTCAAACTGATCGGCCGGTAATTTGACGCTGATGCTCTTATCACGGTTACTTATTGCTCTATTCTCCTCAGAAAACTATAACCAATATTTCCTTTGTTTTTGTTGGAACCTTTCAAACCGGGGTGAAGTGGAGAATGATAGAGGCGGCAACGTTGATGATTGTCCAAGAGTTCATCAGTTTGCAATCTGAATAATTCTGACGTGAATATCTCGTCATAGTAGAGTCAGTCCAATATCGACGCCATTTACAACAGGTGTCTTTTTTATCTGTGCGTTCGCAAGTGCTCAGCTTCTGGTGGCAACTTAAAGGTACGAGTCATTGTGAACGCGATCCTTGATTGCCTTCTGTGTTGACGGTAAAGATTCCTGATTTTAAATTTCGTTAGTGGATGTGAGGCCTTTGGGGATGCTGTGCTGCAGTGAGAGAGAGAGAGAGTAAATATAAATCAATAAATGGATGTTGAATAAACAGAGCGAACGAGAACATACATAAGGTCGATGAATTGATATAGATAACAGTTAGAGAGTTATAAATATTTATGTCATGCCATGACTATGGACCAGCTAGCTAAGGAATCTTGGCTGGTTCAAGCAGCAGTTACTGACGTCAATCAGCGTCACAGTGCGTCATAAGAGGATTGGCTAATGAGACGGAACGACGAGGTGGTGCGAACCATCACCCCGGGACAGATGGAACTCCTGGCAAGTCCGGTCAACACTTACTGCCGTGAGCTGTATGTGTGTGCTGTGGGAGTACTGCCGTGTACCGTGTGCTGTAGGAGTACTGCCGTGTGTATCTGTTGTAGGAGTACTGCCATGAGCCGTGTGCTGTAGGAGAACTGTCTTGAGCCGTGTGCTGTAGGAGTACTGCCATGAGCCGTGTGCTGTAGGAGTACTGCCATGAGCCGTGTGCTGTAGGAGTACTGCCGTGTGCCGTAGGAGTACTGCTGTGAGCCGTATGTTGTAGGAGTACTGCCGTGAGCCGTGTGCTGTGGGAGTACTGCCGTGTGCTGGAGGAGTACTGCCGTGAGCTGTGTGCTGTGGGAGTCCTCCGTGTGGTGTAGGAGTACTGCCATGAGCCGTGTGCTGTAGGAGTACTGCCATGAGCCGTGTGCTGTAGGAGTACTGCCGTGTGCTGTGGGAGTCCTTCAGTGTGCCATACCAGTGTTGTGTGCTTTAATTATCTAATAGTTAAGTCCACCCTTATACATTGTTCATACCAACCCTATTATTCTATTGGAAATATCATAACAATATAGAGTTAGAGATCTATCTTACAGAAACATCTATACCGAGACAAGCAAGCAGATAGACAGACAGGCAAACAAACCGATAAAACTACTGAAACAGACACAGAAACTATGAAGACAAATTCTCGCTTTCAGCATTACTATAACAGTGGTGTTGGCAGCGTGATCATAAGAGCTTATTGATGACGCTCACGGGAAGTATAGAGTGACCCCTGGAGTATGATAATACTTGTCATGGTGTGACAGCAACACTGAGTCTGGTAGTTGTGGTATCATTATACAATGCAATTGTGTTATGCTAAAGGTAGAATAATGATTGTGGTATCATGTAGGTAAAATATCAACTGTGGTAACATGAAGGTAGAATGATAAATGTAATAACATAATCATATAATATAATTTTGGTATCGCACCGAAAGAATCTAAGCCCAAAGACACAACTGTCATTTAGGGACAATGTGGATACAGCAGATTGTATACTAAACCTTCCATACACAAGGCGGCAGCGTGGCCAGTATTGTACTCGACTGCCTTCACTTTTCCAATTATATAATTGGGTAAACTGGAAGTGCTCAGGGATCGAGCCAGGTACCGTTTGAAGAAGAAGCAAGTGCTATATCCACCCGGCCGCTGCACTCCTACTATTATAGAAATGGAGTATTAATTATGATGTTAGAGTATTGGACTGGTATATAAATGTAGTGTAATACCAGTGGAGTATTATACTGTGGTTTTATATTTATGAATTATAATTAAATACTCGGCCATCACATTCCATGTTGGGAATATAATTGTAGCATTATAAGAACATAAGAATGGAAGAAACTGCAGCAGGCCTATTGACCCATACTGGGCAGTCCCATTTACACCCAACCCCTATTGCTCATATAAGCATCCAACCTATGTTTGAAGCTATCCAGCGTATTCGAGATAATGATGATATTTGGTAACTTGTTCCATTCATTCACTACTCTCTTTCCAAACCAGTGTTTACCAATTTCGCGCCAAAATCTAAATTTGTCTAATTTAAAACCATTGTTACGAGTTCGCTCCTGGTTGGATAGTTTGAGTACCTTTGTAATGTCCCCTTTGTTTAGCCCTGACTTCCATTTATACACCTCTATCATGTCGCCCCTCGCTCTACGTCTCTCGAGGGAGTGCAAATTAAGACGCTTTAACCTGTCTCTGTACTCAAGGTTCCTAATGCCCGGGATTAGTCTTGTCATTCTCCTCTGGATTCTTTCCAAGGATTCTATATCCATTCTGTAAAACTGTGACCAGAACTGCACTGAGTAATCCACGTGAGGTCTCACAAGCGCAAGATATAATCTTACGATGACCTCGCTAGTCTTGTAACTAACACTCCTTTGTATGAACCCAAGTACTTTATTAGCCTTGTTATGAGCAAAAACACATTGTTTACTTGGCTTAAGATTCCTACTTATCATTAATCCTAAATCTCTCTCGCAGTCGGATTTCTCAATGGCATCGTTGTTCATCTGGTAACTGGTTTCCCTATTTACGTCTCCTATACTGAGTACTTTGCATTTGTCCACATTGAATTTCATCTGCCATTTTTCAGACTATTCGAAAAATTTGTTTAGATCTTCCTGTAGTTTTGCGGAGTCCTCGTCAGATTTAATTACACGTCCTATTTTAGTGTCATCAGCAAATTTACTTATGTTGCTGTCTATGCCGATATCTATGTCGTTCATGTATATAATAAATACTAATGGTCCTAGTACTGAGCCTTGGGGAACTCCACTAGTGACGTTGCTCGAATGGGATTTAGTGCTGTTAATGCTCACTCACTGTTTCCTGTCCTGTAACCATGCCCTAATCCATTTTAGAATATTACCTTTAATGCCATGTACTTCTTCCGTTCTTATTAGACTTTCGGAGGGGAATCTGTCGAAGGCTTTGCTAAAGTCGAGATATACCACATCATAATTGTGCCCCTCGTCCACCGATTCGAAAACTGATGAAAAGAATGTTAATAGATTACTTAGACATGAACGCCCGCTTGTGAAGCCATGCTGGGAATCATTGATCAATTTGTGCTTCTCCAGGTGGTTTCGAATAGAGTTTGAAATGATTGATTCCAGTAATTTGCCTACAATTGATGTTAGACTGATTGGACGGTAGTTAGAGGATAGTGATCTATCCCCCTTCTTGAAAATCGGTATAACATTCGCTATCCTCCAGGATTCTGGTACTACACCTGTTTTTAAGGACATGTTAAAAAACTTTGCTGAGGGCATACTAAGCTCTTCCTTATATTCCTTTAATACTTTGGCAAATATCTCATCGGGACCAGGTGACTTATTAGGCTTTAATTTGTCTATTTGCTTACTAACATCGTTACTAGTCACTACTATCTCGCTTAATTTGTTTTCTTCACTATCTCTGAATAGAGTCGGTGCCTCGGGTATCATGTTTAAATTTTCTGTGGTGAAAACTGTTGAAAAATATTTATTCAGATTATTGCTTATTTCTCCGACGTTATCAGTTAGCTCACCGGTATCTGACTGTATTGGCCCAATCTTTTCTCGTGTTTTAGTTTGATACATTTGATAGAATCCCTTGGGGTTTGTCTTCGCCTCCCTTGCTAGCCTCAGCTCATTATTCCTCTTTAATTTCCTTATCTCGGTCTTAACCCTACCGGCCAATATCTTATAGTAATCCCGGAGGTAAATTTCGCCACGATTTATCCTCCTACCTATAGCCTTCCTTTGACCAATAATATTATTTAAATAATTATGTATCCATTTAGGGTCATTGTTGTTAGATCTTAGTTTTTTGTACGGTTGTTCTGCCTTTGTGCATTAAGTAACTCATTATTTAATTTGTCGTGGAACTCGGCAACCTCAGATCTCATTATCAGGTCCAAGTAGTTCTCCCCCAAGTGTGATACCCCTTCTCTCAACTGCCTCTTCAAACTATCAAAGTTTGCCCTTTCTGAAATCTGGGACTTTTGTGGAATTTCCCTGTTGGCTGCCCTGAAAATCTAACTGGAATCTAATTTCTTTGTGATCGTTGTTTGCAAGTGCGTTCCCTACCTCGACATGACTAATGAGGTTTTCTCTGTGCGACAGAACTAAATCGAGTATATTATTACCCCGGGTGGGTTCGGTTATATGTTGACTTAGGAAACAGTCCTGGATTGTTTGAAGAAAATCCTCTGATTCTGAGTTACCCGTAAGGTCAATCCAATCTATTTGGCCAAAGTTAAAGTTGCCTACTATACAGACTTTGTTGTGTATGGAAGCCCTGCGCATTTCATCCCAGATAAGTCGCTCATTAACGCTATGAAGATTGGGTGGTCTATATATTACTCTTGTTATTAATTTTTCCCTACCGTCGATTAATTCTATCCAAATTGTTTCTGTAGTCCGCTCAGTTTTTATCTCTTTATCTATTTCACACTTCAGATTATCCCTGACATAGATTGCTACTCCGCCTCCTTTCCTAATCTGCCTATCGGTATGGAATAATTTGTAACTTATCAAGAAGTTCCTCACTCCTACACCAGCCAATATCATTGCCTCCTACAGTGAGGCAGATGATGGGTTTGTTCCCATTACCAGACAAGATATTGTCCATCCTATCAACTATATCCCCCATCCCAGCTCCTGGCAAACACACCCTCATTCTATTTTTATCTTTATCGCAAAAAGCTCTGTCCATTTACCATACCTGCGAGTCGCCAACAATCAAGATTTTCTTACCTTCCTTGTCAGCCTTGTCCATGACTATAGTAACGTCCAATTCGTCTATCAAAGGACTGAAAGAGTTGGCACACTTAGCTGTTGTTGTCGTTTCCTTGGTGTCTTTTCTCACCACTAGTTTGGTCATCCCTCTCTTTACAACAACCTTCCATTCGTCATTCACTTGCTTTCCTTGTCGCGTTTCTTCCTTCATCCTCGCTATCTCTTCTTTTAATTTCAAAATTTCTTCCCTGGCCCTCTCCAGCTCGGCCCTCAGAAGGGCACAGCCCTGTTCACAAGTCGCACTCGCCATTATAGCAGTGGGATATAAAGGGGGATAATAGTAGTAAAGTATATATTATTTTCATACTTTGTGATAGATGAAGGAACACTCTCGAGTGGTTGGGTCCTGACAATGTGACCTATTATCAAGCTAGACTTAATTAACACAACATGCAAAGTACGAATCAACCCAGGACATCATGCACGTGGTCCTGGTCTGCCGTGATGCATGTGGTTCTATTGTCATGATGCACATGGTCCTAGTCTAGCGTATGCATGTGGTCCTGGTCTGGTGCCATGCACGTTAGGGTGTGTCATAGGAGGGAAGATCAGCTAAAACTAATGGCCCATCACTTTTTTGGTAGATTTTAGTGTATATAAACAGAAAATAATTTCAGTTTCATTATTTTGCAACCTTTTGCTTGGTAAATTTTAGCGTGAAATTTATCGAAAATCTAACGTACAGCTGCATTAGTGCATTACAATTAAATAGTGAACATTGCTTTCTGACTTCATTCTTTAACAACCCAACTAACAATATTTTTGTCTGTTTCAGATTCTGATGCATTTAAAAGTTGATAATATTTGCGATGGCCGCTTGTGTCAGGACGAGGAACCAAAAATCCAGCCATCTCAGTCACTATCTTAAAAATAATAATAATAATAATGATTAACGGTTTATTGAAGGAGCTTGGCAGCCAGAAAGCTGAAAATATACAGTTACATATTTGGGGAATGGGTTACGAATTACAAATAATATACAAGTAACATAAGTGATACAAATAAGACATATAATAACTTAGATGGGGAAAAGCTCAAACTACAGTTCATTTCAACATAGTGACAGTGTTACAGTATTACAAGTTATTGATAATTTTTACAATGGTTGGGACTGGGCTATTCTTATAGCGATCAGTTCGTGCACGTATGGGCTGGATGCGGTTGTGGTGTCGCACAGCAATTCTCGGACAAGGGATCTCAGGTGGTAGTAGGAGCCGGTGTCGGGGATGGTGTAGAAGCTTCTTACCAAATTTGCAGATGAGGTCGTGGTGATGGTCAGTGAGAGTCGAAAGGGTCAGTGTGTTGAGCGCTTCTTGATATGTGGAGTAGGAGGGGGAGAGAATAATCTTGCATGGGAGAGAGCTCCTGAAGTCGGAGTTGCCTACATTGAGAGATGCTTTGAGATACGGTGTTTTAATCAGGCAAATCAGTGAAAAGGACCAAAGAACTTACACAAACAAAGACATTGCCAGTGATATGACCAAAGCTGTCTTGGCACAGTACACTCTGGCTAACGCTCAGTTCAAGCCTCCAGTCATAACAAGTCAGAAGAAGATTAGTGAGAGACTGCTAGCCAGTTGGGAAAAGGCAAGAGATATCTCTCTTGGGAGAGGAAAACTTGCAGTTAAGGCCAGCTTTGCCAAGCAACTGGACGAGTTATTTGACATAATTACTTGCAAGTGCCCAATTGTTCTCTGTCCTGAGTTTGGATGCGATCGTGACTGTAAATCCGAGGCCCACATCTCCTGTATTTGCAAGCGTGAACTGAAGATTCGTGTGATCGAACTGGCATTTGTCAAAGCACAGAGAGAGAAGACTGGCAGTATAGGGGCTCTCATGATTTCTAGCCAAGATATTCCGGAGTCCAAGAGACAGGAGGCTGCCACAGAGAGACAGAAGAGGAGAAGAGTTGCCGAGGAAAAGAGACTTGAGAAGGCCCAGGGTGAGGTAAAAAAGGCCGATGATTGGAGTCAAGCTGATTCAGAGTTTAATGACTTCCCCATGGCTGATCCGAGTGCTGACCAGGAGAATAGTGACTTTGTCCCTAGCCCAGAAAATAATGATCCCAAACCTTCCAGGCATAAGATTCGAAATAGGAAAGATATCCCGAGAATAGCTCTGGCCAGCATGCGACACCACACTGGTCTCAGAGAAACTGCAGAGATAGCAACAGCTGCCTGGATTGACGGTGGTTTGATAACACCTGATGATGTTCACCTGGTGAGAGGTCATAACAAAGTAAGGAGAGCTCAGGAGAAACTTGTCAGTAACCTAGAAGAGGAGTTTGATAAAGGGATAAGAGAAAATGGAATCAATTGTTTGTTCTTTGATGGGAGAAGGGATGACACTAAAGTGTTCATGAAAGTTGGAGATTCTGACAAGTTGTTCCCTGCAATGGTGAAGGAGGAACACTACTCCTGCTGCAGTGAACCAGGAGGGAAGTATTTGTGGCATTTCACTCCAGAGAAAGATGACATCAGGAAACCAGCTTAGATAGTGGCAGATAACATTGTGAACTGGCTCAGAGAGAGGAACGTAGACCAGACCCTGCAGGCCATTGGAGGGGACAGCACCAACACGAACACAGGGTGGCAAGGGGGGTCATACAGTGGATAGAGCGGAAGATTGGGAGGAAGCTGGTCTGGATTGTTTGTGACCTCCACACCAACGAGTTGCCACTCAGACATCTGATCCAGGAGCTGGATGGCAAGACTCTTTCAAACAACAGATGGTCTGGTCCTCTTGGCAAGATGCTGGACTCTGCCACTGAGTTAGAAATAAATCCGAGCTTTGAAAAAATCACAGTTGGCCCTCCACTCGTTGAGCTTGCACATACTTTCATTGACGACCTGAGTACTGACCAGTACTATGGTTACATGATTTGCAGTGCCGTCAAAACTGGGGTCATGCCTGATAGACTTGCTTACCTGCAGATAGGTCCAGTCTCACATTCTAGGTGGCTCACAACGGCTCTCAGGTTCTGCAGAATTTGGGTCGCTCATCATAAACTGAAAGGGAACCAGCTTCACAACCTGAGACTTATTGTCCAATTCATCGTGAGTGTCTACTTGCCAAATTGGTTCAACACCAAGGTCAAGTCATCGTTCTCCGAAGGTCCAAGGCATGTTCTCTTCCAGCTTGAGCTCCTGAGGAGTCAGCCAAGGAAGGTTGTTCAGATTGTGGAGCAGACTGTGAGGAGATCTTCCTGGTATGCTCATCCCGAGGCAGTTCTGCAGACAATGCTCTGCAGTAAGGATGAGGAGGAGAGAAGAGTGGCAGTCAAAAAGATCTTGGATATGAGACTTATGAGAGGATCTGGGCATGACGAATCAGTTGGTGACGATTCCTTCAGGGTCAGGAAGACTCCTGAAGTCAATCTAGGTGTCAAGACCCTCACTGATCTCATAGATCTGGATAACATCCAGGCTGGCAGTGAGCCCCCTCTTACCTGCAGCCTCACCAATGTTCAAGTCAGAGCTTCCCTGGACAACCCCATGCATGTCCCTGCCTGGCCCTCGCACACCCAGAGTATAGAGCGTTGTGTACAGCAAGTGAGCGAGGCCAGCAGTCACGTGTACAGCCAGGAGAGGAGGGAAGGCTACATTCGAGCTCAGGTGGTCAGCAGGGAGGTGATGAGTAGAAACAGAAGCAAGAAAGACATGTTCTCTATGGTGTGCAGCAATGCCGGGTCGTAGTAGTAAAACCGGTTTTTGTATTTGATGATTTTGTTTTCTAAAGGAATATTAAATTTAATAAATGTGTCAAGATCATTCGTTTCACTATTCTGGATCATTTTCATCCTAATAAATTAACCTGATACATTTACTTTACTTTAAATAAGCTATTTAGTGGTGTTGGTAAAAGGGTGGGAATACTGAATTTTCATAAGATTTCAAGTTAAAATTTACCTAGCAAAAAATAGAAACTTTTCAAATCTGTAGATATCACATGATTCTGCACATAGAACTACATCATTATTACCATGGGCCGATTTTTCAAACTCAAAAAAAAAAAATTCGCCTCCGTATGACACACCCTAATGCACGTGGTCCTGCTTTAGTGTCATGCACGTGATCCTGGTCTGGCGTCATACACAAGGTGACGTAGGACAGGTGTATCTGGTACTGGTTAACACTAGATGTCAACAATGCATTAATGATATTATGGGTGGTTAGGGAAACAGTACAAAGGTTGAGTGGATACCACGTTTCCCTCTTATCCTTAGGATCACTGGTTTTCCAGTTCACCCAGAAGTGATGGGAGTTAACTTTATAGTCGGAGAAATGAAAGTGGTTGAGTACAGTGCCGACCAAGTTGCTTCTTTGTATACCTATGCATGGAATACTATTATCCTCTTCCTGTATCAAAACATTCGAGTGTGAAATTATTGTAATAGTCAGGCAAAATGTCAGCAGAATATTACTTCGATATTATTATATTAAACTGAAAAAATCTTACTAGTGGTGTTTTTGAAGAAATTAATTTTAATTTTAGAGTAAACTATTATAGGGAGTAGTTGTTGTGAGTGTGGCGTCCGTCAAAGAGCCTCCTGTGTACAGAAAAACGGTTTAGCATGCAGTGTGCTGTATCCAGAACGACCTAAGAGTTTGACAAGCATACGGGACAAACTTTTACATCATTGTTGTATTATTGTACTTTTGGCAGTCGTAGCAAACTCATGCCGGAGAGAAAGAGAGAGAGAGAGATAACTTGCAATGATTGAGATGATAAAGTAGAACGTTTATTACAGACAATAACATAAGTCGTGGCTTCAAAAATGTCTTCCAGCGATGGTGGGTTAAACCACCAGTTCAGTATAATTGTGGTTCACCTCACATAATGCCATTAAACTTCATTAAACTTCCTTATTTGTGGTGCTTGCATGATTACTCAGAGCTTTGAAACTATTCCATGGCCCATTAAAAGAATTTCTAGTCCATGCTCGGTTTTTGCATCGTGAAACTGTATGAATGATGGACATCTTATTATTCATGGGAATTAACATCACAATAAACTTTTACTGAAGTTCTTGACAGTGTGAACAGGTTTGTTCATATGGAGGAGTGTGTTCTTACACTATCCACAAAGTACAGTGACTCATATCAGGTAAGAAGGACTTCCACTACTGTAAACGACAAGACCCTCAAGACCTGACGATGTCCATCACCATCAGTCTTCTTAATACAGAGAATTTATTAATTTTAATCTCAACCCGACTTGTGTTTAATTCCTCTACCAAACACCTCAATAAAGGCTGTTAGACTTTGTCATTAAATTTTTAGGAGCAGAAGAAGAGCTCTAGGAAGCACCGCGGCTGCACCGCAAAATAAGTTGTTACTACTGATTGACACCAGAGTTAACAGCCTCTTTGAAAATAATTTCACGCCTGGAAAAGCCATGACTTGATTAATGAGGTGACGTGCATCATCAGCGTGATAATAATTGTAATAGAAGGCGCTACCCTGCCACCGCGCAAAGAAATAGACCCGACCATCTATGGCCAGGGACATCAACACTCCCCGGGCTACAAAGGAAGGACGCCCCCCAACCACTGCAGCAATAATAGTATCTATAATACAATCATACAGCCGACGACGTATACGGATGACGTTACTGTGTATGACGTGCATGTTCTGAGCTGAGCTCTATATTTTAAAGATAACAAGTAAGTCGGATACCAGTCTCCTGCTAGTTTTGGATCAGGGGGTGAAGACTAGTAATATTTTGATTTATAAGTTAATGTTTCCTTATCCTCCTGGTCTCTTAAGGGTTATCATTTAAGCCAAGGTATAAAGAGAGCACGCGAGGGAGATCCTACTAAATGTGGGTGTTCCTCGGGAGGGTACAGGGGAGAACTCCTGCATTATGAGGGTCATTGCCACATTTTAGCCACATTTTAGATGATCGTATAAAACACTCTCACTAGAGCGGATCCTCTCATCTCATGGCGACTTTTACTGTATTATTACTTAACTGTCACGCGTTCATTATTTACTAAAATTAAAATTTAGTATCTAAGAATTCTTATTCACCAATGTGTGTCTAGCTTTCTTAAACATCCATTTTAGGCTCGAGTGTTTGACTAGAAACTTGCTGACTGTAGTCTTTGTCGTCTTACGAGGAAAAAAGGAAAACAATATCATTAATACTCTTATGTCCACAGTTTCTGTGACCCCAATTTCATATTCAACAATCATTACAAACATTATGAACATATTTCCTGATATTCTCCTGTATCTCTTAATCAGTATTCTCATAAACAATAACTCTGTGTTCAAAACACATTTCAGGGTAAATTCACTGACCAACATCTCTCCACATCACTCCCTTTCTAACCTGTCTCCACCACCACCACACACACTTCGTCTTAACACTCTTCACAACAAATACAAATACTCTGCCCTACATAGTTCTCTGATAGTTAGACGGGAAAAAATCACAACTATAACTAAGAGAACAAAGTAGGCTCCTCGTCCCCCAGCCCGCCCATCCCTTCTCAAACCATCAGCATCTCATTCAGTGACCTCACAACCAATCCCCTAACACCACATTACCCCACGTCAACATGCCTCCAAGCCTTTCACTTGTCCCCCCCGCCCATACAGTCTTACATATAGCTGCGCTATATCCTCCTCCCTATTCCACACTCCATCCTCACACCACATCACACGCTACCCCTACTTGGTACAGTACATCCCTACACTACATTCCCCTGACACTGCATGTCATTATCCCACCCACTAACTCCCTACATCATACCTCCACAAGTAACCAACACATTGTTATCTTATTATACGTCCCGAACTCAACAAGTCTCCTACCATCCCGGCTGCACACCACCCTACACCATATCACACATGACCTCTCATGATACAAGTCTCCTTCGCCACAATCCCACCATTCCAAAGAACTACACACCACCACCACCCCAGATCATTACACAACCACTATACTACAATTGCCTACCTCACACGCCTTTAACAACAACCGTCCCTATTCCACCTTTTCACAGCACCAACCTCCTCCTCGCCACACCCTCCCTACACCCTATTGTATAAAGTTATCTCATACTCCTTCCCACAGACCACAAACATCACACGTCCTTTTTGTCCAAGCATCATCTAAAATGCCCCTTGCCCCCATACACTCCTCACCGACCCACAAAATCCCATTCCATACTCCATTCACACCACATCCCTCCATTCACACTACACCTCCACACAACCCGTCAAGAGAGAGAGAGGAAGGAAGGGAGGGGAGGGTGGTAGTGAGCACCTCGCCTCATCATGACCACTCCATTTAATGCTGGAGACAAGCGGACCTAACCTGTGCTGCTCACAACATTAATCTCCACACAGAGACCATGGAGGCAGGGAGGCGGGAGTAGACTAGGAGAGAGCAGCCTGGGATCCGGTAAACTGGAAGAGGGTTGACTGAAAGACAGTATACTTGGAGACGACAGACTGGGAGACGGTAGACATATACAGTACATATCTAAATACACACACACACATACACACACACACACACACGCACTACTACTATTACTACATTGCTGTCACTCGGAATCGAGTACGACGATCATCCAGCTATGATACAATCATATGAGTTATTAAGGATGTCACCTAGGTTGGTGAGTTCTGAGGTAACTAAAGAGGCCGATACGAGCGGCAGGGTCGATTACAGATGTTGCACATGTAGGGGGCTACATCTAGTGCGGGAGGGGCGGCTGCAGCGTCTTTCCGGCGTTGGCGCTTGTCTTCCTCGTTATGCAGTCGGGCTAACTCGAAAGTAATGACACCTTCTTGAGTGGTGATCCTCCAAGCGTTACAGTGTGGAGTAATCGTCTCCCAGGTGAGGGGATCAATTTGGCACTTTTTCAGGTTTGTCTTAAGACTATACCTTTTCAGTTGCCCGCCAGCGTTACGTTTACTATTCGTTAGGTGACAGTAAAGTAACTGCTCTGACAGCCTACTGTTGCCCATGCGGATAACATGGCCAGTCCAGCGTAGTTGTTCATGGATAATGGTAGCCTCCATGCTTCTACAGTTGGTGTCAGCAAGAATACTGGCATTTGCTTTCTTGTCTTCCCATAGAACTCGGAGGATTGAATGTAGATTATGTTGGTGAAAGTTTTCAGGTGCCTTGATGTGCCTCCTGTATGTGACCCATGTTTCGCTGCCATACAGCAGGGTGGGGAGGACCACTGCTCGATAAAAATGAAGCTTTTTAGATAATTTCAGCTGAAGACACGGTTTCGGAGTCTGCCAAAGGCTTGAGATGCACATCTGATCTGATGCTGAATCTCTTCATCGATGTCCTCGGTGGTGGACAGGTGGGAGCCGAGATACCAAAAGTGGATAACATCAGAGAGGGTAGTACCGTTAAGCTGGTTGGATGGTGGAGGTGTGGCTAAGCCAGGGCAGGCTGAAAGAGAATTTGAGTCTTACGTACATTCACCTGAAGGCCGAAGTGTGCATACGCATTTGCAGAGGTGTTCAGGCAGCCAAAAAAATGAAAAAGAGTGTTAGTGCCAGTGCCAAACTACCAGTGCCAGTTGGTGCCTTGTTTAACCCCCGTTTGGATGGGGAAGAACTCAGACTGGGTGCCATTGTGCAGAAGGCTGCCGTTCATGCCATTGTGGAGTTGCCTCACACTGGCGATGAATTTTGGTGGGCAGCCAAAACGGCTGAGGGTCCACCAGAGGGCTTCCCTGTTGACCGAGTCGAAGGCCTTGGTCAGGTCAATGAAAGCCATGTACAGGTCACGACGTTGTTCTCTGCAGCTTTCCCGTATATGACAGGCAGCAAATATCATGTCAGTGGTGCCACGTGATGGTCTGAAGCCACATTGAGATTATGGGAGGAGGCTTTTTGCCTTAGGAAGAAGTCTGTTAAGGACGACTTTTCGATAGTCCTGCCAGCTACGGACAGCATCGAGATCCCGCGGTAGTTTGCCACAGTCTGACCGGTCTCCCTTCTTCTTATAAATATTGATGATAGAGGCGTCCTTAAGAGCTTGGGGGATTTTCTCCATTTCCTATATATTCTCCAAGAGAGAGTGGAGAGGCTGGTAAGTAGAGGTCCTCCTGCTTTATACACCTCGGCTGGGATTCCATCAGGCCCTGCAGCTTTGTTATTTTATATCTGTTTGATGGCAGTAGCTCCCTCATCCAGGGATGGAGGATAGCTGAGGTGGGCCGGTTCTGGATGCTGAGGGACATGTTGAGTAGTCAGGACATCCACATAGGTGTTTCGATTGAGCAATTATGGTAGTGCTCTTTCCAGCGCTGAAGGAGACCTTCATCATCTTTAATTGTGGAGTTACCTCCGGATGAGCGGAGGAGGGCTGTGCCATGTATAGGTCACGACGTTGTTCTCTGCAGTACATGGCCCATAAAATGTTTTAGTGGAATTGAAAAATTTGCGCATTTTGTGCTGATCTGCAAATTTTTGTGTTTCACAAGCTTTATTTTTAAACCAGTATTTTTTTTAGATTACAAAGTTCACGCTGGGCTGCCGCTTTCTTCTTGCGGAAGGTATCAGTTTTAGTCCGAGACTGAAGGTTGTTCTGCCAGTCAGTTAAAGCAAAACGTTTATCATCGACGAGTACATTGATTGCCATGTCATTTTCATCAAACCAGTCCTGGTGTATTCTTTCAATCTAGCCGGGGGTCTCTCTGCAGGTTTTTGTCATGACAGTGTCGAGAACATCCCATTCGGCACTGAGATTTCGGTTGTTTGTTGTCGGGTTGTTTATCAGCCCACTTTCGCTGCTCTCTGAAAGCATGTGCGACCACCGGATCCTCCAGACGCTTAGTGTTAAAACCTTTTTGGGGGCTTTGCTGCCTTCGCCGTTTAGGACGACGTGAAGTGAGAGCTTGGCTCTGGCGAGCCGATGATCAGTGTTGCAGTGGTCTGAGCCACGCATGGCAAGGGTGATGAGGACATCTCGTCGAAATGTTTCTCTGACAATGATGTAGTTAATGAAATGCCAGTGTTTGGATCATGGGTGTTGCCACGAGCCCTTGAACTTGTCGGCCTGCCTAGACAAGGTATTGGTGATAGTGGGGTTGTGAGAAGCACACTTGCTGAGGAGGAGTAGGTCGTTGGGATTACACTTGCCTAGTCCACTTCTCCCTATTGTTCCCTGCCGAATGTCAGCATCTCTGCCAACTCTGGCATTGAAATTACCAAGGAGCTCAACCTTATCTTTTCTGGGGATAGAGGTTAGAACTCTGTCGATTTCCGCATAAAAGGTCTCCTTGATGTCATCCTCTGCATCCAGTGTTGGGTCGTATGCACTGATGAAAAAGGCTTGACGTGAGTGATTCAATGGGACTTGGAGCGTCATGAGGCGCTCGTTGATCCCAATAAGCATTTCAGTTAGCCTGTGTAGGATGCGATGGCGGATGGCAAGGCCAACTTTATTAGTGTGGTCTCTCTCCACAGCAGGCTTATCCTTCCAGAAGAAGGTATAGCCAGACCACCGTTCTGTGAGTTGACCCTCATCTGGGAACCGGGACTCAGTAATGGCTGCTATGTTGATTTTATACCTAGCCAGCTCTTTTGCCACAAGGGCGGTTCTTCTTTCAGGACGCTCATTTGTGCCAGTATCCAGAAAGGTCCTGACATTCCATGCAGCAACCATAAGTGGTTGTATAGTTTGTTTTGTTTGGATCTGTGATTTTGATTGCGTTTTCAACCGCATATGGATGACCTTACCATGTGTGGTTGCCCAGTCAGGTTGTTTTTTTAGGCAGGTTATGTTTAGGGCACCTTTTCTAGCCCCCTCCCCATGTGGGGTAAGCAGATTGGCTCCTCGAAAGGGCTTCTCAGTCGCACAGACAGGACCGGATTGCACTGCTTCTTAGATCCCAGTGCATAAACCATCTTATCTGTGCCGCCCATGTGCAGAGTTGTGAGTAGAGACTCTCGACAGTCATCTCTGCCTGTCTCTATCGCCATTCGTCCATCGCCATAGGACTGTTGGTGGTATTGGGGTTTTGATGATGATGATAGGTATGATGAGCTAGATGATGGCTGCGCGTGAGTTGATTTATGTGGTGAGGCACGAGCGCAGGCTGCAACCACACTTCTTGGCTCTCTTATTGATCCAGTGGTGCAAGTGTTGCAATGACTGAGGGGAGGAAGAGTTGCAATCGACTGCCGATATCCCAGTTTGTTGGGTTTCGCCTTAGTAGCCTGTCCATCACGCATTGCCTTCGTCCGCCAGTGTAGCCGTTGGGTTCCCATGGAGGTCACGTCTTCCGTCTATACCTTCATTGGAGCTCTGTAAGCATGTCTGCCTGATGCGGGGATTCACCGCAGATTTTTCGTTCGGGGTTTACTCCCGAACCTTATACCTGCCAAGGTTAATCTGCAAGGCAGTGGGACATTGGTTGATAGGCTCCAGGACGTGTCCACATGCCAGTGGGCCTATACGCCATCCCTCTGGGGCCCACTGCTACTCCTAGATCCCCTGCTGGTGTAGCCTGGGCCCACGAGGCCCCCAGTTACCGTGTGTTGCCACGAGGAGGCACAACAGGAGTCTTGATGGTGAAAAGGCTGTGTACTGGCAGGGGAAAACTTATGCAAGTTGCTTCCCTGTTCGCCATGAGGGCTAGCTAGAGGGGGTAGCTGAAAGCGAGAGGGAGCAAGCAGTACTTGTACCTAACACTAACATAATGCTGCCACACTAGATGCATTTTACCTCCCTATGTGCGAAATACAAACACACACATACAATTCCATCCATGCCCACTCATTCGCCCACACAAATTTCATACATAATTATACACAAACAAACTCATTTACACAGATACACTTACATTCACTTATGCTCACACATTCACCTACACAAAACTCATACATTATCTTTCATTTTCTTTCTTTATGACAGAAAGTTGCAGGTGATCCCGTAGGCATGAGCAATGTGGATATAGCACACGTAGGCTGTCTCTTTTTGGTGCAAAACTTAGCAGTATGGTCGGCAATTCAGTCCTCATCCTTGTTTCCCCATCAGTAAATTAAGGTACCGATTCACACCTGGGTGGACTGGGGGACCCAGTGTAGGAGCCAGAGACCCTTAGGACAGGAGGCAAGCGCTATACCCATTCGGCCACCGCACTCTCGTCTTATGTCATTATCAACACCATATTTCTCCACCTGTGTCATCATCTCCACCACTAACACAATTTCCACCTCTAACTTGACCTTTATCACCGCTAAACTATTATTATAATGAGAATTACAATCATTGTTATCATCACATTCGTCATCATCGTCAGCAGAACCGCCCCTAATACCACCATCATCACGAACACAGCCACATTTCACCATTACTACCATGAATATCATCTCTACCATCGCTAACACCAATTTATCATTCACCACATCATCATCATCATCAATCCGTACATAACCACCAGTCATCCTCAGTCACCCTTCGCTTCAGCTTAGCTTTTATTTTATCTTATCATCTATTCACACACATTCACACACACACATGGGTTTAATAATATACACACTAATTAATTTGCTTCCTTATAACAGTTTTGTTACTTTTTATCTTCAAAGTATATCATTATTGTTACTGTTGTTATTATTCTAATTATAAGAGAGAGAGAGAGAGAGAGAGAGAGAGAGAGAGAGAGAGAGAGAGAGAGAGAGAGAGAGAGAGAGAAACGAAACACGTCATGAATAAGTTTTTTATCCCCTGTCTATCTATCTCTTTATCTCTCTGATATTATTTTGCTCGGACGATCTATAAAATAAATTTATCGACTACAAGACCAACTGAAGATGAACATAATCTATCTGGGATGGAACAATATCACAAGGTTTCCAAGGATACTTGCACGAAACCTAAACAGCAACTGTTAAGCAAACACTGTAACACTAATGGTAATGTTATTGACTATTGTTACCAGCTCCAAACACTACACAACCCCTACAGCAAATTGAAGACCACGACGAGACCTACCTCCGTCCCATTCAGCAGTTGTTCAGACCAAGTCTACTACTGTACCGACAGTTGATAAGTGGTGTATATTTCAAGACTCCGCCTCACATAATTCCCAACACTATGTAACTCTACAGCGGTGTAAGGATTCGAGGTAGGATAGAAGGCCACGACGGCCATGTACAGGGTAGTTGCTATTATAAGCAGTCGGGGGAAGACCACCGTCTTGTTCAACAAGACGCGGGATAAGTACAGCTGTAACAACGAAAAGCAACACTTCTAGTGTAGCTTTGTTAATCGCGGCGTTGAACAAAACAGAAGTGTTTTCTGTTCCTATGATAGTGGATACCAACGCACTTTCCTTAGATAAGGGTGCGTGCGCAAGTGCACTCTCATTAGCATCCTATCAAGAACTACAGCAACATTCACCTCACCGAGGATTTCAAGTTCGACCTACTGATACCAATCTCTCAGGAGTTTCCGGTGTCCAGCTGGATATTACGAGAGTGGTAACACTACCTCTACGTTTTTCTAGACAGGGTAAACAATTTCCGGCAGTGTGTTACATAGTCAAAATTTTAACTTACCAGCTGATGGATTAATCGGTCTTCCAATGCTTAAACGCAACATAATAGATGTCCAACCAACTCAACAGACTATCACTGTTGGTGACATTACCTATCGTGCCATGCACAATTCTGTACCATGCTCAGTTTGCTCATCGCTAGGGTGAATGTTTTACCGAACTCTCCTACTACGAGGAAGATGGATCTCGAGTCTCAGCGTGTCCCAGTCCCTACCGACTCATTAACCCGTTGTCATGGTTTTAGGGTGGTTCGGTGGTAGTAGGAGTGGATTATATTATATAAAGATAATAATATGTCGTATTTCTTATTTCTTACCGTAGAGTCCGATACCTTCACACTGATTACTTACAGGAGATTATGGCGTATCTACGTAGAAGTTCACTCCACCACTCGACATTCCATGATTTATACTTGATAAATGATGATTTAATGAATTCATTTAATTTTCAACATCCATCTAAGTTATTGGTTATACTATGTCATAACCAATCAGTCATTACCTTTAGTAATAATAAGATAGGATCACAGATACGGGCAGATAATTGCACTTACATTTATTTGTCAAGCTTCCATACAATGATTTACAATTTGCATGGATATATGATTTACTCACGTTCACGCTGTAATAAAATTAATCTTCTAAAACAGGGAATCTTCAACTTGGGGACACATGTGGTTACTCTACTATGGGTGTGACTTAACAGAGCCTTAATTCTTCAAATGATACATTTACTGCCAGCCTGGATTGCTTTTGTTGCAACCAGGCTTCATCACAAGAACTTCTTCCCACGGCCATAACAACAAAAAGGTACTCTTGGGTTACCACACATAGTCTCGCGTCACTGACAGTCACTGTGGACGGTTGTCGCGGCAAGTAGAACTGGTAAGCATGACTTGAATTAACCATTAGGTGCAATAGACCAGCCTGGATTGCTTTTGTCGCAACCAGGCTTCCACACGTGATATTTCCACGGGGATAACAAACCTAGGTTAACACACTTAGTCTCGTGTCGATCACGGTCACGGTAGACGGGTGTCGTGCAGGAGAACTCTGTAAGCGTGAATTAATTAACCATTTACTGTAGGTTTGATAGGCCAGCCTGGATTGCTCTTGTCGCAACCAGGCATCCACACGTGATATTTCCACGGGGATAACAAACCTAGGTTAACACGCTTAGTCTCGTGTCGACGACGGTTCACAGGACGGAGTGGCGTGGAGGACTCTGTGTGGTGTCCCGCCCCCTTTCAGGAGGGAGAGGATGGAGACGACGTCTTAACTAACCCATGGCTCAGGGGGTACTACTTAAAATGAGGTTTTTTGGGTGTGAAGCGATGAACAGTACAACACTGTTCCACTGCCCACCCCCCTAAAGGCTGGCTGACATACACTAATTGAAAAATACATGTCCCAGTTATGCCTCGCCGGGCGTCTTATCTCTGGTAAAACAAACTTTGGAGTTGGTTGCGTGGGTAAGCCTAACGCAACCCATGACACCCGTCGTGATTTTAGCAGCAAAAAATGGATAGTAGTGCCTGCAGTTTTAACAGGTACTCTCCATTTTCAGAATAAGGAAATAATCAGGGCCACCTAACTTTTTCACTGGGACTGACGTAGTAGTCTGTCTTACGGAAACTTCCTGGGTTAAAGGTCTTGCATGTGAATCTACATTGAGTACGATTCGCCCTGTTTGTTTAACTGATAACCTCGCTTTCCACAGACCAGGCGCTCCCAGAATATTGAAACAGGGATGTTGTTTGTGTGATTATCTGGTATACCACACTAGTGTTGCTTTATAGCCTACACAGTTCCCAATTGGTGGTGTTACACAAACACTTACATAAACCAGACAGGAGAAGATGAATCGAACAATACCGCGTTAAGGTAATTGATCACCCTCAAGGCAAGACTAGGCTCCTCGAGTTGCTTGCCTACAAAAAAAGATTATAGCTTTACCTGGCAAACCGCTAGGTCAGACGATCGTCACTTCTGCACATATCTTTAATAACCGGACACAAACACGATTTATATACCAGCTTACAGACTATCTCATAGCCAGATATGATAGAACAGAAGTTGTCACATATTCAAAGTCCCCTTTCAATTGCCCATGGTTTTTAGTCCCTAAGAAGGATGGAAGTTGGTCCCTAGTCATTGATATCAGGCGAGTCAATGAAGTCACTATCTCGGATAGGTACCCAATGCGTGTTCTGAGCGATATATTGCAATCTTTATTCAAAGATGATACTGCCTTTAGCACCCCTTTGGGAAGTTTTGAATTGCTGCGTATGCCAATCAGCATTCGAAATGTGCCATTGACTCTTTAAAGGATGACCAACACTTAGTTTGGTGATTTAATAGGTAACACAGTATGTGCCTATTTAGATGATCTTATCGTAGTCGGTGATGGCAAAGTCAAAGCTGTTGCACAGTTCCCATGTCCTACAACCGTTGATAAGGTGTATAGTTTTTTATTCATCAGGATATATATATATATATATATATATATATATATATATATATATCTTGATAAAATCACACTGGAAAATGGAAACAACGGAGTACCTTAGCTTTCGTCTTTATTCAAGACATCTTCAGAGGCAACTGGATTACATGGACAGAGAGAGGCTTAAATATACAGGATGACCTTAAAAACATGAGGTCAGGTCATAATGATGACATCCACTAATCCCCACACCAACACACACGTAGAGGAGCTTAAGAGAAGGGTGGTGACGTGACTAGCCAGGTCAGGTCAGAAAAAAGGGACCCACAAAATAACTATCATACATCTAGATCAAAGGTTTTCAAAGCATTTTTAACCTTGGGCCACTGACAAATAAATTTATGTAACATATTATCAGTTTTGAACTGACCATCACTAAGGTTTATTGATTTTAATTCCTTAATCAAACTAGCTTCAACCAGAAGTCTTATCATCTTATGATCTACAGACAAATGAGAAACTTGTTCTTGGTTTTGGTAGGAAGTTTTCTATCACTCAACGGTGCGTTAATCCGCTTACTATTGCTAAAGGTTTAATCAACCTAGAAAAGAATAAGTCGTCAGATGTTACAAATGAAGATATTTCCATAGCTAAAGGTTGTATACATAGTGTTTTAAATAAGAAATATGCTTCAAACATTCCAAAAAGATTTGAAACAGCCTTGATAAACATGAAAAGAAATAAGAATATCCATATTACCAAGGCTGATAAGTCTAATGCTATTGTTATTTTGGATAAAAGTGACTACAATGATAAGATGAATTCATTACTTAGTGATGAAAGCACGTATTGTGAGCTTACAAAAGATCCCCTGGAAAATATTAATAAGTTATCTAATTCCAAAATGAAGATGTTATTGAAAAAGAACCCCGATCTCATCAAACAGCTCTCTCAAATCAATCCCACTTTACCTTATATGTATGGATTGATCAAAACACACAAGCTTAATAATCCATTACGTCCTATCGTGAGTTCTGTGGGTTCTGTTACTTACAAATTATCCAAGTGGCTGGTAAAGATGATATCCCCTCTTACAGGCCAAATATCTAATTCACATATACACAATAGCAGTGATTTAATTGATAAACTCAAGAAACACAACGAACCTTGCGAATTAATAAGTTTTGATGTAAATTCACTGTTCACTAGAGTACCTGTCAAAGACTTACTTTCATTTCTTAAAGATAAATTACAACTGCTAGATTTAACTATTGAACATGATACTTTCCTGAAATTGATAGAGTTATGCGTAACTGACAATGTGTTTAGAGCAAATGGGAAGTTCTACAAGCAAATATTTGGAATGAGCATGGGTAATTGTCTTTCTGCTCCTCTAGCCTGTATTTATATGGAGTTTTTTGAGTCTAGATTACTACCTAATATAGTGGACTTTATTCCTCCATGGTATAGATATGTAGATGATGTTCTTTGTCTTTGGCCTAGAAACAGTGACCCATTGGAATTTTTAGACAAGCTTAATAATATTGTCCCTAGTATCACATTCAAAATTGAAAGAGAAACAAATGAATCCCTTCCATTTCTTGATATGCTTATCATGAGAAATGGCCAAAACTATAAATTTAAGGTATATAGAAAGCCCACACAGGTAGACAGTTTCATTCACTTTTTATCGAATCACCTTGAGTCTACCAAAATGTCAGTTTTTTCTGCTATGTTCTTAAGATGTCTGCGTATTTGTGGCTCTGAATTTATTGACGATGAATTGAAACACATTCGTTCTATTGCACAGAAACTCGGGTACCCTTCTGTGTTTGTTCATCGTTGTTTTAAAAGGGCTAAAAAATCCTTTCATTCCTCTCAAACCAGACAAGTTCCTACACTTAAGAATATTTTGACTCTGCCCTATCGTAATGAATTTGTCCCGTTAGTTCAGTCCCTCAAGCTTCTAAATATTAATGTTGTTTTCAAGTATGACTCAACCATTACCAATATGTTAATAAGGAATAGCCCAAGTTTGAATGTAAATGGAAGTGTTTATTGTATTCCATGTAGCAAATGTAATTGTAATTATGTAGGTCAGACAGGAAAAACACTGCAGCTCAGAATCAAACAACATAAGTATAATATCAGAACTACATCTGAAAGCAGTGCCTTGTTCGTTCATGTTAGGAATAATAATCACCCCATTGCTTGGGAAAAAAGCTTAGAAGTATTCAAATCATCTTGTGTCACAGAAAGACTTCTGGTTGAAGCTAGTTTGATTAAGGAATTAAAATCAATAAACCTTAGTGATGGTCAGTTCAAAACTGATAATATGTTACATAAATTTATTTGTCAGTGGCCCAAGGTTAAAAATGCTTTAAAAACCTTTGATCTAGATGTATGATAGTTATTTTATGGGTCCCTTTTTTCTGACCTGACCTGGCTAGTCACGTCACCACCCTTCTCTTAAGCTCCTCTACGTGTGTGTTGGTGTGGGGATTAGTGGATGTCATCATTTTGACCTGACCTCATGTTTTTTAGGTCATCCTGTATATTTAAGCCTCTCTCTGTCCATGTAATCCAGTTGCCTCTGAAGATGTCTTGAATAAAGACGAAAGCTAAGGTACTCCGTTGTTTCCATTTTCCCGTGTGATTTTATCAAGATTTATCTTATCCACGTTTTCATTGTGGATTTACATGAAATATATATATATATATATATATATATATATATATATATATATATATATATATATATATATATATATAATTTGCTGATAACCACCAGGAAAGAAGAAAACACGAAGTTCCCAAGCGCCTTCGTGTAATTCACATCTTCAGGGGTGAGTACAGACTAGATAGAGTAATGCAGAACAAGATGAATATATACAGAGGAGGGTGAGACCAGGTCCACAATGGTCAGGTAATGACCCTACTAATCTTTAAATGGCACACAACGGTTGGTGGTTGGGTCAGATGGGACAGTGACCCGCCCTCTCACCTGATCACAAATCTTCTTAATTACAAAGTTGTCCAGCTTGTACATACCGTTACTCAAATTCATGTTGAATGCTTCGGTATGTTTAATAAGACTAGATTCTATGATGTTCCTACTATCAATTGAATTACATGGTAATATTGAGGAGGCATTATCCCAGTCAATGCAATGCTTGTTATCCCTCAAATGAACAAACAGAGCATTGGATTCCTGGCCTGTCCTGACACTGTATTTGTGTTGTTTAATTCTAGTTACAAGATCTTTACCTGTCTGGGCTAAGTAAAACATATTACATTCCTTGCAAGGAACTTTATAAATGCAACCAATTGTGTTGTTGGGGAAGTTCTTGATTAACATTTGTTTAACAGTGCATGAGTTTTTAAATGCCACATTGACGTTCCAAGATTTTAGCTGTGCCGGAATGTGTGAGAAATTTTTGTGAAATGGTAATATTAAGATATTCTTATGGTCATGGGTGGGCTTGGGATCAGTTCTATAAAAAGTTTTCTTAGTAATGTTTAAGCATTTATCTATGAAAGATCTAGGGTATTTAAGGTTTGAGCCAATATTATATATATATTTGTATTCCTCATCGATGAATTCCGGACTGCAAATTCTCAAGGCACGTAAAAACATTGTTGTAAATACTGACTGTTTGACTTTATTATGGTGGGCAGAATAATAATGAATGTATGAACACACATTCATTATTATTCTGCCCACCATAATAAAGTCAAACAGTCAGTATTTACAACAATGTTTTTACGTGCCTTGAGAATTTGCAGTCCGGAATTCATCGATGAGGAATACAAATATATATATAATATTGGCTCAAACCTTAAATACCCTAGATCTTTCATAGATAAATGCTTAAACATTACTAAGAAAACTTTTTATAGAACTGATCCCAAGCCCACCCATGACCATAAGAATATCTTAATATTACCATTTCACAAAAATTTCTCACACATTCCGGCACAGCTAAAATCTTGGAACGTCAATGTGGCATTTAAAAACTCATGCACTGTTAAACAAATGTTAATCAAGAACTTCCCCAACAACACAATTGGTTGCATTTATAAAGTTCCTTGCAAGGAATGTAATATGTTTTACTTAGGCCAGACAGGTAAAGATCTTGTAACTAGAATTAAACAACACAAATACAGTGTCAGGACAGGCCAGGAATCCAATGCTCTGTTTGTTCATTTGAGGGATAACAAGCATTGCATTGACTGGGATAATGCCTCCTCAATATTACCATGTAATTCAATTGATAGTAGGAACATCATAGAATCTAGTCTTATTAAACATACCGAAGCATTCAACATGAATTTGAGTAACGGTATGTACAAGCTGGACAACTTTGTAATTAAGAAGATTTGTGATCAGGTGAGAGGGCGGGTCACTGTCCCATCTGACCCAACCACCAACCGTTGTGTGCCATTTAAAGATTAGTAGGGTCATTACCTGACCATTGTGGACCTGGTCTCACCCTCCTCTGTATATATTCATCTTGTTCTGCATTACTCTATCTAGTCTGTACTCACCCCTGAAGATGTGAATTACACGAAAGCGCTTGGGAACTTCGTGTTTTCTTCTTTCCTGGTGGTTATCAGCATATATATATATATATATATATATATATATATATATATATATATATATATATATATATATATATATATATATATATATATACATAAAAAAAGAAGTATGTCTGTGTGTTTGTTTGTTTGTGTGTGTGTGTCCGCACGAGAGTCTCTGAAGTACTTTACCAATCTGTAGATGGGTGGTGTTATATGGAGCGATGATGATGGATGGTGTTATATGTAGCGATGATGATGGATGGTGTTATATGTAATGATGATGGATGATGTTATATGTAGTGATGATGGATGTCGTTATATGTAGTGATGATGGGTGGTGTTATATGTAGTGATGATGGATGGTGTTATATGTAGTGATGATGGATGGTGTTATATGTAGTGATGATGGATGTTGTTATATGTAGTGATGATGGATGGTGTTATATGTAGTTATGATGGATGATGTTATATGTAGTGATGATGGGTGGTGTTATATGCAGTGATGATGGATGGTGTTATATGTAGTGATGATGGATTTTGTTATATGTAGTGATGATGGAGGTGTTATATGTGGTGATGATGGATGATGTTATATGTAGTGATGATGGGTGGTGTTATATGTAGTGATGATGGATGGTGTTATATGTAGTGATGATGGATGATGTTATATGTAGTGATGATGAGTGATGTTATATGTAGTGATGATGGATGGTGTTATATGTAGTGATGATGGATGGTGTTATATGTAGTCATGATGGATGGTGTTATATGTATTGATGATGGATGGTGTTATATGTAGTGATGATGGATGGTGTTATATGTAGTGATGATGGATGGTGTTATATGTAGTGATGATGGATGGTGTTATATGTAGTGATGATGGATGGTGTTATATGTAGTGATGATGGATGGTGTTATATGTAGTGATCTCAAAAAAACTCCAACCAACCAGATCCAACACAGCCCCGACGCACACACATAGAAAAGTAGTATTCCCTCCTATGATTTACAGCTATTTTGATCCTTAGATTCTGTTTCATTATGGCTTACTTTTCTTTGCATTTAACCTCCATGTGTTACACCACACAGGTTGAAAAGTCGTATCCGATCCCATGTATTATAGCTAATTTTATCCTTATGTGCTCTCTCATTACAGCTTACTTTTCTTTGATCTCTCACTTTTCTAGGCTGTCCATTCTAACACGGTAGGTAGGTAGGTAGGTAGCCCATTCTAACAAGGTATGCCAAACGTACGATATTTCACACCGTGGCCTAGGGAAAAGACCGCCCTGAGGGCGGCGTTTCTGCTACTTATATATATAAAACAAAGAAGTCTGTGTGTTTGTATGTATGTCGGTACGAGAATCTTGGAAACTACTTTACCGATCTGTAGTGATGTTGCATGGCGTTATATGTAGTGATGATGGATGTTGTTGTATGTAGTGATGATGGGTGGTGTTATATGTAGTGATGATCTATATCTATATAAAACAAAGAAGTCTGTCTGTTTGTCTGTGTGTCCGCACGAGAATCTCGGAAACTACTTTACCGATCTGTAGTGATGATGGATGGTGTTATATGAAGTGATGATGGATGGTGTTATATGTAGTGATGTTGGATGATGTTATATATAGAATATGAAAAGTATCCCTCTGTTGTCATTGGCAACATGGATAAGAAATGTGAATACTGCGGTGCAAAGAAGTACAAAGGAGAATCTGCTGGACTGTGCTGCTCTCATGGGAAAGTTCGACTGCCAAATTTGGAAAAACCACTACAACCATTGAAGACTCTCATGCTGGGAACAACACCAGAGTCAAAACACTTCTTGGAAAATATACTGAAGTATAATTCATGCTTCCAGAAGACATCCTTTGGAGCTACCAGAGTAGTTCGTGAGCACGGATACATGCCCACATTCAAAGTCCAGGGTCAAGTCTACCACAAAGCAGGATCCCTCTTACCACTGAAAGCTGAGCAGGCAAAGTTCCTCCAAATCTACTTCATGGGAGATCATGAAAAGCAGACTACTATCAGGTGTGGGAACATTCAAGGTGTCAGACATGACATTGTCCTATCTATCCAAGAAATGCTGCATGAGCGCAACACGTATGTACAGTCATTTAAAAATGCCCTGGAAAACATGCCTTCTGACGAGTACAAAGTCAGGATCAGAGCAGACACTTTAATGCACTACAGTGAGACAATATGGAGCCTCCCGGAGGGTGGCGTCCTATCGTGGCCTAGCGAAAGAGGGCGGCTCTTTCGCTAGTTCTTTTATAAAAGGATATGCGACGTTAGCAACGCCGCTGACTTAATTACTTAAGAAGGACTCCATATTCGTCTAGAATGATGAACAGGAGACTACATGTAGTTTTATTGCATTGACGACGGTACTTCCCAATGCACCTGTTTTGTCATTTCCTGACTTCACTAATCCATTTACTCTGTGTACCGACGCCTCAGGACGAGATCTCGGCCCTGGAATCATGCTGGTGGACACACGAGGGAAGTATAGAGTGATTGCTTACTCCAGTCGCAGAAACACAGTATTCAATAATGTATCTGGAAACACAAGCTGTCGTCTGGCCACTTAAGAAGTTAAAAGATTTAATTTCTAGCTATCCCATAACCGCGTCTTACGGATCTTGTGGCAGTGATAGAGCTGTTCCACGGAAAAAAAAACGACACTACATACTCCATCGCTCCAAACGGACCTGATAGACGTTATGCTACGGCATTAACGTTGTAACACAATGTACCTCAAGCAGGCCTTGAGGAAATCAGAAAAAATCTATATTTTATTATTGGAATGCGAAAAAAAAAAGAAATACCACAACACATTGCTAAATGTTTATCGTGTGCTGGAATACCTTACATAGATCAACACACTATGTAGTGTTCTGAAAACAGGTGACACAGAGAGCCCCATGCTAAAGCATCGCTCCATCGCTAAAACGAAAACGTCATGCAGCCTCTCACACCAACACGTCATGCAAATCCGTGAGGGTAGTAGGCCAGCCTGCCACCCACACTTCGAGAGCAAGCCCTACACGGAGATCTGCATTTTCTAAGTTCTTCCTAATGTAAATACTTGGATTATGATTCCAAATCACTCACTCAGAGAATTAACAACCTTTTTAACAAGCATGATGTTTCGTTTTTTCTTCTTTCACTAACAACTTAATCGTTTTAATGGTTTACGATGGCCTGAAATATTTGATTTGCGGAAACACTTATCATTTTCACTGAATTTATCAATTCTGAAGTCGATGGTAATAACAAAGCATTTCGCCTCTTGTTCAAGCAAGCTCCCATTTTCTTCTCTTTGGTTGCTCGACTACTTCACTTCACCTGTAAACGAAAATAACAGACCAGGTTAATTAAATTATCTTGTCGACCTTTAGAAGGAATTGACCGTCTTCATTATACATACCTGCACATGAAGCAGCTTAACGGAAGGCAACAATGTCACCCCATACCTCCTTGTTACTGTTTTCGAATATTCTTAATTTCTACTATTTTTTATTAATATTAACACTTATTCCGCATATAGGTAATGATATTCTAAGATATCAGCTTTCCTTTTTAACAAACATCTGCTACAGTTAAACCATTTTCTGGACACTTGGACGAGCATCTGTGCGTGGGCTGGTGGCACAATGGTGGTAGGAGTCATATGATCATCACTTTCATAACCAACATTAGGGCGGGTAAAAGTGGTAAGTTGCGACGAGTGTTGTTAATTTCATTATATCTTAGTTTGAGGATCTGTTTGTTAATGAGTCAACACTGCCAAATACCGACGACGGCGTCACAGGGAGCGCACGAGAACAAACTTATAATCGACGTGACCAAATATGTCGCACTAAAAACTGGCCATCTTGTGTATTCCCCGCAGCTGGTGACCAGAGAGAAGCTATTATGACCACCGCGACCTACTCCACTCCCTCATCCATACCACCTACCTCACTCCCTCACCCACACTTCCTACCTTACTCTCTCATCCACACCACTGACCTTACTCCTTCACCTACACCCACACCTCCTACTTTACTCCCTCACCCACACTTCCTACCTTACTCTTTCACCCACACCACCGACCTTACTCCCTCACCCAAACCTCCTACCTTACTCCCTCACCCAAACCTCCTACCTTACTCCCTCACCCACACCTCCTACCTCACTACCTCACCCACAGACTTCAACCACCTGTTATTACAACTTATACTTGAGGTAACTTATACACCAAAATATCAATTCTGATTTCCATTTACTGACATTTTTTTATACTCTCATGTTAAGTTTTATCTAGCTGAATCTTTCATGCATATATAGATAGATGGAGAGAGATGGAGGAGGAAGTCGCCCCGTACATCTATACTAATATCAGCAACTGCTCAAATGTTATTATCAGGTCATTAAATGAATATCAGATAAATCATTTACTGTACAAAACATGTCTTAGCGCATTTGATCATGACAACAGCCGGGGCACCAGTATAACATACAAACATGATCAATAATTCAACACACAGTGTCCACAAAAAAACATGTTTGTTACCTTTTTAGGTAAGGAGCTTCATCCTGAGGTTAGCTGTTGGCAAAAACAAACTTCTTGGGCATTTTATTATATAAATAATTTAATGACATCAACATAATTGTTTTTCATTTATTCAGAGAGATCAAAGAAATCCTGCCTTATGTATCATATTTTACAGATATCTAATATGCTATAGGACTAGCTGTCTGTCTGTCTGTCTGTCTGTCTGTTTGTCTGTCTGTCTGTTATGGGCAGCCGAAACGGCACAATCGTTTTTCATCAGACTTGGTGGAAAAATCGCAAAAAAATTCGTAGAGTGGAACAAACCTGGTCCCATGTCGATGGTTTCTCTAGGAAGGCATTAATTAACCATTTTATTTACGATGGAAAATGATGCAAGTCTACGGACTTGACGCACCCTAATTAACCATGCAAGTCTACGGACTTGGCGCACCATCATTCGCTGTACGCTGGCAGCCGGATACAATACAATACAATACCATACAATACCATAAAATACCATACCATACATTACAATACACAACGAACTATATATATTTGTAAGAATAAAACATAATTATATAGATATGTAAGACTCACAACTTGATAAGATATCCGTAAGAAATGTGATTAAATGTTTTGTTATTAATCCAGTGTGAGATGTATGGGTATTGGTGGTACAATCCTAATGGTCTCTAAGCCTGTTGATTAGGTGAGGTTAATCTGGGTTTATTGAGATTAAAGATTAGGTGTGGGGTTTATTCTAACTGTGTTAGTCTCAGATACGACCCTTATTGTAACAATCACGACCATGATTATAACAACCACGACCATGATTATAACGACCACGACTATGATTATAACAGCCACGACCATGATTAGAACGACCACGAGTCTGATTATAACAACCACGACCATGATTATAACAACCACGACCAGTATTATAACAACTACGACCATGATTATAACAACCACGACTATGATTATAAAAACCACAACCATGATTATAACAACGACGACCATGATTATAACACCCACGGCTATTATCATAACCACGACCATAATTATAACAACCATGACCAGGCCTATAACAACCACGACTATGATTATAACAGTGTTATAATCATAGTCGTGGTTGTTATAGGCCTGGTCGTGGTTGTTATAATTTTGGTCGTGGTTATGATCATAGCCGTGGGTGTTATAATCATGGTCGTGGTTGTTATAATCATGGTTGTTATAATCATCGTTGTGGTTGTTATAATCATAGTCGTGGTTGTTATAATCATGGTTGTTATAATCATCGTTGTGGTTGTTATAGTCATCGTTGTGGTTGTTATAATCATAGCCGTGGCTGTTATAATCATGGTCGTAGTTGTTATAATACTGGTCGTGGTTGTTATAATCATGGTCATGGTTGTTATAATCAGACTCGTGGTCGTTATAATCATGGTCATGGTTGTTATAATCATAGTCGTGGTCGTTATAATCATGGTCGTGGTTGTTATAATCATAGTCGTGGTTGTTATAATCATGGTTGTGGTTGTTATAATCATGATCGTGGTTGTTATAATCATGGTCGTGGTTGTTACAATTATGGTCGCGGTTGTTATAATCATTAGGGTGTGTCATACGGAGGCGAATTTTTTTTTTTTGAGTTTGAAAAATCGGCCCATGGTATGAATGATGTAGTTCTATGTGCAGAATCATCTGATATCTTCAGATTTGAAAAGTTTTCATTGTTTGCTAGGTAAATTTTAACTTGAAATCTTATGAAAATTCAGTATTCCCACCCTTTTACCAACACCACTTATTTAAAGTAAAGTAAATGTATCAGGTTAATTTATTAGGATGAAAATGATCCAGAATAGTAAAACGAATGATCTTGACACATTTATTAAATTTGATATTCCTTTAGAAAACAAAATCATCAAATACAAAAACCGGTTTTACTACTACGACCCGGTGTTGCTGCACACCATAGAGAACATGTCTTTCTTGCTTCTGTTTCTACTCAATACCTCCCTGCTGACCACCTGAGCTCGGATGTAGCCTTCCCTCCTCTCCTGGCTGTACACGTGACTGCTGGCCTCGCTCACTTGCTGTACACAACGCTCTATACTCTGGGTGTGCGAGGGCCAGGCAGGGACATGCATGGGGTTGTCCAGGAAAGCTCTGACTTGAACATTGGTGAGGCTGCAGGTAAGAGGGGGCTCACTGCCAGCCTGGATGTTATCCAGATCTATGAGATCAGTGAGGGTCTTGGCACCTAGATTGACTTCAGGAGTCTTCCTGACCCTGAAGGAATCGTCACCAACTGATTCGTCATGCCCAGATCCTCTCATAAGTCTCATATCCAAGATCTTTTTGACTGCCACTCTTCTCTCCTCCTCATCCTTACTGCAGAGCATTGTCTGCAGAACTGCCTCGGGATGAGCATACCAGGAAGATCTCCTCACAGTCTGCTCCACAATCTGAACAACCTTCCTTGGCTGACTCCTCAGGAGCTCAAGCTGGAAGAGAACATGCCTCGGACCTTCGGAGAACGATGACTTGACCTTGGTGTGGAACCATTTTGGCAAGTAGACACTCACGATGAATTGGACAATAAGTCTCAGGTTGTGAAGCTGGTTCCCTTTCAGTTTATGATGAGCGACCCAAATTCTGCAGAACCTGAGAGCCGTTGTGAGCCACCTAGAATGTGAGACTGGACCTATCTGCAGGTAAGCAAGTCTATCAGGCATGACCCCAGTTTTGATGGCACTGCAAATCATGTAACCATAGTACTGGTCAGTACTCAGGTCGTCAATGACAGTATGTGCAAGCTCAACGAGTGGAGGGCCAACTGTGATTTTTTCAAAGCTCGGATTTATTTCTAACTCAGTGGCAGAGTCCAGCATCTTGCCAAGAGGACCAGACCATCTGTTGTTTGAAAGAGTCTTGCCATCCAGCTCCTGGATCAGATGTCTGAGTGGCAACTCGTTGGTGTGGAGGTCACAAACAATCCAGACCAGCTTCCTCCCAATCTTCCGCTCTATCCACTGTATGACCTCCCCTTGCCACCCTGTGTTCGTGTTGGTGCTGTCCCCTCCAATGGCCTGCAGGGTCTGGTCTACGTTCCTCTCTCTGAGCCAGTTCACAATGTTATCTGCCACTATCTCAGCTGGTTTCCTGATGTCATCTTTCTCTGGAGTGAAATGCCACAAATACTTCCCTCCTGGTTCACTGCAGCAGGAGTAGTGTTCCTCCTTCACCATGGCAGGGAACAACTTTTCAGAATCTCCAACTTTCATGAACACTTTAGTGTCATCCCTTCTCCCATCAAAGAACCAACAATTGATTCCATTTTCTCTTATCCTCTTATCAAACTCCTCTTCTAGGTTACTGACAAGTTTCTCCTGAGCTCTCCTTACTTTGTTATGATCTATCACCAGGTGAACATCATCAGGTGTTATCAAACCACCGTCAATCCAGGCAGCTGTTGCTATCTCTGCAGTTTCTCTGAGACCAGTGTGGTGTCGCATGCTGGCCAGAGCTATGCTCGGGATTTCTTTCCTATTTCGAATCTTATGCCTGGAAGGTTTGGGATCATTATTTTCTGGGTTAGGGACAAAGTCACCATTCTCCTGGTCAGCACTCGGATCAGCCATGGGAAAGTCATTGAACTCTGAATCAGCTTGACTCCAATCATCGGCCTTTTTTACCTCACCCTGGGCCTTCTCAAGTCTCTTTTCCTCGGCAACTCTTCTCCTCTTCTGTCTCTCTGTGGCAGCCTCCTGTCTCTTGGACTCCGGAATATCTTGGCTAGAAATCATGAGAGCCCCTATACTGCCAGTCTTCTCTCTCTGTGCTTTGACAAATGCCAGTTCGATCACACGAATCTTCAGTTCACGCTTGCAAATACAGGAGATGTGGGCCTCGGATTTACAGTCACGATCGCATCCAAACTCAGGACAGAGAACAATTGGGCACTTGCAAGTAATTATGTCAAATAACTCGTCCAGTTGCTTGGCAAAGCTGGCCTTAACTGCAAGTTTTCCTCTCCCAAGAGAGATATCTCTTGCCTTTTCCCAACTGGCTAGCAGTCTCTCACTAATCTTCTTCTGACTTGTTATGACTGGAGGCTTGAACTGAGCGTTAGCCAGAGTGTACTGTGCCAAGACAGCTTTGGTCATATCACTGGCAATGTCTTTGTTTGTGTAAGTTCTTTGGTTCTTTTCACTGATTTGCCTGATTAAAACACCGTATCTCAAAGCATCTCTCAATGTAGGCAACTCCGACTTCAGGAGCTCTCTCCCAGACCCAAGATAGTGACTGAGATGGCTGGATTTTTGGTTCCTCGTCCTGACACAAGCAGCCATCGCAAATATTATCAACTTATAAATGCATCAGAATCTGAAACAGAAAAAAATATTGTTAGTTGGGTTGTTAAAGAATGAAGTCAGAAAGCAATGTTCACTCTTTAATTGTAATGCACTAATGCAGCTGTACGTTAGATTTTCGATAAATTTCACGCTAAAATTTACCTAGCAAAAGGTTGCAAAATATTGAAACTGAAATTATTTTCTGTTTATATACACTAAAATCTACCAAAAAAATGATGGGCCATTAGTTTTAGCTGATCTTCCCTCCTATGACACACCCTAATAATCATGGTCGTGGTTATGATCAAGGTCGTGGCTGTTATAATATAACAGCCACGACTATGATCATAACCACGACCATGATTATAATAACCACGACCATGATTATAACAACCACGACTATGATTATAACAACCACGACCATAATTATAACAACCACGACTATGATTATAACAGCCACGACCATGATTATAACAACCATGACCATGATTATAACAACCACGACCCTGATTATAGCAACCATGACTATAATCATAACAACCATGCCCATTATTATAACAACCACAACTATGATCATAACCACGACGATGATTATAACAACCATGACTATAATCATAACAACCACGACCATGATTATAACAACCATGACTGTAATCATAACAACCATGACTATAATCATAACAACCATGCCCATGATTATAACAACCATGACTATAATCATAACAACCATGCCCATGATTATAAGAACCACGACCATTATTATAACAACCACAACTATGATCATAACCACGACGATGATTATAACAACCATGACTATAATCATAACAACCACGACCATGATTATAACAACCACGACCCTGATTATGACAACCACGACCATGATTATAACAACCACGACCACATGGAAAACGATGTCGCTGTACGCTGTCGGCCGGACGGCGGTGGCGCGGTGGCGCGCTAGCCAGGCGGGAGCGTTCAAACGTTCACCCCTCAGTTAACTGTACCACCGGACTCGCCACTGGGCACAAAGGGCCCACGATCACTTGTTCTACGTCTAAGATCTTCACGGTGATATCGTGGTCTCTAACGTTATGGCTCAGTATGTTACCGTTTTATTAACATTATAAAATGATGTGAAATTTGTTTAAAATTACTGAAAACAATAATATCAAACCTGTCCATTGATTTTCAAACACACACATGTACGATTATATTTCAGGAAAACTATGGCTAAAACTTTATGTGGGGAGGTGAGGAGGGAACAAAAAGATATATTTTACAATTGAATCATCAAGGCACCAGGCCACGATGTTGGTGCTTTCTCTCTCTGTATTGAGTCACTACTGATGAGACCTTCAGGATGGTAAAGATCTTACTAACCGCCTCTGTATTGGCAGATACAGTCACCAATATCAACACCATCGCCACCACTATCAATACCATCACCACCACTATCAACATCATCATCACTATCAACATCATTATCACTACTATCAATACCATCATCAACACTGTCAACACCATCGTTAACCATTATGCAAATTAAGGAAAAGAAATTTACTATTTAACCCCCTCGTGCCATGTAACATATATATTAATGACTGACGTCTTAATTTTCACTGTTCATGTGTGATGGGAAATATACAATTCCTTCGCCCACAAGTACCTGCATTTCTGGTGCTTTGCTGACTTCTGAAATTCCCACTAAAGTGAAGAGTTCTGTAATGTTGGTTTGCACGGAGCACTAAAGATAATAGATAAATAACAAGGTACAAATCAGGACTCCCAAATACTCTTTGTCTTATAAGATTTTCCGTATTACGTTGTAGGGAAGTTTCTATGATCTTGCATAATTAATAAATAGTGGGAAGAAGGCTTCGATACACACACACACACACACCACGTTGATTTTTTAGTGTTCTTGAGATACTAGGAAATTTTTGGTCAACAACTCAGAGTGTCTGGGAGATGAAAAAATAATTATATACCTGCAGGGATTTTGTTCCCGAAACGATAGAGTACCAATGGCTTCGAAATTTGACCGATCTCGTCTAAAAATAGGTGTTTTCGAAGAATAACTTGGGAATCATGACATATAGTGTGAAGGATATATATAACTTGAAACGTTTGGCAGCTAAACCTCTTACAAGTGCATGAGCAAAGAAACCTACAAAGTTACTCCTAAATTATATTTGGAGATTTTGTTCTGTTTTTGCGTATGTCATATTTCCATGGCCTTAGAGTTAGACGAAGTCAAGAGAAACATAGGTTTCCAGAGCTTTCTCCTCCAGACTGGAAAACAGAGTGTCAGAACTCTAGTTACTACTGTTAAATGATCGATCAACAGCCATGCACATAAGTATTAACAGATCCACAGAAGCTACCAGCCAACATACTGACCAGAACTATAAATTTCCCTGAGTAATAAGCAGACACAGAAATAACCGACAGATTAAAATATACAGGCATACATATTGGACAGATCAATATGCTTAGCTATTTTTTCTAGATATTAAGCAAACGAAAAGGCAGACATTATCGACAGATCAATATACTTAGTGTTTTTACGGCATATAAAAATGCTGAGATGGGGCGGATGTACCAATAGCGGGCGGCTGATGAGTCACAGAGATAATCACAAGGCACCAGCTGTACCTACAACACAACATGCATGTTTAATGACACTCGTGAACTTACAACACATGGACGGTGGCGTTTCCTCATCTCTCCAACCATGGGGAGTGTGTTGCTCTTTCATCCACATCCACAAATCAAGCTCTTCTACTGCTACAAAACACCAGGATGTTATTACATTTCTGAACGAGAACCCTTTGGTATTTTCAATACACATAGCTTAAAATCAACTTGTAAAGAGCAAAGGCTTCTTTATAGGACACTTTATGGCAAGTTTTATTGACTATACGGCCCGAGGTAGCTGTTGAGGGTTTTTTATGATCCAGGAAGATTGCTTGGTCATGTTGCAAGCACTGCAGCATGTCGGTCTTCGGAAGCGGCTGGCGTTTTTACTTTGTAAACCAAGGTCGTGGCTGTGCTCATTATTTTTTTTCACTCTTGATAACGTGTTCTTAAGGAAGACAGAAGCAAGAGAAGCAATAAGACAGAGGGCTGTAAATAAAAGGTGCAGAAGAATAATAGGTGAAATCGGAACCAGTATGCAGAAGTTAAGCCAGAAATTGTATAGTGCATGTAGTTTTCCTCTTATTAGCCGCTGTCAGACTATGAATATATGAACTCCACTACTGGCTGCATATTCACTCCCTCACCACGATCCTGTTATCAAAATCACAACTACCATCATTGTCACCATAAATACCAACACAAGCAGTGTTACATGGGATCATAAATGTTGTACCAGCCTTGATGCTCCGGTTGCATGCAATATAACAACAGGTAAGAGCCGCTGTCACAGTATCTTGCTCATTAAACGAAATCTTTATCCAGAGTAACACGGGTTCCTGTATGTATATTGTACTGAGTATCTCATAACCTTCCTTCACGTCTTAAGTTGGACGACCCTTACACCATCATCCATGAATATTTTGTCTATAAAGAGTTAGATACAGGTCATTGCAGTCGCTCTCCGTAAACAGTGTTCTTCACCTATCCTCTCTCTCTCTCTCTCTCTCTCTCCTTTATCTTTCTTTCTCCATGATTGTACTACTGTAGGTATTCGAACTTTAGCACCTTGACATCTAAAGTCTTCATTATGTAAATTTGTAAAATATAAAGAAAGACCTTAAGATTACGTTTTCGAGGATTTTTTACTTAACTAATTGAGATGTGAGTGTAAATATGACAACTAAAATGGAGATTAAGATGTCAATAAACTTGTATAACATGATATAAGAGTGGTAGAAAGTAGTGAGCTTTGCGCACACGTGTGTGTGTGTGTGTGTGCGTGTGCATACAAGGGAATATATACATATATATATATATATATATATATATATATATATATATATATATATATATATATATATATATATATGTATATATATATATATGTATATATATATATATAGTATATATATATATATATATATATATATATATATATATATATATGTCACCAACTGTCATATGTTTTCCTCGTTAGCAGACGATATTACTCAAAACGGCATCACTGAGCCAAGCTGCTTCGTGTCTCCCCAAGGCAAGCCTGTGTAGGGTTTCGTGATATTATGTTGTCAAGCACTCAGGATGGATGGAAACTCTAAGGTGGTGGTTTTCTCATATAATATAAGTTATATGGTAGACAGTCTGGTGCTGGAGATGCCGTGTGGTGAGGAGCTGCTCAGTAGACACGTTCTGTGAGTAGCGTGTTGAAGGAGGTAGATGTGCAGGAGCTTCGTTAGAGAAGATGTTGCCTGTTGCTGGCTTCCAGGTTGAATGAGAGAGGGACAGCGAGGAGCTTGCTTGAGGAGGTGTTGCGTGTTCAGGAACGTACAGTAGAATAAGAGAGCTGGTTGGTGAGGACGCTCAGAGAAAGACAGCTGGTGGGTCGCCATGCTCGCCAGTGGGAGCGAGGACCGCCAGGCAGGCGGAGGAGAAGCGAGGGCCACCAGGCAGCGGCGGAGGAGGTGTTGCGTGTTCAGGAATCGAGGCCAGAATGAATCTCGATACGATACGATACGAAGTCTTTAGTTAAGAGGTGAAAGAAGATTATTAGGGGTTGAAGGAAAAAGTGGTGAAACTGAAATACAGTAGGAGTAGAAAGAATCTGGGCTCAACCAGATCGCTTCATCTTTCTTATTGGTATTTTGTCTTTGTTCTGCTCCCTTGGGTCGTCAGACCTTTGTATTAATATTGGTTTATTTATATAATGCTGCTTATTATTATTATTTTTATTATTGTTGGAGTTAGTGAGCCCGCCCAGGTCCTTGTGTAACTGGGAGGGTAGTCACATTTTTTTTTTTTTTTTTTTTTTTTTTTTTGAGGTGTTAGTTAAGTGTTAGTTGTGTTAGTCTAAAGGTACACTGTATGGAGAGGCCTGCCAGGTTCTTAGTGGAGCTGTGGTCACTCTCATCTTTATTCCTCTAATAATGTTGTATGTATAAATGTGTATATTGAGGCAGGAGGTGGTTCAATTACTTCTTCCTGGCTGATATAGCTTGGAGGGTAGAATGAATCTCAATGGAGAGACAGAGCTTATATACACAGCAGCCGGAAGTAAACCCGTGGGAAGTCGCCGGTTCCTCGACTCCGTTGCTAGGGAAGACGTAGCAGGTGGCTGGTTGCTAGGATACTGTGGCATCTGGTGACGCCCCCCCCCCCCCCCCTGGGCCGCTCGTTTGGTTGCTAGGATACTGTCTCATTGGAATGCGGCTACGCAGTTGTAGGGGAGACGTTCACTACACCTGCCTAGTGACGTCATCTTTTAGCAATCTAAATAGCTTCTATGGGACACACGTAACATATTTAGACTGAGAATCGATCTATAATAACTATAAATTTAATAATAGTCCCTTAACTTCATCCATATTAATTCGATAAAATACATTTAATATTATATAGGCCTAGTTCCAGATGCTCCCACTATGCTTGGATCGGGCGCCACCCTCGCTCAGTTAACCTGCCACTTGGGGGTCGCCAGCTGATGGTTCTTCAAACGTCTATAATATCACGGCGAAATTTCTGAATATTATATATATATATATATATATATATATATATAATATATATATATATATATATATATATATATATATATATATATATTTATATATATATATATATATATGTTGTGTAATATTCAGAAATTTCAGTGTAATTTCAAACGCCGCGCCATTGGAGAGACTGAGTTCAAGGTCGTCTGAGGGAAGACGGCGCTCTCGCACGTAGCGAGAGTTTGTGAAACTAGGCCTATATGATATTAAATGTAATTTGCCGAATTAATAATGCTGCGATTCATGAAGTTAAAGGACTATTATTGAATTTGAAAATATTATAGATCGTTTATCAGTCTGAATAATGTTATGGGTGTCCCAAGAAAGTTACTAGGCGGAAAATATGTCACGTAGGCCTAAGCTAACGCCTTGAGAGGACACGAGGCTGGCTGTTTCTCAGTCACGGGAAAGCCATAGGACAGACAGGACGTCCCTGCTCGTCCTTCCACAAACTGTCACATGTTCTAATCACCTGTGTTGCTCTATTGCAGTATAACAAGTAAGTCTCATTCGATCTCAGACAGGGTTTAGATAGGGCAGTGATAAAGTTATGAAGAGCTAACAGTGAGTTAATTTCAGGGTTTCAGTCAGAACCCACTTGACTGCGAGAGATTGACTGTCGTTTGAGACTGCTGTTGATGATTGAGGATTGGCGATTGTAGCCGTTGGAACGATCAGTGTAGGCTTGTCACTGGTTAGCGGGTAGCAAAGGATCTCTTGAGTGAACCTAGCCATCTGGGTGCCCAGCTAACGTCGTGACGATCGTTTGGGGTCATCAGCCTTCCTCTACCTCGGCTCACAATACCACATATCTCAAGCAGCTTAGTGAAACCTTTTTGCTAACAGGAAGCTAAAGCTTCTCTCAACTGTACAAGGTCTGATTGGGTCACTCCCTTTCTTAATATTCATTTTGTTGATGCTATTATTTTGTTGGATGCCGTTAAGGCAGGTTCATTGATGCAGTTAATATGTCTTAATATTTTTGATACTATTTCTCAGTGACTGCTACTATTTTGTCGGCTGCCCTTAAGGCATGTTCATTCTGTGCACGTGATGCTTTTCTATGTCTTATGTGCCACTAAGTGATGTAAGATAACGAGGGAACTGTTTCAGATGAGCTCCTCATTCTGGTGTAAGTAGAACTGTTACCTTAGTAGTTTCTCATAAGGCATTTAATATTTCTACCTATTTTTGATATCATGTACAACCTTTGTTCCCCAGTGTAGTGTTTTAAGCCATGCTAAGAGGTGCGCAAATGTTGGTGTACCATTATTGATTGTGTTTGTAGTGTTGGAGGGAATAGAAGTGTCATTCTCTTACAGTGCGTCTCATTTACCCCAATCACAGGTGCTAACTTTCCAGGGGTCACAGAGAATATTTTTGAATTTAATTGTGTTTGTGCTGGTTCTGGATTTTTCCTCTAAGAGGCACTTCCACTGCATTACCATCCACTTACTCAAAAACCCCAACTATTTAAGTGAGAGAATTCTTAAGACCGTGTAGTATTTTTCTATTATTTTTTATAACATGCTTCCATGTTGTTCCATATTATTCCTGTAATGATTTGTTATATTTACTATTATATATTCTAGTCACCTTACCCTGTGCTGTTAGGGTTTTAACTGTTATTATTTGTTCAAGCCCATCTTATTTCTTCATTTAGTATTGTAACAAGCATTCTTTGTTTCTCTAACGACCATCTGCATCGCTAAACGACCCATGTTTCACCAGAGTGACGCACTGGCCCAAGCAGACCCAATATATAGTACCCCACCAGTAGACGGAGTTCAGTCCAGTCTTCTTGTCTTTCAGTTCACTTTCTTTTGAGTGACACCCGTCACCTGTTACTTATACTTATTTTATTTCTGTGTTGTTTCTGTGGCCACCAATGTGGTATATCTATGTGAGTACCTATTCATGTCTCTTATGTGTCCATCAGTGCTTGCTTGGCTACATTAAAGTAATTCAGTGTTGTTTCACCATAGTTAATTTCAGTGTTAGTTATTTTATATGTTTATGCAGTGTTAACGTAATCCAATGCTATATTTTTATTCTTTTGATGTTTCGATGTTTTAGTATCATTTGTGTCTTAAAGGTTTCGAGGCTCTTTATTGTGTTAGTATTTTATTGAATTAAATTCTTAAAGGTTTACTTTATTTTTTTTTATTCCCTTTTGATTTACTACACTTTTCTTTTTGTTTGGTTACGCCTAGAACCTGGATATTAAAGTAAATTAAGAGACGGCGTAACAATATATATATATATATATATATATATATATATATATATATATATATATATATATATATATATATATATATATATATATATACATTAATATATATATATATATATATATATATATATATATATGTATGTATATATATATATATATATATATATATATATATATATATATATATATATATATATATATATATATATATATATAATGGACTAAAGTCCATCATGATCTTTGCAGCAAAAACCTAGTTGATTTGCTGCATCACCTTGGTCACACTGTATCTTATGAAGACGGTTTGTTACAGATGACACTGACACCTTTGTTGATATTGGCAGAGACAACTTTGAACTTAATGAAGAAACTTTAGATGGAAACACCACAACCCATGCAATGGCTGTAGTACTGTACCAAAGATGTGGGGTTTCAGGCAATGAAGTCTGTATCTCCCGCACAAATAAGAAGACCTTAAAGGTTACAGAACGCACTGAAGAATCTCTTTTTCCTTACAGGAAGACACACAAGAGAGCCCAAGAAGAAACGTATGGAGACGTGTGATAATTTCTAATCACCAACTGTGAGTGACATAGGTTAATATAAAAGGGTGTGGAATATCCCTGCACCCAAAATAAATCACTACAACTCTCCTTTCTCTTCTTCTGATAGCATACTGTATTTAAAATAACAAAAACTCATGCTTGTGTTTTGTTCAACGATGTGGAGGAGGGATATCTTTTTTTTAATAAGTTCCTTTTGGAGAATGGACGAAGTCTAATATACTTGCCGGAGAATCTTAATCTATATATATAAAACAAAGAAGTAGGTGTGTTTGTGTGTCCGCACGAGAATTTCGGAACCTACTTTATCGATCTGTAGTGCTGATGGATGATGTTATATGTAGTGATGATGGATGATGTTATATGTAGTGATGATGGATGATGTTATATGTAGTGATGATGGATGATGTTATATGTAGTGATGATGGGTGGTGTTATATGTAGTGATGATTAGACAATAAAATAATACTATTTTAATGCTAAAAAAATATACTTTGCTGTACCGTTGTAGTGGAACTTACATACACCGTTAATGAACTAATGAAGGAAGAAGAAGTTTTAGGGACCGAACAGTGAGACAATGTGGAGCCTCCCGGAGGGTGGCGTCCTACCGTGGCCTGGGGAATGAGCCGCCCTGACCAAACTTGGCATGGATAGCAAGTGTCATGTGGGGATCTCAAAAAAAAATCCAACCAACCACATCCGACACACCCAACCTTACCCGACCCGTTAAACCACACAGAGGTTGAAAAAGATGTGGAAATGTTGTAAGGTCTCCACACGAGATCCTCGGAAACTACTTTACCGATCTGTAGTAATGATGGATGGTGTTATATGTAGTGATGATGGATGGTGTTATATGTAGTGATGATGGATGGTGTTATATGTAGTGATGACGGGTGGTGTTATATGTAGTGATGATGGATGGTGTTATATGTAGTTATGATGGATGTTGTTATATGTAGTGATGACGGGTGGTGTTATATGTAGTGATGATGGATGGTGTTATATGTAGTGATGATGGATGTTGTTATATGTAGTGATGACGGGTGGTGTTATATGTAGTGATGATGGATGGTGTTATATGTAGTGATGATGGATGGTGTTATATGTAGTGATGATGGATGATGTTATATGTAGTGATGATGGATGTTGTTGTATGTAGTGATGATGGATGGAGTTATATGTAGTGATGATGGATGATGTTATATGTAGTGATGATGGGTGGTGTTATATGTAGTGATGATTAGACAATAAAATAATAACAGTTTAATGCTAAAAAAATATACTTTGCTGTACCGTTGTAGTGGAACTTACATACACCGTTAATGAACTATTGATGGAAGAAGAGGTTTTGTGGAATGAATAGTGAGACAATGTGGAGCCTCCCAGACGGTGACATCCCACCGTGGTCCAAGCGAATGAGCAGCCCGGACCAAACTTGGCACGGATAGCAAGTGTCATGTGGGGATCTCAAAAAAACTCAAACATCCCGATCAGACACACCCAACCCGACTTGACCCGCTAAACCACACAGAGATTGAAAAGGATGTGGAAATGTTGTAAAGTCCTCAACTGAGCTCACTAATATGGTCTACCCAAACATTATCCACCACTACAAGGATCACAAGTGGCTGCGTGAACGCGCAATTCTGGCACCAAAGAATGAAACAGTGGCTGAAATCGACATGAATCTACTCAGACAGCTTCCAGGCAGTGAAACCTCATTCAAAACTGTTGATATAGTATTCGACCAGGACCAAGCAGTCCAGTACCATGCAGAATTCCTTAATTCTTTGGAGCCCGCTGGAATGCCTCCTCACCACCTCACTCTCAAGATTGGAACTCCTATAATGCTCTTAAGAAATCTTAAACCTAGTCCGGGCGGCGATTCCGCTAGTAATAAATAAGAATACTAAATGCTTGAATAACCACCTGACATCTGTATCCCATAAACCAAATATTGAAATCTCAGCAGTTGCCTCCCGGATCCCTGCTGGATTCCTCCAGTACACGAAGCGAAGATTGTCATTAATATCCACTTTTGCCAATTTTCCTTAAGTTTAGAAACTGGCAAATATCACACAGACATTTTTATTGCATATAATGCTGTCACGTGCCTGTGGCACGCCTACATTTCATACAAGCTATTAATAAATTGTTAATTGTACTTATTATATTATTATTGTTCTTAGTCACTTCGGTTAATTATATATTAATGTATGTTATTTATATGCATCATTGTCTTACTCTGTTAAGTCAACTCAAGAGTAATATTAATAAATTATATAAAATATCTAGCAAATGTTCTGGATCACGTGATGAGACGCGCTGCTCGGCGTGCCCACGCTCCCCAGTAGCGAAAAACCGTGGCATAGGGTAGACGTGTCCATTCTTTCTCTAGCCTTGACCCTTGTCTAGTGCCTTGTCCAGTCCTCTGCAATGCCCTAGGGGTATCAGGTATTAGTGACACATTTAGTTAGGCCTAGGAAGGGATCCTGGTGGTAAGGAATCTCCTGTTTGGTAGGAAATAATAATTTTGTAGTGATTGTTGTATATATATATTTCGTATGCCTGTGTAATATAGTAATGTTAAGTAATATTTGTTTGGTCTAACTCCTTAACGGTGTATTTTCGCCATTCCGGCATCACTCTTATTTTATTATACAATTACTTATTCCCTTAAATTCATGTTTGCTAGTCATTACTCCCTTTAGAACATAAATTGAATTAATTAATTATCTTCCCTTTTGTGATTCACCTATTTCAACTGTTCTTACTTATTCAAGTACATTTAGTTGAGTAGGTTTTTGGTGAGGATAATTATTGCCGTGTTCCCTATTTGTTCCTTTATTTGTTAATAACTTGGGGTAGGATTCACTCCCCAAGTATAAAGGGTAGTGGGATCGCGACAAGTGGGGGCCTGTGTCCGGGAGCTAACCACCATTGTTGTGTCATATCAAGTGTTGTTACTCGCCAGGTGTTGTTTCATCCCTAAGTATTTTTGGATGCAAGTTGCTGTGTTCACAGTGTTCATTTATATTGCTCCTGTTATTGCTTAAGCTACTGGTGAGTTAACCCTTATCTTGTGTACCAGGTGTTTGGTTAATCCCTTGCTGTGTTTCACAGTTGATTGCATTTTGATATTATTAATTAGCTAGCTGGTTAGCTTAGCTGCCACTGTTACTTTTTTTTCGCTACTCGATTTTGAGTTCAACATGTTTGACCTGGAAAGCTTTTTGGCTTCACCTTCAGCCGAAGTACTGAAGGGGCTTACTAAGGCAGAGTGGCAATCCCTCTCTGCTTATTATGAAGTAGAAGGCCGCTCTTCCATGAATAAGGCTAGGTTAGAAGAGGCTGTCCTCAACTACCTTATTGACAATGAAATCATAGCCCAACCGTCGGGAAATTCAGAGGAAATTGTTACACCAAGTAATTTGGCCTTACAAGTTGAACTCAAAAGACTCTAGGTGGAGCTGGAAACTCTCAAACAACGAGGTTTGGCTCAAAGTAGTAATACTTCAACATTCAGTGTAGACAAATGTCTCAACAGTGTTCCTAAATTTAATGAGGAAGAACCAGACAAATTCTTCTCTCTTTTTGAGAAAATTGCACGACTTAACAAGTGGCCTGTTTCTCAATGGTCTCAACTTATTTATAGATCTTTCACTGGTAAAGCATTAGATGTGTTTTCTGCCCTCTCTGAGGATCAATGTCTAGACTATGCCCTTGTTAAGTCCGCGGTTTTGAGTGCTTATTAACTTGGTCCTGAAGCCTACCGGCAACAGTTCCGTAACTGCCGGAAGACTGACAAACAAACATTTGTGGAGTTCTTCAGGCAGAAACAGGTCCTTTGTCGGAGGTGGATTGAAAGTGAGTCTGCCCATGTAGAACATGACAAGCTTGTTGAACTAATCCTGCTAGAGGAGGTTAGAAAGTGTATCCCAGGCGACATTCGAGCACACTTGGATCAGAGAGGTATCTGTACCCTGGCTGATGCTGGTCCAGTGGCTGACCATTATTCCTTAACTAATAGAAATGTAAATTCCAGGTCTTATGCTCCCATGTCCCAGTCCTTCACTTCCTTCAAGCGGCCCACACCAACATCTACATCGGGGTCCCTCAGGTTCTGCATCATCTACCCCGGTTGAGCCCATGGTCCAACAGGTGGATCCACTCCTACTGGTGAGAGAAACTCTAGTTGCAGGTACTGTAAGAAGCCAGGACATGTCATCACCGACTGTCTCAAGTTAAAGAAAAGAAATTCCTCTCACCAAGGATCCCCCGCTCTTTTGGTCAGGGTGGCCGAGCAATCAGAGAAATTATTGGAGCCCTGTGTCACTGCCCTCAGTCAGACTGTTGCCCTGGATGCTTCCCCCTCTTCTATGATATCAACCTTTGAACTATTTTGTTCTCCTGGTTCCTTAGCTTTGGATCAATTCAGTCAACCCATTTCTGTTAAACTCTTGAGAGACACAGGCTCAGCCTTATCTCTTGTTACTAAAGAAGCTGCTCCATTCCTGGATTCATGCTATGCTGGTAGCTGGGTGCTTGTGAACGGTTTGACCGGTGGGTCGCGTATTCCCCTTTGTCAAGTGTACCCGCGGTCATCCATAAAGTCAGGTTATGTCACGTTAGGAGTAGTAGATAGCTTACCTGTAGAAGGGGTCTCTCTATTGATAGGAAATGACCTCGTTGGCGACATGATGTTCCCTAATGTTGTGATCTCATCTTGTCCCACTGCCGAGAATAATACTGTGCAGTTAGAAGTAGACTTTTCAGGGTTGTTCCCTGAGTGTGCTGTGACCCGTAGCATGAGCCACAGTACAGAGGTAGAAGAGACTAGTGAAGTTGATGAAGTTTCCCTCCAGAACTGTGAGAAGTCCGAGGATAATCTTATCAAGCCGGACCATACTGATCTTGGTCTCAGTGAATTTTTTGAGGATTCCCCACAACCAGATAACCTCCAGAGTATTTCTGATGGAGATAGGAACCCAGATGTCACTAGTTTTGGTTCCTCTCCCATTACTAGGAGTAAGTTTATTGAGCTACAAGCAGGGGATCCTGTGCTAGTAGGTTTTCTCAATAGGTCAGTTACTGAGACAGAAGCTGAGCAAGAATCAAATTGCTACTACACTAGGTCTGGTGTATTAATGCGGAAGTTCCGTCCCTCCAATTCTCCTGCCAATCACCCTTGGTTAGTTCATCATCAAGTTGTTATTCCCAAACCTTTGCGGCAGGACGTACTTAGTATCGCTCATGATGGGGTGGATGGTCATTTAGGAGTTAGGAAGACTTATGCAAAAATTTTATCCCAGTTCTTTTGGCCTAGGATGAAGAAAGACGTCAACTCTTACTGTCGCACTTGCCGTGATTGTCAGGTAGCGGGGAAACCGAACCCTAGTGTTAAAACATTCCCTCTGCAGCCTATCCCAGTCATTGAAGAGCCCTTTAGTAAGGTGGTCATAGATTGTGTCGGTCCCTTACCTAAGACCCCTCGTGGCCATCAGTTCTTGCTAACCATTATTGATTGTGCAACCCGTTATCCTGAAGCCATTCCCTTGCGCCGCATCACAGCGAAGAATGTTATCAAAGCCTTAACCCACTTCTTCACTCAAGTAGGCCTTCCTACAGTGGTGCAGTCAGATCAGGGTTCCAATTTTACTTCCCGGTTGTTTAATCAAGTAATGCAAACCCTGGGAGTCCGGTAGTTGAGGTCTTTGGCCTGTCACCCTCAGTCACAGGGGGTGGTAGAGAGGTTTCACCAGACACTAAAACTCATGTTGCGCACCTTCTGTCTGGAGACTGGGAAGGATTGGTTCGAGGGAGTTGACCTGTTTTGTTTGCTGTTCGGGACAGTAAACAAGAGTCGCTAGGATTCTCACCCTTCCAGCTCGTCTATGGACATGAGGCGCGAGGGCCTCTTAAGGTGTTAAAAGAGTGTTGGTTGAGTGATCAGAGCGCGACGCCCTTAGCTTCATATGTGGTCCAATTCAAGGAGAAGTTGCTTCTGGCTGTAGAACTTGCCCAGTCCAACTTAAGGTGTGCTCAGGTGAAAATGAAACTGCATTTTGATAAGGCCCATCAGGCAAAACCTAGAGAATTCCAAGTGGGGGAGCAGGTGTTGGCCTTCCTGCCCTTACATGATCACCCTTTTAAATCCAAATACAGTGGTCCATATGAAGTACTAGAAAAACAGGGGTCCGTGAATTATGTGATTAGCACCCCTGAACAGCGTAAGAAAAAACGCCTTATCCATGTCAATCTTTTAAAGTCATATCATGTTCGTAACGAAACCCTGGGAAAAGCAGTTGCTTGTGTTGATCAATCCTTGCCAAATTGTATCATTGTGCCAGAGTGTAAGGATGATAAAGATCAGTGTTTTTCTGAAATAATGAATGGGTCTAGTGTAAAAGTTGAAAACTCGACTATCTTGGAGGACCCCAGTGCTAAGTTGTGCCATCTCTCTAGTGACCAAGCCAATAATATAAAGTCTCTATTACAGGAGTATCTTATTATAGTTGGTGATTACCCACTCTCCTGTTCAGTGCTGGAGCATGACGTTGAGACCAGGGGAGCCAAGCCAATCCGACAGCGTCCCTACCGTCTTAATGCCTTCAAGCGGGAGTGTGTGCGAGCCGAGGTACAACGTCTTCAAGAGCTAGGCCTCGTCGAACCCAGCATCAGTCCATGGGCATCCCCTGTTGTTCTAGTTCCAAAGCCGAATGGGTCAATGCGGCTGTGTGTGGATTATCGCAAGGAGAATGCTGTCACTGAACCCGATGGTTATCCCTTGCCACGCATCGACGACGTGATCGACGATCTTGGACAGGCAAGGTACGTGACCAAGTTGGATCTCCTCCAGGGCTACTACCAGATAAGACTGACTGAACGATCCAGGGCCATCTCTGCTTTTGTCACTCCTGAGGGGTTGTACCAATTCACAGTCCTTCCGTTTGGTATGCGGCACGCCCCTGCAACCTTTCAACGCCTCATGAATTTCATCACGTCTGGTCTGGAAGGTGTCCGCTGTTACTTAGACGACCTTATCGTCTTCAGCAGTTCCTGGGAAGATCACATGAGTCGTCTACAAGCCCTCTTCGTCAAAACTGAGTTCGGCCATGCCCACGTCACTTTCTTGGGGCATGTGGTCGGACAAGGGGAAGTCCAGCCTATAGCAGCCAAAATTGAGGCAATTCAACAGTATCCAGTGCCAGGCGATAAGAAGAGTGTGATGAGGTTGCTGGGTATGGCAGGGTACTACCGCCGTTTTTGTCCAAACTTCTCCTCCGTTGCCTCTCCCATGACTGACCTGCTGAGTGGCAAGAAAACCTTCAAGTGGACTACGGCTTGCCAGGAATCTTTTGAGAATCTTAAATCCCTGCTGGCAAATGCTCCTTTGCTACTTGCACCTGACCTCCAGAAACAGTTCACTCTCCATGTCGACGCCAGTGAAATTGGCGCCGGTGCTGTGCTTCTGCAAGAGGGTGAGAGTGATCAAGTGCTTCATCCACTGTGCTATTTTTCTAGAAAATTTAACAAATATCAAAGAAACTATGCCACCATTGAAAAGGAGGCTTTATCACTGATCATGGCAATAGAAAACTTCAAAGTATATAGTGGCAGCACTGCTTATCCCATTCAAGTGTTCACTGATCGTAACCCACTTACTTTTGTTGACAAGATGAAACATACCAACCAAAGACTTCTGAGGTGGGCTCTATCACTTCAGCCCTATAACTTGAACATTTCCCATATCCGCCGAAAAGAGAACGTGTTGGCTGATGCACTTTCTCGAGTCTGATTATTTAGAAACTATGTCTATATGCAAATTATTTTTTGTTATATTGTCATTGAGTACCTTGTGTTTATATTATGAATTATTTTGCTTCATATTGATTTAAACTGATTGTGTTAGTTATTACTTTCACTGTGTAGCTGTATATCCATTTTCGCTTCCAGTTAGTTGTAAGCTCACTTTTTTGGGGGAGGTGTCACGTGCCTGTGGCGCTCCGGAACTCGCATAGCGTGAGGCATATGTTCACGCCTACATTTCATACAAGCTATTAATAAATTGTTAATTGTACTTATTATATTATTATTGTTCTTAGTCACTTAGGTTAATTATATATTTATGTATGTTATTTATATGCATCATTGTCTTACTCTGTTAAGTCAACTCAAGAGTAATATTAATTAATTATATAAAATATCTAGCAAATGTTCTGGATCACGTGATGAGACGCGCTGCTCGGCGTGCCCACGCTCCCCAGTAGCGAACCGTGGCATCGGGTAGACGTGTCCATTCTTTCTCTAGCCTTGACCCTTGTCTAGTGCCTTGTCCAGTCCTCTGCAATGCCCTATGGGTATCAGGTATTAGTGACACGTTTAGTTAGGCCTAGGAAGGGATCCTGGTGGTAAGGAATCTCCTGTTTGGTAGGAAATAATAATTTTGTAGTGATTGTTGTATATATATATTTCGTATGTCTGTGTAATATAGTAATGTTAAGTAATATTTGTTTGGTCTAACTCCTTAACGGTGTATTTTCGCCCTTCCGGCATCACTCTTATTTTATTATACAATTACTTATTCCCTTAAATTCATGTTTGCTAGTCATTACTCCCTTTAGAACATAAATTGAATTAATTAATTATCTTCCCTTTTGTGATTCACTTATTTCAACTGTTCTTTCTTATTCAAGTACATTTAGTTGAGTAGGTTTTTGGTGAGGATAATTATTGCCGTGTTCCCTATTTGTTCCTTTATTTGTTAATAACTTGGGGTAGGATTCACTCCCCAAGTATAAAGGGTAGTGGGATCGCGACAATGCCCAGTGTGTAATACAACCACACCGAAAAATATATTTTGAATGTTTAATGAAATTTTAGTGGAAAATCTCGTTCTTCTGCACAACTTCTCGTATTTTAGGTTACATCACCTGAGAATATAATTTGTAAACTTTAATTAGCGCGTCAGTAGTACAAGATACAGGTTTCCTCTCGCAGGCATTAGTGGTCAGTCCTACAACACGTTTACCGCCCCAATATGGCACACAGACCGAGAGCTACGCAACGTGTACACCTGCCCCTGTCTTAGCCTACCCCCACTCTGCCCTCCAGCCTGATAACACCCTGTCCTGCTGCCTGATAACGCCCCCACCCTGTCCCACTCCTTACCAATACCCCCTGCCCTCCTATCTGATAACACTTCCACCCTGTCCTTCTCTCTGGCAATACCCCACCCCGTCCTCTTCCCTGACAACACCCCACCCTGTTCTCCTGACTGACAATACCTCCACTTTGCTCATTTCCTTATCCTCCTCCTTAACAACACCCCCACCCTGTCTTTCACCCTGTTCTCCTGACTGACAACACTCCCACCCTGTTCTCCTGACTGACAACACCTCCACCCTGTCTTTCTCCTTGACAAGACCCCGACTTTTTACTCCTCTCTGACAACTCTCCTACTGCCTAACAACACCTTTACCCTATTCTCCTGACGGACAACATCACCACCACGGATTCCTGTCTGACAACATCCCTCACCCTGTCCAGCTGCCTGATAACACCTCTACCCCGCCCTTCTCCCTGACAACATCCCCAGTTTGCCCTCCTCCCTGACAACACCCCTGTCTTCCTCCCTGACAACATCCCCACCCTGTCTTGCACCCTGTTCTCCTGACTGACAACACCGCCACTCTTTGCTTCGTCCTGACAACACCTGCACCCTTTGCTCCTCCTTGTTAACACTCTCGTCCTGTGCTCCTCCCGAACATCACTCCCACCCTTCACTCCACTCACGTGGTACTGTAGTAAAAGCTTTTAGACCATAAGTAAATACAATGTACAGTCGAGTTTTGTCACTCTACCATGTCTGAGTCGACCAATGAAGACACTGCTGTTCACTCTCTAGAACAGCAGCAGGGAAAGAGTGGTGTAGTCAACAGTGATCTTGACCTTGGAGATGACACCGTCGCCATGGAGGGATTTTAAATAGTCCAATCCAAGAAGCAGAAGAAATTACAACGTACGGAGAGGCAACGTGACCAACAATTGCCCTCTCTTTTACCTAAACGAGCACGCCTAGACTTCCCTGACGCCATACCAGCCACTGACAACTATGTGTGGTTACATGAGGCAGCAGCGACACACCCGGGAGCTCAGTACTCACTCAAAGTTCACTCACAGGGATATGATATGCTGAAGAATGATCCAGACATCTTAAGTGACCTTATCAACAATGAAATAGCAGGAATAAATATGCAACAACCACCTCTGACATCAAACAGGACTACCATAACACTGGGCCTTATGTATTTTGCGTGCTAATTCCAAAAATGCCATTCATTTTGCCCAATCAGGTCAGATTTTAATGCTATGGGAATTTGGAAAAAATCGAAATTCTTAAATATGATGTCAAAATTTTTATGCAAAATATATCATAAGAAATGTAACCACAACACATAGGACCAAAATATGTCAACTACATAGATGCCTTTACAGTTAGACATGCATAAATGGCTGTCGCAGAGAATTTCTTTGGTGGTTGGTGTCTGGGGCGTCCCGTTTCAGACACCAACAGTAGTCGGCGAGCATGTTGATATCCCAGAGACCCTGGTACCGCTCCTCCATTACACGGATATCTTGATGGAAGTGTTCTCCTTGTTCCTCACTCACATCACCACAGTTCTCTGGAAAGTAGTCCAAGTGGGAGCTGAGGAAGTGCATCTTGATGGACATGCATGCACCAAGAACTTTGTAGCTCAGAAGTAGGTCCTCAACAACTCGTCCATACTCTGGACTTCTGTAGTTGCCAAGAAAATTGGAGACAATAGACTTAAAGGCATGCCAGGCTTTCTTCTCATTTACATCCATGCTGCAATCAAACTTGGGATCTTTGAAAAGCTCTCTGATCTGAGGGCCATCAAGAATTCCTGCATTCAGCTTTGCCTCACTGACTCTTGGAAATTTTTCTTTCAGAAAATTGAAAGCCTGGCTTTTTTTGTCCAGTGCCTTTACAAAGTTTTTGAACAGACCGAGCTTGATGTGCAGTGGCAGAAGAAGAATGTTCTGCGGATTCACCAGAGCATGGGCAACAACATTGTGAGAACCTGGAGTAAGTCCACTTCTTGCAGGCCAGTCACGTTGCATGTAGTGCTGCTTGTCTGCTCGACTATCCCACAGACAGAGGAAACATGGAAACTTGGTATAACCACCTTGTAGGCCCAGCACCATGGACACAACCTGTGGAAAAAACAGATTAAAAATATCTTTAGCTGAATAGTTTTATTATTAAAAAATATTAGCACTTCATAATATGAGAGTATGTCGGCAGACATAATTACCTATTAGAAAAACTGTCAACAAAATATCAATTTTGGAAAACAACTGTTTTTGGTGTATTAAATTACCTTCAAGTCTCCACAGATCTTCCAATTGTGGTCTTTATACTTCAGAGCAGTTAACAGATACTCCATGTTGTTGTAGTTCTCATCCATCTGCACCGGAACAGACGCGACCTGGTTTCCATTGAACAACAACACAGCTTTCAAGCTTCTTTTTGATGAGTCAATGCAGAGCCGCCACTCTGATATATTGTATGATATTCCCATAGCTGCAATGAGTCCACTGATATTGTTGCAATACACCAATGAAGTTTCCTTGTCAAAACTGAAGAACTTGCGAAATTCCTTGTCATGGTTACGGTACAAGGCAAATGTTGTTCCTGGTGCTAAGACATTGTGTTCGCAAAGCCATGATCCTAGTAGTTGAGCTGACTCCTTAGACAAGCACAAGTCTCTTGTTAAATCATTCAACTCAGCTTGACTGAAGGGTATGGGCTCTTTTGCAGAAGCTGTGGGCAAGTATGTAATAGAAGCGTCAGTCTCTTCTATGTCTTCATCGATATCATGATCGTCATCGAGTATCATGTCCCTATAGTTTTCTGGTGGAGTTGGAATTGGTATTCCTGGTCCGTGAGGAACTGGTTTGATGGCTGAGGGTACATCTGGATACTTAACATGATGTTTGTTCTTCCTGTTTATACCTGAAATGTGAACTAAAGATTTAGTATCAAGATAGCATCACATATTAACTTACAGATATATTTAAGAATGCATGAACATACTGCATTTGATATATTAGTATTGATGTATTAGTATAACTCACCCTGAAGGTTTGTCATGCAGAAGTAACAGTTCGTGGTATGATCTCTGCCTTCCCTCCATACCATAGGAATGCCAAATGGTAGACGTTGAATCTTCTTGTTGCTCCAGCGCCGCAGATTCTCAACGCATGTTTTGCAGCACATGTGAGGGGCAAAAGCTTTATCTTGGTCTCCAAGTTTCATTCCAAAGTATGCATGATATAAGTTTTTCACTAGGGGAGTAGTGGTGCAATGTCGGTCTGTCATTGTTACACAACGGCACACATAGCAAAACCTGTTCGGGGCGTTCTTGCACTTCCGATTCATGATTAAATGTACAACTCTGTAAGAAGAAAAAACCGGTGTGTATATGAGTAGAAATATGCGTGTGTGTGTGTAAGAGAGAGAGAGAGAGAGAGACGCACACACTCCCACTTTCTTGAAGTCTCGAGAGACACTGACTGAGGGTCTAGACTTTAGAGGCACATAGGGGTGGTTGCTAGTACATGCCATGTACCACCAGATGAAAAAGAAATTTAATTGTGAAAAAATATATGTAAAAAAACACGGACATATACTCCTTTCCTTTGCGTCACGGCGGACATTTAAATGGCCGGCGAGCACGTGGGTGTATTTAAATGCATCATAAGGGCATTAAAACTGATCTAAATCTTTTCTGTGAGGCTTGCCAATGTCTCGGATGATTTTTTTAATGAACGAATATGAGGACCCCATGTTGAGCGAAAAATGCCAATATTTTACCTGAATCTCCGCTTAAAATGCTATAGCACAAAATTCTGACCTGATTGAGCAAAATGGATAACATTTTTGAGATCAGCATGCAAAATACACCCAGAAAAGCTTAATAATACACAAACCTCAAAAACTATGCAGGGCAGTGAAATAATCAAAGAACTCGGCCAGTTCCAAGATCCTGTAATGCTTGAACAAGATGAGAACATTACAAGACCAAGGCGGCGCAGAAGCAAGAACGCAGTCATTACTGATTGGATTGGATCTGAGGACCCACCCAGGACTCTCACTGTCCCTGGTGATTACCGTTATCGAAAAGAAGACATCATCAGCCTCCATCTCGAAGATGTTACAGATGTCAGCGATGGGGCCATGTGGCTTGTGTCTGTCCTTCTCAGAGACCGTGTTGTGGTTTCTGTGCACTACCACACACAACAAAGATCTGCAGTGAGAAAATTACTGAAGGTGAAACTATACAAAAACTCTGCATCATCTGTAAGACTGGTGGAGTCCCTATCATGGCATTACAACTGCCTACAAGCTCCCCCCCCCCAGAGACCAAACCCGCCACCTAGGCAGGTGTCAGACAGCTCTGCTGCTATAGGGCAGTCACCTAGGAACTACCCCTGGCTTACTGGCACCACAGCACCTAACCGACAGGTTCCAGCTGTTACCAGAAAACCCGTATGGAGTGACACAGATGCAGAGCCACCATCAGGAAGTTACCAACGCTCCCATTGAAGACATAAGCAATGTGGTGAACACTGTCATGGAAAAGGACATACAACAGCTTAAAGGTCAAATGGTCAAACAAAATTAAGTGATAAGAGACATTTGCAACACAATAAAGGGACTCAGCACTGTGATTTTTCAGCAATGCAATAATTGTAGGTAGTAGGCAGCTATCAAACAGGGAGGTACTACCGCCTGGGAAGATATTGGAAACATAATGGAAAGATAATGTGTTGTCTAATGGTAGACCCTGCTGCTATATGGCATCACGAAAATTATGACCAAGTTCCAGGTTGCTGATCTGACTTTCTGCCTCATTTCCACACAATTGCAGGGTTTCAATTGTTTCTCTTACTTTGACATCACTGCATACATATATCGTTTCTCACTATTGATTTTTTTTTCATTTTTGTATTTCTTTATGGCCCTTTATTGTTATTATCACAGTGGTGTTATTATTATTAGTTTTCCTTATTATTATTTTGTATTAAATTTTTTATTTACTTATGAATTATTATTAATTTATTTTTAATTTTTAATCTTTATTATAAATTTTATTTACTATGAATTATTATTATTATTATTACATCCCCCCCCCCCCCCCCTGCAAGCGCCGATGTGGGTTAGTGACCTGTGCCCGGGTGGGCTAACACATACAGAAAATGGTGGTGAAGCTTCTACGACCTTAACTCATGAGACATAAAGGCAAGCATGAACTTAGCATGCTTCCCTGTTGGACGCTGTAAACGCTTCTGCGCTTCACCTTACACAAGGATGTAGGGGAGTGCCCAATAAAAAAAAAAAAATGGTGGTGATGTAGACTCGTAGAGTGTGACCAATGTCTCCTACTGAAATACAACAGTTGGTGAGCACTACATACTCCAGAAATGTTTCAAAAGGGTAAAAAAGCCTACTGCCTGCAGAAAGTACAGGCAGCATGGACATGGGAAAAAAATATATATCATACAGTGACTTCTGCTTCTTTCCAAAAATAGTGCATAATGGCCAGTGTTAATACCAGACAGTGATACAGAGAGGTGAAGGTGATGAGTTGGAACATCTCATCCCTCAGAAAACGATACCCTGACCTACACCACAAAGTTGTGACTGAGGACATCGATATTGTGAGCCGGCTGGAGTGTCTCACACCTAATGGTAAGCCAGTCTGCCCGATTATGTGTATTATGATCCTAGTTCTACTCACACATGTTTGATGTATGTTAAGAAGTCACTCCCGCATGTACCTCTTGTATCCAAAAACACGACCAACTTCTAATATCATTGGATCACTATCCACCTGAGTAACTCCACACTCAACGTGCTAAACGCCTATGCTCCCTCAGATCAGCTTCAATACACAGATCTCCCAGACTTCGTATATACTGAGCCCACTGTCCTAATTGGTGATCTGAACACCAGACAAAAAATTAGATGACCCCATCACTAACACCAATGGGAGGAGAATTATCGCATTACTAAGCGCATGTGAAGATGTTCAAATCATTGGTGATAGTGAGCCAACACACATCTATGGCGGGGCTCTAGACAAGTGTATTGGCTTTAATCTATCATACACAACTCAAAGCTCTGATACAGTCACTCATTATACGTCTGATCACAAACCAATCCAAGCTAGTGTACATGTAAAAAATGCCACCCCCACTGGTGAAAAACTTAACAGACGTAGAGTCACAGTTAATAAAAAACATGAAAACCAGTTCATAGACTTCATCTATGACTGGTACAAAGATTACAAGTCTGACATTTACCAAAGTCTCCATGACGATCTTTTAGCTAGGATTTATGTATTCTTCCCAAATAATGCCTCCACCAAAAAGAGGAGGAAACGTGGTCAGCATAACAGGAACAAACCACAACAATGTTATAATGGCCTCAGACTGAAAGAACTTAAGTCTATAGCCAAGCAGATAGGCGAGTGTTACAAACACCTCAGAACACCTCAAATGCTCAAAATGGGTTCAATCTTCCCTCGCTGTAGTCCGGGAACGCGTGAATTAACTTAGACAATATGTCACTGCCTAAACCAACACACTCCCTTCAGAAATCCTGGAGGGACATAACCACAATCAGAGGTAAAAACAGTAGACACGTCCCCCATCCAAACCCGCTGCAAAAATCGAATGAGTTAATAACAAAGCGGGCTCATGTCTCTAGCTATGGCATGTTGCCAACTGGGACTGGAAAAATCCTTGATGCGAAGTCTGTAGAGAGAAGTAATCTTATTAACTTTATGATTAGGCAAACAGCACGATGAATGTGATGTTCCTTATACTGAGTGGGAGCTTGACGCCGCCCTCGCCAGAGGTAGACATACTGCCCCGGGAGAGAAGGGAGTCTTTTTCTTTCTTTTTTTACGGAGAATAGCCCACTCAGGCACAAGTCATGGACCCACAATAAGGCATATGGAGCAAAAAAATAAGAGTATAAAGAAATAAAAGAGAAAAAGACTATATTAATCTACTCCACGAAAATGCAAGAAAACCAGCTTCTGAAGTGAGAGAGATTGTAAGAGTATGGGCACACAGAAGAAGGTAGAGCATTCCACAGTTTGGCTGTGTAAGGAAAGAAGGATGAACTATAACAGATTGGTGTGACCGACATCCACACAGAAACGGTGGGCACCTCGGGCAAGGCGAGTGTTACGAGCCCACGGCCTTGCCGGCGGTAATCAGGATGCCAAATCCACCGAACATTGCCCATTAAAGTACCTGTAAAAGAGAAAGGGAAGAGAGATTATCAACTAAAGGAGGAGAGTTCCGCCCCATCTAGCAGTTGGACAGAAGAGCCACTCCAGATATGAAAGCAGTACTCCAAGTTAGGGGAGTGAAGTAGCTACGGCATCTGTACAGCATTCCCAACTTTCGGGAGGCAGCTTTAGCAATGTTGTAGATGTGTAGCTTCCATGACATTTTATAGGAAATGGTGAGGCCTAGCATATCTATTTTAGAATTTGGCAAAATGATTGCACCCTGAAATGTGATTGGTGAGAGATCTTCTATTTTGGAAAGTGTAATTGATAAATACTGTTTTATTTTTATTTTTATTTTTCATGTTCGCCACTTATCAGTTTACTAGCCGTTTAGGCGGTCTATCCAGTGTTAGTACAGGAGGAAACCGGGGACCGGGTAACCTGTGGTGTTTGGTAGGGTCACACTGGGTAACACTTCTCACGTGTGTCCGGGCCGAGGCACGAACCCTTGACATATTTGTGAGAGTTATGCCCGTTACAGCCGTACCACCAGGTTCCTACCTCCCCATTCGGAGATGCTGCACAGATCCGCATTGACAGATGAAATGATATCAGCTTGTAAAGGTCTGGGACTTAGGGATAGAAATCCCTTATGAGACTAATCAGGATCTTAAAAAAGGAAAGTCAAGGACCATGGTTATCTGAGGAATTACAAACAAGCGTTTGAGATTGACATCTCTTTACAATAAAAAAAATATAACAAAACTCTGACACCACTCAACAAACACCAAATAACAATTACGGGAGTTAAACAATTAATGCAATCAACAGTTAATGGAGTCAAACAATTAATGGAAGCAAACAATTAAATGAAGCAAATAATAAAAGGGAGTCAGCAATTAATGAAATCAAACAATTAATGGAATCAAACAATTAATGGAATCAACAATTAATGGGAGTCAACAACTGATAGAATGAAATAATAAACGGGAGTCAGCAATTAAAGGAATCAAACAACAAAAGAATCAAACAATGAACAGATATTTCCTACGGCAGTGGCCCTGGGGAAGATTCTGGAACACAGTGATCCACTCTCAGGGGGAAGCGTCCATTCAACTCCTCACTCGAGCGACAGCGGCCGATGTTTTGATACAGTAGACCAGGGGTTCTCAACCGGGGGGGGGGGGGGGAATTTCCCCCCCTCGGGTTTTCAGGGGGGGGAAAACTGATACTAATATGGAAAAAATAAAGGATTTTCAGTATTATATGCATATTATTTGGAATGCACTTTTTGAGGCAGACAATCTTGGAAATGAGGGGGAATGACATTCTGACATATGGTGAAAGGGGTTTATGGGGCAAAAAAGGTTGAGAACCACTGCTAGACGAAACACCGGGGCACAGACTGTGGAGAGGAGGTAGCGGTCGTGGCGGCTGCGGTAGTGGTTTGCGGTAGGTGTCCAGAGATTAACAGACGAATTGTGAAGGTCTGGGAAAACAGCCCACGAGTCCAGGACCTATGATGAGATTTCAGCCAGAATTTGACGAACAGCGGGGAGAAGGTAGTGACTCAATCACTGCTGAGTAGGATCTGCCGGTGACACAGGTAGCAGCGCCATTCTCAACTCTGTCCAACCCCCCCCCCCCCCCCCCCCCCAAGTGTTGGACGCACCAGCAAACGAGCGAGTGTGCAGCGGTAATGAACCGGAAGATCGTTTCCGCCCTTACACAGCTCTAGAAACAGATCGAGTTTGAGAATTAGGTGGAAGGGAAAAATGTGAAGAAGAGTGAAGAGTAGAGTCATCGGCGTAAGAATGGATAGAATTAGTCGCAGTGTGAAGCAAATGATTGATTAAAAGAAGGAAGAGAGGCGATGAAAGAACAGACCCCTGTGGGACACCACTATTGGTAGAGAAAGAGCGAGAGATCGATCAATCGACAACAACTGCCAAGGATCGGTTCTGAAGGAAACTAGAAATTAGAGAACAAAGTGGGAGGGTGGGGGAACCATAAGAGGAAAGTTTAGAAAGCAAAGACTTGTGCCATACACTGTCAAATGCTTTCGAGATGTCGAGGGGCTACGACGAGAGTTTCCTCCATCATCCCTAAGAGAGAAAGACCAAAGATGGGTGCAGTAGGAGAGCAGATCACCAGTAGATCTCGCCTGGTGAAAGCCATATTGGTGATCCGACAAAAGAGAAAGGCGTTCAAAGTGAAGGAGAAAATGAGAGTTTAAGATAGTTTCGAAAATCTTAGAGAGGGATGAAGTTAGGGCAATGGGGTGAGAGTTAGAGAGATTAGAATGATCACCCTTCTTCGGGATGAGCTGTACCAAGGCATGCTTCCAAGAAGAAGGAAAGTTTGGACTTTGAGGCGAAAGAGGCGAGCAAGCACAGGGGCCAGAATTTCAGCATACCGCCTCAGAGCACGAGGGGGTATTCCTTCTGGTCCATGCGCCTTATTCACATCCAACCTGGATAACACACCTGCAAACCCTACGAGTGGAGATTATAGAAAAGTGCATAGGTTCAGTAGGAGGAGCAGGAGTAGGAGGGATAGAGTGAGAATAGTCTAGGGTGGAGTTAGAGGAAAAGAAGGTGCCAAAGAGATTGGCTTTATCAGGGGAAGAGTTGGTTACAGAGTTATCAGGTCGGGAGAGAGGAGGTAAAGAGGGAGTGCTGTAGTTATTACAGATGTTTTTGGTTAAGGACAAGAAGGATTTATTATAAGAAGAGTTAGTCAGATCAGCGGTCTTACTTTTTATAAAATTTCGCTTCGCCGGTCGAAGAATAACCTTACAACGATTCCTAGAAATGATGAAAGAGGAGTGGGTAACAGGAGGAAATAGTTTCATAGCTTGATACGCCCTATCTCTCTCTCTACATGCAAGAGAACAAGAGCGATCAAACCATGATTGTAACGTGAAAGTTTTGGTAAAAGATAGGATAAATGCAGTCATACAACCCTGTATAATAACACCAGCAATGCTGGCAGCACATAGTGCGGCGTCCCAATTTGAAAAGCAACATTCATCCCAGGGAAAGTCGGAGAAAAATTCTAGCAAGGATTGCCAGTTTGCCCTCTGATAGTGCCATAGTTGAAGCTTAGAGGGGGTTGGGGAGGCGATCGTTCCCAGTTTGATTTGATAGAAATAAGATTGTGATCAGAAGACACAAGGGGTCCGAAATTGAGTATGAATAGTGTGAGGGGTTAGAGGTAAAACAAAGATCAAGAATGTTAATAAGTTGATCGTATCGATCTGGAACACGTGCAGGGTGTTTAATTATTTGTTCCAGATCATTAAATAAGGAAAAAGAGAGTGCCTCAACTCCACCTGGGTCATCACCTGCAGCGTCAAACCACTCTCTGTGATATACATTGAAATCCCCTAGGTAGAGGATCTCGGTGTTGGGGTGTGTGGATAGCATCGACCCATGGCAAGAAGTAATATAGTCAAAGAGTTCCAAATAGTTGGTAAAACAGTATAGAAACAAAGAAAAATATTCATAATTAGTAGAGATTTTTCGAGCCAGATGACATCATAAAGAGAGGATTCAAGATCAGTGAGTCGAGCTATAGGTGTACGTGTGTTGCAATTGGCGCATACACCTCCCTTACAACGGAAAGAGGTATAAAGGTTGTAGTTGGAGACTTGAAAAGGTTTGGGTGAAGCTGCTTTGGACAGTTGAAGTTCAGATAGCAGTAAGAGGTCGGGGGAAGAGGTTAACAGATGGTGCTCCACAGAAGGAAAATTGGATCTCAGGCCGCGAATGTTGGAAAAATGAAGTGTGAAAAAAAAACGATCCTCCAGCAACCGCGGTGACGTCAGTTGAGGCCCCAGTAGCTTGATGGTGATCAGGTCGGCCCCGGGGTCCACAGCCTTCCCGACCAGTGGGACCCATCCGAAAAGGCCCCGCTTTAATATATTGTTAGCTGATTTCATAGGAGAATAAATGAAGAGGAAGAATAAATCAGATTAAGAGTGAGAAAAGTTATATATATTGTGTTTTCAATAGTAAGAGAGACAATTGAGACCCTAGAATTGTGTGTAAGTGAGTCAGAAAGGCACCTACACTATCGTTAAACTACTAAGGCGTGTGCCTGGCAATCCTTTATTGGCATTGTACAATATGAGTGAGACTGAAGGCCAACTACCCACATAATGGACCAGCAGTATTGTTATGCCAATACCAAAACCGGGACAGTCTGATGCCTTTCGTCCCATATCACGAACTAGCTCCCTTTGTTAAACCTTTGAGACGATGGTTCTTGGCAGACTCTAATATAGAATCAGAGAACACATGTCTGCTAACATTGATGGCTCCACCCATGGTAGAAGCGTACATAATTGTATTACGACATTCGTAACTGTGCATGGAGATGAAAGCCACAGATACATCACATTTCTGGACCTAAAAGCTGCATTTGTATTGCCAATAGGCAACTTATAATGTACGAACTAGCCAAAATGGATATAGGGGGTCGGCTGTTACACTGGATACGTGGTTACCTCACTAACAGAAGAGCTACTGCACTGTTTCAGGGTTACAAAAGTGAAGTTAAAGATATGCAACTTCGTACCCCCAATGTGGAGTACTAAGTACCACTTTTTTCAATGTTCTTATGAACGAATTATTAAAGTCAATCCCGGACAGCGACAGCAATTTTACTGTTAGTTATGCAGATGACCTTCTTATACATACTAACTCTCATTGTGAAATGCAAACTACCCTGAACTATGTACAATCAATCTGTGAAAACCTTGGTCTCATCATCTCCACTGAGAAAACTGAAGCATTCAACAAACAAGCTGGTAACCGCAAACGCTGACCATCAAAGCTTGAGATAGGTAACAACACGACTATGTCTCTTCTTTAAATATCTCGGTGTCTTTATCCCCTGTACCTCACCTGCCATACAACAGCTAACCCGCCAATGTACTGATAGGTTAAAACCCCTTAAATGTGTAGCGGGGTACAACCCACATTATGGCGCTAATATCAGAAGTGTCAAAACACTGTACCTAGTAGGGTGTGTCATAGGAGGGAAGATCAGCTAAAACTAATGGCCCATCACTTTTTTGGTAGATTTTAGTATATATAAACAGAAAATAATTTCAGTTTCAATATTTTGCAACCTTTTGCTAGGTAAATTTTAGCGTGAAATTTATCGAAAATCTAACGTACAGCTGCATTAGTGCATTACAATTAAATAGTGAACATTGCTTTCTGACTTCATTCTTTAACAACCCAACTAACAATATTTTTTTCTGTTTCAGATTCTGATGCATTTATAAGTTGATAATATTTGCGATGGCTGCTTGTGTCAGGACGAGGAACCAAAAATCCAGCCATCTCAGTCACTATCTTGGGTCTGGGAGAGAGCTCCTGAAGTCGGAGTTGCCTACAGTACATTGAGAGATGCTTTGAGATACGGTGTTTTAATCAGGCAAATCAGTGAAAAGAACCAAAGAACTTACACAAACAAAGACATTGCCAGTGATATGACCAAAGCTGTCTTGGCACAGTACACTCTGGCTAACGCTCAGTTCAAGCCTCCAGTCATAACAAGTCAGAAGAAGATTAGTGAGAGACTGCTAGCCAGTTGGGAAAAGGCAAGAGATATCTCTCTTGGGAGAGGAAAACTTGCAGTTAAGGACAGCTTTGCCAAGCAACTGGACCAGTTATTTGACATAATTACTTGCAAGTGCCCAATTGTTCTCTGTCCTGAGTTTGGATGCGATCGTGACTGTAAATCCGAGGCCCACATCTCCTGTATTTGCAAGCGTGAACTGAAGATTCCTGTGATCGAACTGGCATTTGTCAAAGCACAGAGAGAGAAGACTGGCAGTATAGGGGCTCTCATGATTTCTAGCCAAGATATTCCGGAGTCCAAGAGACAGGAGGCTGCCACAGAGAGACAGAAGAGGAGAAGAGTTGCCGAGGAAAAGAGACTTGAGAAGGCCCAGGGTGAGGTAAAAAAGGCCGATGATTGGAGTCAAGCTGATTCAGAGTTTAATGACTTCCCCATGGCTGATCCGAGTGCTGACCAGGAGAATGGTGAATTTGTCCCTAACCCAGAAAATAATGATCTCAAACCTTCCAGGCATAAGATTCGAAATAGGAAAGATATCCCGAGCATAGCTCTGGCCAACATGCGACACCACACTGGTCTCAGAGAAACTGCAGAGATAGCAACAGCTGCCTGGATTGACGGTGGTTTGATAACACCTGATGATGTTCACCTGGTGATTGATCATAACAAAGTAAGGAGAGCTCAGGAGAAACTTGTCAGTAACCTAGAAGAGGAGTTTGATAAGGGGACAAGAGAAAATGGAATCAATTGTTTGTTCTTTGATGGGAGAAGGGATGACACTAAAGTGTTCATGAAAGTTGGAGATTCTGACAAGTTGTTCCCTGCCATGGTGAAGGAGGAACACTACTCCTGCTGCAGTGAACCAGGAGGGAAGTATTTGTGGCATTTCACTCCAGAGAAAGATGACATCAGGAAACCAGCTGAGATAGTGGCAGATAACATTGTGAACTGGCTCAGAGAGAGGAACGTAGACCAGACCCTGCAGGCCATTGGAGGGGACAGCACCAACACGAACACAGGGTGGCAAGGGGGGGGGGGTCATACAGTGGATAGAGCGGAAGATTGGGAGGAAGCTGGTCTGGATTGTTTGTGACCTCTACACCAACGAGTTGCCACTCAGACATCTGATCCAGGAGCTGGATGGCAAGACTCTTTCAAACAACAGATGGTCTGGTCCTCTTGGCAAGATGCTGGACTCTGCCACTGAGTTAGAAATAAATCCGAGCTTTGAAAAAATCACAGTTGGCCCTCTACTTGTTGAGCTTGCACATACTGTCATTGACGACCTGAGTACTGATCAGTACTATGGTTACATGATTTGCAGTGCCATCAAAACTGCGGTCATGCCTGATAGACTTGCTTACCTGCAGATAGGTCCAGTCTCACATTCTAGGTGGCTCACAACGGCTCTCAGGTTCTGCAGAATTTGGGTCGCTCATCATAAACTGAAAGGGAACCAGCTTCACAACCTGAGACTTATTGTCCAATTCATCGTGAGTGTCTACTTGCCAAAATGGTTCAACACCAAGGTCAAGTCATCGTTCTCCGAAGGTCCGAGGCATGTTCTCTTCCAGCTTGAGCTCCTGAGGAGTCAGCCAAGGAAGGTTGTTCAGATTGTGGAGCAGACTGTGAGGAGATCTTCCTGGTATGCTCATCCCGAGGCAGTTCTGCAGACAATGCTCTGCAGTAAGGATGAGGAGGAGAGAAGAGTGGCAGTCAAAAAGATCTTGGATATGAGACTTATGAGAGGATCTGGGCATGACGAATCAGTTGGTGACGATTCCTTCAGGGTCAGGAAGACTCCTGAAGTCAATCTTGGTGCCAAGACCCTCACTGATCTCATAGATCTGGATAACATCCAGGCTGGCAGTGAGCCCCCTCTTACCTGCAGCCTCACCAATGTTCAAGTCAGAGCTTTCCTGGACAACCCCATGCATGTCCCTACCTGGCCCTCGCACACCCAGAGTATAGAGCGTTGTGTACAGCAAGTGAGCGAGGCCAGCAGTCACGTGTACAGCCAGGAGAGGAGGGAAGGCTACATCCGAGCTCAGGTGGTCAGCAGGGAGGTATTGAGTAGAAACAGAAGCAAGAAAGACATGTTCTCTATGGTGTGCAGCAACACCGGGTCGTAGTAGTAAAACCGGTTTTTGTATTTGATGATTTTGTTTTCTAAAGGAATATCAAATTTAATAAATGTGTCAAGATCATTCGTTTTACTATTCTGGATCATTTTCATCCTAATAAATTAACCTGATACATTTACTTTACTTTAAATAAGTGGTGTTGGTAAAAGGGTGGGAATACTGAATTTTCATAAGATTTCAAGTTAAAATTTACCTAGCAAAAAATGAAAACTTTTCAAATCTGAAGATATCTCATGATTCTGCACATAGAACTACATCATTAATACCATGGGCCGAGTTTTCAAACTCAAAAAAAAAAATTCGCCTCCGTATGACACACCCTACTCGGTATGGTGCATCTTTAATGGGTCGGGCGTTGTTTGTCAGCACCACGTCATCATGGTACAAGGGTTCGGCATGTCATCGAATAGCTGCAAGAACTCCATAAGTAATCGACATATAACCTTCGTCTGTTGCTGTGGTTTAGTGGTTACAAGTGAAAGTGGGCCCTTCGTGCCCGGTGAAAGTTTGAACGCTAGTGCTTGGCTAGCGCGCAACCGCCGTCCGGCTGACAGCGTACAGCGACAAAATGGTTAATTAATGCCTTCCTAAAGAAACCATCGACATGGGACCAGGTTTGTTCCACTCTACGAATTATTTGCGATTTTTCCATCAAGTTTGATGAAAAAGATTGTGCCGTTTCGGCTGCCCAGAACAGACACACACACACACACACACACACACGGCTATTCCTATAGTATATTAGATTCCATGTAACTCTATTGAGGCTCTTCTACAGCTGGTGTGGCATCAGGCAAGACTAAGGTATTGTATACCTACATACATACATACATACATACATACATACATACATACATACATACATACATACATGCATACACATACATACATACATAATGCATACATACATACATACATAAATACAGGATTACCATCTCTTGTGTAAAATGGCTTTAAAGGGCTAACATGTACTAATATCTCCTTCTTTCGCCTTCCTGGAGATTCAGTCACATAGTTTACCTCACATGCCCTTTTCTTCACACAGTAGAGACCACAAGACCTAGCGTTAAGGGGATTCTGATACATTGGTAGAAAAGCTAATTCATTGTCACCAGGCTTAAATTTCTCTAGTTATGGTATTGATATCATACAACTTTTTCATTTTTGTTTGAGATTATTCAAGTTGTTCTTTAGCAACTTCACAAGCCTTACATACTCATTCACATATTGAGATAATGTTCGTCGATGATCTGCAGTGCTTATCCAAGATTATTTCAAAACTTCTGGAGGTCCTCTAACCTCATGACCAAAAATTGGTTGAAAAGGGGAAAATCCTAGTTAGTCCTGATAGCTACTTCTAACTCCAAACAAGACCCAAGAAATACCTTTATCCCAATCACCATCCTGCTCGGTAAAATATTTTGTTAACATACATTTCAGAGTTTGATGAAAAATTTCTAGTGTTCCCTGAGATTCCGGGTGGTATGCCGTAGCCAAATACTGTTTGGTCCCTAACTCTTGCATTACTTGCTGAAATAATCCTAATGTGAATTTACTACCTTGTCTGATTACACATTTCTTAGGAATTCCATATTGAGTAAAAAAAAATAACCAAAGCTGTAATCACAAGTTTTGAAGTTATCCGTCTAATAGGTATGGTCTCGGCATAACGGGTACTGGTTTCTACTTCTGGTCCCAGGCTAGGCTAAATAATCACTTTGTGAAATGGTTCATCTACAGCGAGAATGGGTTGTAATGGTGCCGGTGTAATAATCTCATTCAGCTTACCAACCATTTGACAAGTGTGACATGTTCTGCAATAACGTGAAACATCCTTACGCAGACCTGGCCAGAAGAAAATCTTTCCTATTTTACAGTACGTCTTCTCCACGCCAAAATAATTACCTAAATAATCATGTGCCAGACTTAAGATATTGTGTCTGTAGCATACTGGTACCACTATTATATCTGAGGGATTTCGTGCCACTCTTCATCTGCATCAGCCTGTCTAAATTTACTCATAAGTACCCCAGATTTTTTATAATAACAAACAGAACCTTTATAAGATTCTAACTCATAAACTGCTCTGGAGAACATAGTGTACTACCAAAGTTTGGGTCATCACTACCTGATACTATCTTGGAAATCGTAATTCTCATCAACAATATTGCCAAGATAAAAATCATCTACATTCTCATCAGTCTGGTATGAGCTTACTGGGCTATCACTCTGAACTGTGGCAAATATAGCGCATGAAGGAAATATCCTTGGGAACTCTTTCCCTAACTCTGCAGTATTATTTTTACTAAAAGGGTCGTTGTTTCAATCGGGTCTGGTACAATTCTACTGCCAACAATGTCGTTCCCCATCAAAAAAGTTATTCCTTTCATAGGCAGAGAATCTCTCATGCCGACAGTGATATATTGGGAAACCATTTTAGTTCTCAACTATAATCTACAAACGGTCCGGATACCTTAACAACAACACTATAAGAGGCACCCGTATCCCCCAGAACTGTCACTAACTGACACAGACCCATCAAATAAAAATAGTTCAAACGAAACTACATGATCAGAGGGTACCAGCATGTCTCTTGAAAAAACATCATCTAGAGTTTTTGGCATACCAAAGGCAATCTTTGGACAATTTGCGATCACATGGCCAGATTGCTTACAATAAAAACAGATGACGGAACCCTTACCTAGAGAAAATGCAGACTTACTGAAAGTAGATACTAAGTTCTGTTTCGACGTAGAACATTGCGTAGAAAGTGGTTGGTTGTCTTTTATCTCACCATCTGGCTTACCACCCGAAACCTTGGTTGCTACCCGCTTAGACTACACAGGATAAGGTAGAGTCTTGTGCGAAAAAGCCTACATAAGTCTCGGCATAATTTTCAGACAGTGTTGATGCTGTCTCGAATACTTATGCAATAAATGTCAATATTGCTGTGAATATTTCTTTATACAAAGTATTAGATTATTTAGTTAACTAAGTAAGTGCCTTTGAACGGACCGCCAGAATGGCTATTGACTAGTAAGAAAGGAAACTTATTTGGGTGGGATGTGAGAACTTTATCTCCTAAACTAAGATTTGTTTAGTTACCAAATCTAACAAGAAATTACTTCATAATAAAATAATAAGTTTACCAAATATACATTATTATAATTTGTCGTTTAGATGATAAACCATTATTAGGCCTGAGATATTTCACGCTAATATTAAGTCACGTAATAACGCTGAGCCGACACCAGAGTTGACGTGAGAGGAGAAGAGGCCGACTTTAACAGTGATGATATTCAAATACATTCTATCCATCGATATTGTTCCTACTGAAGTCTATATCTTTTATTTATTTAAAGACGTATTAAAAGAAACAGCCCCACTGTTCCTTCGTCACAAGCTAAGATCATATATATAACAATCAATATATATATACATATATATATATATTTCATTAGCCCAATAAAGCACGCGGACTTCTACATACAATCAACACCTCAACCCGCCAGGGTTGAGGTGTTGATTGTATGTAGAAGTCCGCGTGCTTTATTGGGCTAATGAAATATATATGGATCCTCGTGTTTCGAAGCCGGATTTGGTAAAACGTTACTCTGACCACCTAAGAGGTGCGGGTGGTCCCCATTAGAGGTTCACGGCGCCATAAGCTCGTTGAACAGGCTTTGTGTGAAATATAACAAAGTCTAGGATTGCTTTTAGAATCCTGGTGGTCCAGCGGTTAGCGTTCCCCGGTCACAGTCATAGGCTTGTGGGCCGTGGGTTCGAATCCTGGCGGGTTGAGGTGTTGATTATATATATATATATGTATATATATCTTGATAAAATCACACGGGAAAAGGGAAACAAAGGAGCACCTTAGCTTTTGTCTTTATTCAAGACATCTTCAGATGTCTTGAATAAAGACGAAAGCTAAGGTGCTCCTTTGTTTCCCTTTTCCCGTGTGATTTTATCAAGATTTATCCTATCCACGTTTTCATTGTGGATCTACATGTTTGTTGATCGTTGTTTTAAAAGGGCTAAAAAATCCTTTCATTCCTCTCAAACCAGACAAGTTCCTACACTTAAGAATATTTTGACTCTGCCCTATCGTAATGAATTTGTCCCTTTAGTTCGGTCCCTCAAGCTTCTAAATATTAATGTTGTTTTCAAGTATGACTCAACCATTACCAATATGTTAATAAGGAATAGCCCAAGTTTGAATGTAAATGGAAGTGTTTATTGTATTCCATGTAGCAAATGTAATTGTAATTATGTAGGACAGACAGGAAAAACACTGCAGCTCAGAATCAAACAACATAAGTATAATATTAGAACTGCATCTGAAAGCAGTGCCTTGTTCGTTCATGTTAGGAATAATAATCACCCCATTGCTTGGGAAAAAAGCTTAGAAGTTTTCAAATCATCTTGTGTCACAGAAAGACTTCTTGTTGAAGCTAGTTTGATTAAGGAATTAAAATCAATAAACCTTAGTGATGGTCAGTTCAAAACCGATAATATGTTACATAAATTTATTTGTCAGTGGCCCAAGGTTAAAAATGCTTTAAAAACCTTTGATCTAGATGTATGATAGTTATTTTGTGGGCCCCCTTTTTTCTGACCTGACTTGACTAGTCACGTCACCACCCTTCTCTTAAGCTCCTCTACGTGTGTGTTGGTGTGGGGATTAGTGGATGTCATCATTTTGACCTGACCTCATGTTTTTTAGGTCACCCTGTATATTTAAGCCTCTCTCTGTCCATGTAATCCAGTTGCCTCTGAAGATGTCTTGAATAAAGACGAAAGCTAAGGTACTCCGTTGTTTCCATTTTCCCGTGTGATTTTATCAAGATATATATATATATATATATATATATATATATATATATATATATATATATATATATATATATATATATTATATTTCCTGTAGATCGACAATGAAAACGTGGATAAGATAAATCTTGATAAAATCACACGGGAAAAGGGATAAAACGGAGCTCCGTTGCTTCACTTTTCCAGTGTGATTTTATCAATATATATATATATATATATATATATATATATATATATATATATATATATATATATAAATATATATATAAATATATATATATATATATATATATATATATATATATATATATATATATATATACATATATATGTTGGACTACTGTTTTGATAACCTGAGACGTGAGCGTTCTGATCTTCAAGCCAAGATAGACCACAAATTGGCACTCCTTATTAGAAATAGTGATTGGACTAAGGATGCCAATAACAACTGTGTAGTGAATCTCTCCTCTAAACAACTAGACAATGATACCTTGTGTGCCCTCGGCTATGGTTTAAGTTTTGATGGTTCCAACAAGGGAGTCGACAGTGTTGACATAGCCAGAGCATTTTGCAATTTGGAGAAATTCAGTAATTTGACAAGTGAAGAAGTGAACATGTGTAAAGGTGTTGTGTATGCATCTATGTCCAAGCCTTGTGTTTCAAACTGTCCAGAAAGATTCACCAAAGCACTCCAAGCCCTTAAGAAAAATAAGGATCTACATGTCACTAAAGCAGATAAAGCCAACACAGTAGTGATTTTAAACAAAGATGACTATATCTCAAAAATGAATGACCTTTTATGTGACACTACAACATATTCTAAACTCATAAATAATCCTCTCAACACTGTCAACACCCAGTTCAACAAAAAACTAAAGTCCCTATTGAGAGGCAAAGCTACTCTCATTAAACATCTTACTTCAACGTCCCCTCCACTGCCTTACATGTACGGTTTAATCAAGACCCACAAGCCCAATAACCCAGCAAGACCCATCATTAGCTCTGTTGGGTCAATCTCTTATAAACTATCTAAATGGTTAGTTTCCTTACTAAACCCCCTAGTTGGCAACATTTCTAACTCCAATATCAAGAATAATATGGATCTGGTTGATAAACTCAATAACTTGCACATTAATCATGATTTTAAACTGGTCAGCTTTGATGTAACGTCACTTTTTACAAAGGTCCCAGTTGATGATTTACTAGAGTTCCTCATAGATTCCCTGGATAACATTTCACTGCCCGTCTCGAAAGACGACTTCATCGAACTCATCAAACTATGTATTAAGGATTGCAAATTCGAATTCAATGGGGAATATTATGCTCAAAAATTTGGTATGGCAATGGGTAATCCACTCTCACCTGTATTAAGCAACCTATATATGGAATTCTTTGAAAAGAAACTATTAAGTAATATTTTACCACCCTCAGCAGTCTGGTTTAGATATGTTGATGATGTATTATGTCTCTGGCCATGTAATGAGGACCTAAAAGTTTTCCTACCACAACTTTACAACTTAGCCCCCTCGATCAAATTCACTGTGGAATTAGAGCAAGACTGTAAATTGCCATTCCTAGACTGTCTGATACACAGAATAGGTAACACTTTTAAGTTCAGTATTTATAGAAAACCAACCAATGTGTGTTCATGCATTCATTATTATTCTGCCCACCATAATAAAGTCAAACAGTCAGTATTTACAACAATGTTTTTACGTGCCTTGAGAATTTGCAGTCCGGAATTCATCGATGAGGAATACAAATATATATATAATATTGGCTCAAACCTTAAATACCCTAGATCTTTCATAGACAAATGCTTAAACATTACTAAGAAAACTTTTTATAGAACTGATCCCAAGCCCACCCATGACCATAAGAATATCTTAATATTACCATTTCACAAAAATTTCTCACACATTCCGGCACAGCTAAAATCTTGGAACGTCAATGTGGCATTTAAAAACTCATGCACTGTTAAACAAATGTTAATCAAGAACTCCCCCAACAACACAATTGGTTGCATTTATAAAGTTCCTTGCAAGGAATGTAATATGTTTTACTTAGGCCAGACAGGTAAAGATCTTGTAACTAGAATTAAACAACACAAATACAGTGTTAGGACAGGCCAGGAATCCAATGCTCTGTTTGTTCATTTGAGGGATAACAAGCATTGCATTGACTGGGATAATGCCTCCTCAATATTACCATGTAATTCAATTGATAGTAGGAACATCATAGAATCTAGTCTTATTAAACATACCGAAGCATTCAACATGAATTTGAGAAACGGCATGTACAAGCTGGACAACTTTGTAATTAAGAAGATTTGTGATCAGGTGAGAGGGCGGGTCACTGTCCCATCTGACCCAACCACCAACCGTTGTGTGCCATTTAAAGATTAGTAGGGTCATTACCTGACCATTGTGGACCTGGTCTCACCCTCCTCTGTATATATTCATCTTGTTTTGCATTACTCTATCTAGTCTGTACTCACCCCTGAAGATGTGAATTACACGAAAGCGCTTGGGAACTTCGTGTTTTCTTCTTTCCTGGTGGTTATCAGCATATACCTAGATCACGCGCACCTACAGTGATTTACTTGCATATATATATATATATATATATATATATATATATATATATATATATATATATATATATATATATATATATATATATATATATACTTATATATATATATATTAGGGGGCAGTGAAATTTTGCTCAAAGCTGCACTCTTCAGGCATTGTTCCTTATACATATCTAAGACTTCATGCCAAATTTGAAGCTGATATGTCGAGGTTTAGTCTGCCGCATTTTCTACTGAAATTTTTAAATTTACCTACAGTACTAGCCAAACAGCCGCTGTGGCGGTGCAATGTTCTGTTCAGTGTTTATCAACTTTTTTTTCATATCTCTTATTTCATTTAAGTTGTCTTGTTGCAGATGTGTATGGTGCTATGTCTATATTGATTATCAGCCTCATTTTGTCCCTGATCCAAGGGCTCTGACAGACACCAGTTCACAGAACCGGACAAGACTCCCTACACTGGCTGCCGCTTGTGACCGATACTTGATTAGTGATTATGCTGGAGCTGCCATTGCTACTGCCACCTTAACTGACTATGGCATTATCACAAAGGATGACAAGAGTCAAGTTATTGGACCACATAAGCTGCGGGATGCGAGACAAAAATTCCCAATTAAGAGGCAAGAAATTGAGATGGCTAGTTTAGATAATTTGACGTCACTCTATTTTGATGGTAAGAAGACCGCCACTCGTGTGATGATAAAGAATGAGAAGACCGAGAAATGGAGTTCGAGGATGATGGTGAAAGATCATTATGTCATCATGGTTGAGCCTGGCAATGAATATCTCACACATGTGACTCCCAAGACTGGACATGGAAAGCAGATTGCCAAAACTATTCACAAGTTTCTGGTGGAGAAAAATCTAACCCAGCAGCCCATTGTGTGTGTTGGTTGTGATGGAACCAATGTAAATGTAGGATCAGAAAATGGAGTCATTCATCATCTTGAAATGTTACTTGGTCACCTGCTCCATTATTTCATATGTCAGCTTCACGGAAATGAGCTGCCTTTCCGCGCAGTTTTTTATCACTATGATGGTAAACCAAGTGGTCCTGAGCATTGGCGTGGTCCCATTGGAAAGCAGATCAAGGAGTCTTTGTCTGAGCTTCCAGTTGTAGCCTTCCAGCCAGTCAGTTTCCCTGATTTCCCTGTGTTTAATGATGAAGTGGAGAAAGATCTGTCCTGGGATCAGAAATACCTGTTTAGGATTTGCAAAGGAGTTATCACAGGTGTTGTTGAAGATGACTTGGCTGCTATTGAGCCAGGTCCTCCCTGTGTGTCAAGGTGGAACACCTTATGGAGTAGAATCCTCAGGCTGTATGTAGCAACATCAAGACCCAGCCATGAGTTGAAAAGAATTGTCATTACAATAATAAAGTTCAGTGCTCCAATGTGGTCTTACATCAAGATACACCCTTAAGTAACACACGGCTCAAGGAACGTATTCCAGTCCCTGCTATATATGAAACACCTGAATAGTGAGGAGGAGATGATAGTGAAGAAGGCTGTCCAGAGAAATGCATACTTCGCCCACACAGATCAACTTCTTCTTGGTATGTGTGCAGATGAGGACATGACTGTTAGAGAAAAAGCTGTCTCAATGATAAGAAAAATTAGAGAGGAGAATCAGCAAAAGGAAGAATGCACTGGCAGATCTGAAGAGGAGGAAGATTCTGATGCTGCTGTTGACGAGAATTTGTTAAACTATACTGATGAGGAGGGATGGAGATGGGAATGAGGATGTGCCTCCTGTAGTCAACATGAGAAAGGTGGTGACTCCTGTATGTATATTATGTATGCTGGATTATATATCATGTATGTATATTATGTATGTGCTCCATTTATGTATTATTTATTCAGCCTAGCTGGCAGCGTGTGGCAATGTTATTACCATATCCCACACGCTTAATTAATGTGCCTGGCGACGTATGGAAGCTGCTAATGTATCACTCGCCATACGTCGCCTATAGCAGTTGACCGGGAGCCTAGTCAAGAGAGAGTGCTGCTCTCCTTTGTGTACATACTCTTATCCAGTAAACCGAACCTACAAAACTATACAGGTGTTTGTGTTCTCTCCTGTATATAGAACTTATTATTCAGAACCTAACATGGCGCAGTGATCCGATCTTACTGGATAATTACGAGTGATAGTGCAAAGTCTGTGGAAAGCCGGCGTACGGACTCCTCTCTCGCTTGGGTCAACTCCCGCGTGTCATATCTCCTCGAAGAATCTCAGCAACTTTGAGCAGTGTCAGTGATTTTCTGTGAAGTGTTTAGTGCATTGTGTGTTCGTGCCATTCATGTGTGACCTTGTTCTAAAGGATTCCCAAGGTATACGGCACGTTCTGGGCATTTGTAAGGAGTAGAGTTCAGTGCACCCGTCTCTGACCGCGTTCTGAGGGTAACTGGGCTGACTGGGAGTCGCCGCGCCTCTCCCTCCACTCCCCCTCACAGCTGGGGCGAGACGCTTTGCCGGCCCGGGACACACTCACACACATACACGTACTAACACTCGCTGACCGCGCGGCTTCTTATATATATTTTATATATATAATCTACTTATCTGTGTATTTAATTAATTTTTTGTCTGAAATCTTGTTGATACGACGGGCTGACCGGTCAACACTGATTTAAGACATAGTACACAGAGGAAGTAGTTATGTCTCACGCCTTACGTAGCCGTGGACCCAGCGTCTGGATGACTCAGGCGGGTGATAGCCCCGCAGAGATTGATGACCAGGCCGGCCACGACGCTCCAGCCCCCACACCGCGCAGTCCCTCACCTCAATATTCAGCGTTGTCTCCAGAGATAATTGCTTTACTGAAGTTTATGAGAGATGAGAAACGCGAGGATGAAGCCCACAGACGTTTGGCGGATGAGCACAGAAGGCAAGCAGAGGCAGAACGAGACAACCAACGGAGATTGGAAGACAGTGAACGGTTTGAAGCCTTGATATCTCGCCTCACTGTTAACCAAGCCCCTGGCTCTAACACTGCCTCGGTACTGACTGGTTCAGATACCTCATCCATGCTTCCTTCACGCCCCCCAGCCCCACCTAAAGCAGCAGCTCAAACGCCGCCCATCTTGAAGCCTGATGAGACTTTCCAGACTTTTCGTGAATGGCGGCGACGGTGGACTGATTACTCTACAATGGTGGATCTCCAGAGTTTGTCACAGCCTAAACAACTCATCCAGCTGCGTATGTGCCTGTCCTTGGAAATTCAGCGTGTCTTGGAACATACGTTGCAGGTACCCCCAACCTCTTCGCTGTCTGTAGAGGAGGTACTGGACGTTCTACAACGGCACATCAAAGGACAGCAGAATGAAGCTCTGCGCAGGAGGGAATTGTTTAGCTGCAGACAGATGGAGGGTGAGTCTTTTGATGCCTTTTACGTTCGTCTTAAGAGAGCCTCGGAAGAGGTAGATATATGTCCAGGCCACCACCAGCAGTGCGAGGAGACCCAGTTGAAGCAGGTGATCCTGATGGGTGTTAAGGACGAGGAACTTGTCCAACGCCTCACCTCCCTCGACTCTTCCTCTTCTCTTAAGGATGTGTTGACGATATGTCGCTCCTATGAGGCTGCCAGGTGTGCCACCTCTGCCATCCGTGCTCCCCCTACAGCTGTACGCGCTGTGTCCCGGTACAAGAAGGACAAGAAGTCTGTTCCTACGCCTTCGCCCACCACGTCCACGCCTGGTTTATTTTGCAACAACTGTGGTAAGCAGCACGGAACACAGGTGTGTCCAGCTGCTCAGTCTACCTGCAACAGTTGTGACCGTAAGGGCCACTGGTCACTCACAGTACGGTGCCCAGCCAAACGCGTCCAGTGCAATGTGTGTGGTCGTCTGGGCCACTATGACAAGTGTTGCCCTTCCAACATACCCAAGGGACCGCGTCGGCGGAAGCTTCAGCCCCCCTCCACCAGAGAGGGCCGCCCACAGTCTTCCAATCAGAGGTACGACGACTCCTGACAACGCTCGAGCCACATTAGGAATGTGTGCTCCCCCCCGCGTCCCAGGACCAAAGTCCCCCAGTACATCAGCGTAATCGTGACCTACGACGGTGTGTCATCCCGTCTTCAGATGTTGCCCGACACCGGCGCTGATGCTACAGTCATCGGTCCCCAGCATTTGCAATGCTTGGGGCTCTCTCCAAGTGATCTAGGACCGCCCCCCAAGGATCTCCGCTTTATGGCAGATGGTTCACAGATGACCCCGGCCCTAGGTTCACTCTATTCACACGTCACCTTTGGCAACAGGTCGTGTCAAGCCTGGATTGATGTGCATAATGGCGTCCCGACTCCTTTGCTGTCCTACAGACATTGCCAAGAGTTGGCCATCATCCCCCAGGACTTCCCAACACCGATTCTCGAGGTAAAACACGCCAACAGGGTGCACGAAGGGAGCAGCAACTACCCTGCTGCCGCCCTGCCCCTACCTCTGGCCAGTGACACCTCTCCTTCGGTAGTTGTCCCTGCTGCTTCAAGTCTCCACGCCTTGGCTCGCCTCCACGACAGTCACTGTGGAGCCGAGGCCACCAAACGGCGTGCAAGACAGACTGTGTTCCGGCCTGGCATCGACCCCGACATCTCCAATGCTGTCCGGGTGTGTAAGCCCCGCCGCGTATTACAACCCAGCCAGCAGCAGGAATCCTTTATGAGTGACGACAACCCCACCCGCCCCTTTGAGTCTGTGTCGGCCGACTTTTTCTGTGTGTCAGGAAAGTCCTTCCTCGTTATCGTCGACCGTCTCTCTGGTTGGCCGGTTGTCATCAAGTGCGGTACTGACACGACGTCTGCCGCCACCATCAGCAAGTTCCGCCACTACTTCCGTGACGTGGGCGTTCCTGCACGCCTGCGAACCGACGGAGGGCCTCAGTTTACAAGCCGGGACTTTGCTGTGTTCCTTGACCGATGGGGAGTCCGGCATGTGTTGTCATCGCCCCATTACCCGCAGTCCAACGGCCACGCTGAGGCTGCTGTCAAATCCCTGAAGCACCTCATCCTTAAGGTGGCCCCTTCTGGGAACATTGACTGCGAGGCCTTCGACAGGGGTCTTCTTGAACTCCGCAACACACCTAACTACACCGGACGCTCCCCTGCCCAGGTCTTGTATGGACGCCCCCTTCGTTCTTGTGTCCCTGCTCACCCTCAATCCTTCTCCAAGGAGTGGCAGGCCAAGACAGAGGATTGTGATCGCCGAGCCGCCGAACGTGTTCAGGACGTCGTCGCCCGCTACAATGACCACGCCCGTTCTCTCCCCAGGTTGAGTGTCGGCACCCAAGTCCGTGTTCAGGACCCGACCTCCCTACGTTGGGACAAAGTAGGCGTAGTTATGGGTCTCGGCAGGTCACGGGACTACCAGGTGCGGTTACCCAGTGGTCGTGTGTGGTGGAGGAACGCCGTTTTCTCCGACCCGTAACAATGCCTTCTGCTGGCCCCGCCACCAGTGTTGAGTCCCATACCCTTCCCAGTGATGAAGTCCCTCGACGCTCAGAACGGATCCAAAAGAAAAGGTCCGCTCAAGACTTTGCTATGAGCGTATAGGGGGGAGGGAGGTGTATGTATATTATGTATGCTGGATTATATATCATGTATGTATATTATGTATGTGCTCCATTTATGTATTATTTATTCAGCCTAGCTGGCAGCGTGTGGCAATGTTATTACCATATCCCACACGCTTAATTAATGTGCCTGGCGACGTATGGAAGCTGCTAATGTATCACTCGCCATACGTCGCCTATAGCAGTTGACCGGGAGCCTAGTCAAGAGAGAGTGCTGCTCTCCTTTGTGTACATACTCTTATCCAGTAAACCGAACCTACAAAACTATACAGGTGTTTGTGTTCTCTCCTGTATATAGAACTTATTATTCAGAACCTAACAACTCCGAAACTAAAGTGGCAAGCAAAAAACTATCATTCCATGATTAACTGGAGGAATGAACTCAAGACTGAGCCTCCTTACAGTGCTTCTCTGTCAAATCTACAGGTTAATGACATTCTTGAGACACCATTAGTGGTGCCCAAGTGGCCAAACAGCACTCAGGCGGTCGAGAGAGGCATAAAAGTGATGACTGGAGCTTGCACTGAAGTGACGGGATACGAATCGAGAGATGGATATATTAGGCAAAGATTATTGTCTAGGAAAATGATGCCAAGGTTCCGCACAAAAAAGAATTTCAATATGAACTTGTAATGATTTTCTATACGGTGTACCTGTAAAATAACATGTGAATTAAATCGATGTCACCCATGTAAAATTTATCATTATCCTGGAAAACATTAAATGACACCTAATTTTTGGTATACACTAAAAGTTGACAAAAAGTCGTTCGCGATGCGGCAGGGTAAGTATGCATGAAATGGCATGAAATTTTGCACAGGTGTTTGTTACAGCCATACAAACGATGCCTGAAAAGTGCAGCCTGCAACTCAAATAAACGTGTGTTTTCCCTGCCCCCTAATATATATACATATATATATATATATATATATATATATATATATATATATATATATATATATATATATATATATATATATATATATATATATATATATATATATATATATATATTGTTATATCTTCTTTGTAGGATTCAGACTATCTAAACCTGGCTGAATATTGTCACCGGTGCTAATATACAAGTGCAATATACAGTAGTTGGAATATTGTTTTTGCCATTACATTTTAATGTGGTATAAAAGAATCCTCGAGATATACAGTAACATATATACGGTTTATTATTAGGACGGCATTCAACAACCTCTGTCTTCAGTTAACGGTTAGTAACATGGTTTAAATCTGTCATAATCCCTTGGTATTTGCTCATACTAGGATATACTATTGAATCAGTGCATAGACTACTCCCTTATAATTATGAGATAGCAAGCATAAGTAATTTTCAGAGTTTTAATAGTGTAGCAGTGGTGAATTTATTAACCGCGGTGGAGTAGAGCCTTTTGTTTCTACTTCGTCTATTACCACAGGATTTGCAATTCTTTCATTAATAATTTAGATGAGCATAAACCACTATTCCAAAATCCCTGACAGCTGCCTGGGTCAATGTTCTCACCTCCTTTTTCCTCAAAGATAGACCCTAACTTCGTGTGGAACTGCCTTCTTGTTAGCTCCTTTAGTTCATCTAAAGTCTGTACATTATTAGACTTTATCCACTTCTCTCCCAAATTTGTAACAAGATAAGACAATTCTTCTTTCTTTCCTAAAAAAAAAATCGGAACTATGGCCTATAATATTCTGGAGTGAGTTGAAATGCTTGAAGAATATTAACCTTCACAGTTTGAGAACACTTATTTTGTTCTATAGTTAATACAATGTATAGTACACTGATCTTGCCTTTCCAGTCAAAACTGCTTGAATCAAAATTTACTACTCCTCTAAAGGCCAGTTGGGAAAATTCTAATGGATCATTCTCATCAAGCTCTTGGGCCCATTTGATCATAATGGGTGACAACAAATAAATTTTCTTTAGTGTCTGGTCCATGACTTTGAACCTGAGATTGTTTTTCTAAAAGAGCAAGCTAAAACTGTCTCCGTTTCTCTTCTCCCCCTTTATTTTTCTTCTCTCTGTCTCTCGAACACAGTTAACTCAAACTGCCTCTGTCTCCAGCCTCTCAATCATCAGAATCTCTGGGTCTCTTGTTCAATACAACACGAAGTTTTAAATCCTAAAACGTCACCATACACTAACTCACTCAAAACCATACACGAAATCTCACTTTTCTTCCATGACTTTCTACATTCAATATCATACTTAGATGTAATGGCTAACCAATCATCATTTCGTAAACTGGTGTTTTTCAAATATTCTACTAAGGGAGCAGTAACAAACTCAGTTAAACTGAACTCCATAATGATAAATATTAAATGTAAAATACACAAAAAATACGACTGCAATATTAGAGCATGAACATTTTTTATATATATAAAGGTGAGGGGAAATTCTCAACAAGAAGCAAACCTCCCAGACAGGACCCAATTTATTACATTTACTCTTTTTTCAACAGTAAGATCTCATATTTCGCGATTTTTTAATTTCGCGAGCACTACCTAATGTAACCAAATCTTTTATTTTGCATAAAATATCTAGAATTTTGCGAGATCCAGCCAGCTGAATGCTGGCCACCGTCTTCAATGACGTTACAGCCCTCTTACCAGTTACAGTCATTTCTGCTACAGGGCGTGTTTTGTCAATGCGAAGTGGTTGCAACACTATTGATGAATAGGGGAACGCTGTTTGTAAAACGCGAACTTTTGCATACGAATGTTGGCTATAACGCTATTTCATCCTCAATGTTTTGATTCCATCCTCAAAGTCTTAAGCATGGCGCTGCGTTATGCAATGTTTACAGTTCACGTTTGACATCACATGTTCAATTGATTCGTGTCTTTTGTTTGTGAAGTGTTTTTTGAGAGGTTCTCTGTAAATTTCGTTTTTTTATTTATTTTCTTTTGCAAATTTATCTGTTACCCATAAATACTGTATGAAAAGAATAAGTAAAAAGAATGTTTCACAGTGAGGACTAATAGCGGTTTACACTAGAGCTCCCTGATTACATCAAGTGATCAATTGAATCTCTCGGTTTCTGTCAATTACTCCGTGATTTTTGTTATTTTCTCCAATTTTGTTGTGTTAGCGATGAATACGGAAAGACAAGGTAAGAAGAACGTTTCCCAGAAGCGTTCTGGTGATCTAATTGCCAGTGGTGAACGTAAAAGAGTTTTAAAAGAACGCAACTATCTCGTTGTAGGCCGCGCCATCCTAGCGACCGCCCGGGCTGTTATTGTGTGCTTTTTTTGGGTGGTGCTACCATATGTCGAGTCTATATAACGGCCTCTACCTCTACTGGGAGTCCTACTTGTGCTGGTGGGGGTAGGGACAGACCCACCTAAGCGGCCAAATAAGGAAAAGGAGAAGCGGGACTATCATAAGGGAGTTAAGTTTGCCAATTACTCGATGCAGGATAAGCAGCATGTGATTAAATTACTTGAGGAAGGCCTAAAAACTAGTTTCCGGAAAGCACAATCAAGTCAATAAAGGCAGAAGTTGTATCATTTGGAGGTTATAAATAGGAAAATCAGAGGTTGATGAAGAGTGGCTAGTCTATATTGTTATTTTTCCCATTAGTTATGTATTTGCATTTGGCGAATTTGAATTTGGCGCAATTTTTCCAGTCTATATTACTCGCGAAATACAAGACCGTACTGTATTAGGTTCACGACTAAAGTAACTACTTTCCCTAAAACGTTCCAAAGACTGGTCAGCCACAAATACAATTAAGTTAAACTATCTATAATGCATTCTAGAAACAAAAATAACACAACAAAATAAGAGGTTTAATAAGTATGAAAATTTACCCAGCGATACAGCCTAATACAATTAAATTAATTAAAATATACGATCCTTAACCTAATGGAGCAGGATCACTATACTGTAATATAAGTGAAGACAGATATTGGAAGCATAAAGTGTTGTCTAATGGTAGACCCTGCTGCCATATGGCATCACAAAAATTGTGACCAAATCCCAGGTTGCTGATCTGACTTTCTGCCTCATTTACACACAATTGCAGGGTCACTTGTTTCTCTTACTTTCACAACACAGCATACATATTGTAAATTGTTTCTCACTCTTTATTTATTCTTTCGTTTTTGTATTTATTTACGGATTTTATTATTATTATTATTTTTATTATTGTTATTGTTATTATTATTATTATTATTATTATTATTATTATTATTATTATTACTATTATTTTTATTATATTATTTTTATCAATTATCATTATAATAATAATTTTTATTATTAATATTATTATTATTATTATTATTATTATTATTATTATTTACATTATTATTATTATTATTATTATTATTATTATTATTATTATTATTATTATTATTATTATTATTATTATTTACATTATTATTATTATTATTATTATTATTATTATTATTATTATTATTATTTACATTATTATTATTATTATTATTATCATTATTATTATTATTATTATTATTATAATTATTATTATTATTATTATTATTATTATTATTGTTGTTATTATTATATTTTCGCCTCCCAAGGCCCTGTTGTGGGTCAGTGACCTGTGCCCTGGTGGATTATTCCCCGTAAAATAAAATTAAATAAAAAATACAGTTAAGACAATCCCACTGTCTTGCCCAAACTTACCACAAAAGACAGTGCTGGACAACAGTAAACATTGGTATCTTTTTTTATTTAACTAGGGTGTCATGGGCAAACACGCACACAAGGGGTGGAGACTTCAAATATGTGTGTATTTACAATATTTACAATCTTGATATTTTCCTCATGGTTTCCTCCACACAATCCAGGATCTCTGGCCTTCACTCTGACAAAACCCAGTCCAGGGTCTCTAGTTGGGGTATCTCTCTCTTCATGGGTCAGACAACCTCCAGTCTTTCACTTTGACTTGTCTGCTCTCGACTCCCACTCACCCCTGAAGATGTGAATTACACAAAAGCGCTTGGGAGCTTCGTGTTTTCCTCTTTCCTTGTGGTTATCAGCATATACCTGGATCGCGCGCACCGACAGTGATTTACTGGCATATATATATATATATATATTTATATATATATATATATATATATATACTTCATTTTTAGTCCATTTAACACGCGGACTTTGAACATACAATCAACGACCTCACCAGCAAGGAATCGAACCCTCGACCTACTGGGTGTGACTAGGGAACGCTTACCGGCTAGGCCACAAGGACACTAAAAGCAGTTCTAGACTCTGTTATATTTCACACAAAGCCTGTTCATCGAGCTGATGGCGCCGTGAACCTCGTTGGGAAACTGCCCGTGCCTCGTATGTGGTGTCAGTAGCATTTTACCGAATCCAGCTGGTATGAAACGCGAGGTACATATATATACTTCATTTTTAGTCCATTTAACACGCGGACTTTGAACATACAATCAACGACCTCACCAGCAAGGAATCGAACCCTCGACCTACTGGGTGTGACTAGGGAACGCTTACCGGCTAGGCCACAAGGACACTAAAAGCAGTTCTAGACTCTGTTATATTTCACACAAAACCTGTTCATCGAGCTGATGGCGCCGTGAACCTCATTGGGAAACTGCCCGTGCCTCGTATGTGGTGTCAGTAGCATTTTACCGAATCCAGCTGGTATGAAACGCGAGGTACATATATATACTTCATTTTTAGTCCATTTAACACGCGGACTTTGAACATACAATCAACGACCTCACCAGCAAGGAATCGAACCCTCGACCTACTGGGTGTGACTAGGGAACGCTTACCGGCTAGGCCACAAGGACACTAAAAGCAGTTCTAGACTCTGTTATATTTCACACAAAGCCTGTTCATCGAGCTGATGGCGCCGTGAACCTCATTGGGAAACTGCCCGTGCCTCGTATGTGGTGTCAGTAGCATTTTACCGAATCCAGCTGGTATGAAACGCGAGGTACATATATATACTTCATTTTTAGTCCATTTAACACGCGGACTTTGAACATACAATCAACGACCTCACCAGCAAGGAATCGAACCCTCGACCTACTGGGTGTGACTAGGGAACGCTTACCGGCTAGGCCACAAGGACACTAAAAGCAGTTCTAGACTCTGTTATATTTCACACAAAGCCTGTTCATCGAGCTGATGGCGCCGTGAACCTCATTGGGAAACTGCCCGTGCCTCGTATGTGGTGTCAGTAGCATTTTACCGAATCCAGCTGGTATGAAACGCGAGGTACATATATATACTTCATTTTTAGTCCATTTAACACGCGGACTTTGAACATACAATCAACGACCTCACCAGCAAGGAATCGAACCCTCGACCTACTGGGTGTGACTAGGGAACGCTTACCGGCTAGGCCACAAGGACACTAAAAGCAGTTCTAGACTCTGTTATATTTCACACAAAGCCTGTTCATCGAGCTGATGGCGCCGTGAACCTCATTGGGAAACTGCCCGTGCCTCGTATGTGGTGTCAGTAGCATTTTACCGAATCCAGCTGGTATGAAACGCGAGGTACATATATATACTTCATTTTTAGTCCATTTAACACGCGGACTTTGAACATACAATCAACGACCTCACCAGCAAGGAATCGAACCCTCGACCTACTGGGTGTGACTAGGGAACGCTTACCGGCTAGGCCACAAGGACACTAAAAGCAGTTCTAGACTCTGTTATATTTCACACAAAGCCTGTTCATCGAGCTGATGGCGCCGTGAACCTCATTGGGAAACTGCCCGTGCCTCGTATGTGGTGTCAGTAGCATTTTACCGAATCCAGCTGGTATGAAACGCGAGGTACATATATATACTTCATTTTTAGTCCATTTAACACGCGGACTTTGAACATACAATCAACGACCTCACCAGCAAGGAATCGAACCCTCGACCTACTGGGTGTGACTAGGGAACGCTTACCGGCTAGGCCACAAGGACACTAAAAGCAGTTCTAGACTCTGTTATATTTCACACAAAGCCTGTTCATCGAGCTGATGGCGCCGTGAACCTCATTGGGAAACTGCCCGTGCCTCGTATGTGGTGTCAGTAGCATTTTACCGAATCCAGCTGGTATGAAACGCGAGGTACATATATATACTTCATTTTTAGTCCATTTAACACGCGGACTTTGAACATACAATCAATGAAGTATATATATGTACCTCGCGTTTCATACCAGCTGGATTCGGTAAAATGCTACTGACACCACATACGAGGCACGGGCAGTTTCCCAATGAGGTTCACGGCGCCATCAGCTCGATGAACAGGCTTTGTGTGAAATATAACAGAGTCTAGAACTGCTTTTAGTGTCCTTGTGGCCTAGCCGGTAAGCGTTCCCTAGTCACACCCAGTAGGTCGAGGGTTCGATTCCTTGCTGGTGAGGTCGTTGATTATATATATATATATATATATATATATATATATATATATAAAATCAACGACCTCACCAGCCAGAACTTGAACCTCCACCTTATGAGTGTGACAAGGGATGGCTACCACAAGGACACTAAAAGCAATCTTAGACTTTGTTATATTTCACACATAGCCTGTTCATCCAGCTGATGGCGCTGTGAATCTCCCATTGGAAACTGCCTGTGCCACTTATGTGGATGTCAGTAGCATTTTACCGAATCCAGCTGGTATGAAACACGAAGTACCATATATACTTCATTTTTAGTCCATATAACACGCAGACTTTGAACATATAATCAACGACCTCACCAGCCATGACTCGAACACTAGACCGACTGAGTGGGACCAGGGAACGTTACTGACCATGCCACAAGGACACTAAAAGCAGTTCTAGACTATGTTATATTTCACAAAATGCCTGTTCATCGAGCTGATGGCGCCGTGAACCTCCCATTGGGAACTGCCCGTGCTGCTTATGTTGGATGCCAGTAACATTTTACTGAATCCAGCTAGTATGAAACACGAGGTACACTCGGAAACCATAATCTCTAGCCCTCTTGGGTCGGTGTTGCAGGTTAGTACAGTGTCCTTTCTGGACGGGGGCCCACTCTAACTATCAAGAGGCAACACACGCACGAACACACACAGTCATAGTACGGCTGTAAAGATGATATTATGTATAAATATTGTATATGGCATTTTATACTCTGCATTACCTTCATTATATATGAACACAAAGAAAAAATACCAAAGGTTGTAGTTATGAAAGTATGAATGGAAATAAACACTTCCAAACCACCCAGTGACTCCACACAACGTTTACAGCGCTTGTGTGTGTGTGAGTGACAGACCACGATGCTTCCCATCATTCACATAAGTATATGAAAAATCGTGTTTAATTTAACTACATATTTGAAAAACCTTAAATTACATGTGGATCAGTCACTCCTCATTTGACACTTATAGTGTAATACTTTGACCATCTCACCTGGGCACATGGAGGCCCACGGTAACTTTCACCGGGCAACATACTCACGAACACACAAGTTTTGATATGAACCCTTCCAGGCTGCAATATCATTATCATGTTCTGTTCATCGTGGTCTGTATCAGGTAACTAGTCTTAGTAACAATACATGACAGTGTTATTAGTATAATATTATAACTTTTACCCTACAGTTATTGTTGTAAATCATGGACAGGAAGGATACATAAATTGTAATATCAAGTGTATGGTTTGCTCAAAGCCAACCCAAGTCAGACAACGCATCACACAAAGTTACACTGTGTGTGTGTGTGTTCTGCAACATTAAGCTTCATTCTTAATAGGTAAGATGTTTCATAACGAGGTTTCTCTCATTCGTCATTGTGAGCATTGTCCCAGAGCACAGTCTTTCCATCAAAACCATGGTTCATCGTTATTTCCCTTCTTCCGTGTAACTATATCCATATGGCTAAGTACTTGCTTTTCATTTCTTTATTTACCAAAATAACGTGGTTCAGTTACTCGTTATTTAACACATACATGCACTTAGAGCATCAAGATTGTATTGTAGGCATGACTATTGGTTAATTGAAACCCCCAAAATAGTTTTCACAATTATTATGCATAAACATTGTAAATATATCTATGTGATTATTGTAGTATATAACATAGATTTAATGTTTGGACAGATTCCCAAGAGTTATGCATATTAATGCATAAATTTTGTAAGCATTTTTATGCGAAGTGACGTAAAACCACATAGTAAAATACCTGGACAAATTCCCGAGAGTTAGGAAACGAAGTCTATGTGGCCCCAACGAGGTTACACCAGAGAGCTAACTCCCCCGCGAGCCCCTACAATGCACCGTCGTGGGCGGAGATTTAATTCTTGACCTCAGGTTAATACCGTGTCCAACCTCCATCTGCTGTTATAACTTCATGCAATCTGGTGGGCATGGAATCTACCAGATTGCTGCAGATGTTCGGCCTCCTCCTTATTCCCTCCCACACATTATGTGCGTGTCTCATTGCCTCACTCGTTTTCTCCTCAACATCCTATTCAACAACCAAATGCGCCCATAGATTTTCTATTGGATTACAATCGGCTCCATTAGAGGGCCAGTCCAATAGAATAATCTGCGGGTGCGCCTCAAACCAACGCTTGACTGCCTGACTTGTATGTATTGGACTGCCGTCTTGCACCATACATATAGGCTGTTGGTCTGGGATGGCACATGAGTTGCTGAGAGAATGGTTAACAGTCCTGTTGAACTGGCAGGTAGATAAAATAGAAAACTCACAGCCAAACTGTAAGAAAACCCATGGACAATGAGACATTAGTATAATATACTAGGTCATTTTAGCTCGTGCACTCATATTATATACAGACCTATTGGTCCTTGCCAGGGTGTTTGGTTATGCTATGCTAACTAGTTTGCTAGGGTGAGTGAAAGTATATATATATATCTATATATATATATATATATATATATATATATATATATATATATATATATATATATATATATATATATATACACATATATATATATATATATACACACATATATATATATATATATATATATATATATATATATATATATATATATATATATATATATATATATATGTTATAATATTATAACATATATTTAACTTTTCTCAACATATGCAAGGATGTTGCCCCGTGAGAATTACCGTGGGCCTCCATGTGCCCAGGTGGGATGGTCAAAGTATTACACTATAAGAGTGTCAAATCAGGAGTGACTGAGTCACATGTAATTTAAGGTTTTTGAAATATGTAGTTAAATTAAACACGATTTTTTATATAGTTACGCAAATGATGGGAAATAAAAGATATAGATGGGGTGTGGTGGAATCATATTGGTCTGGCCACAAGCGCTGTAAACGTTGAGTGGAGTCACTGGGTGGTTTGGAAGTGTTTATTTCCATTCATACTTTCGTAACTACTACCTATGGTAATTTAATTTTTCTTGGTGTTCATATATATTGAAGATAATGCAGAGTATAAAATGCCATATACAATATTTTTACCGAATATCATCTATACAACGGTACTATGACTGTGTGTGTTCCTGTGTGTGTTGCCTTGTGATAGTTAGAGTGGGCACCCGTCCAGAAAGGACACTGTACTAACCTCCAGCACCGACCCAGGTGGGCTAGAGAATATGGATTCAGAGTTTACCATATATACTTCATTTTTAGTCCATATAACACCCTGACTTTGAACATATAATCAACGACCTCACCAGCCAGGACTAGAAACCTCCACCTACTGCATGGGACCAGGGAACGTTACCGACCATGCCACAAGGACACTAAAAGCAGTTCTAGACAATGTTATATTTCACACAAAGCCTGTTCATCGAGCTGGTGGCGCGGTGAACCTCCCATTGGGAACTGCCTGTGCCGCTTATGTGGATGTCAGTAGCATTTTACCGAATCCAGCTGGTATGAAACACGAGGTACCATATATACTTCCTTTTTAGTCCATATAACACCCAGACTTTGAACATATAATCAAGGACTTCACCACCCAGGACTCGAACCCTCGACCTACTGCGTGGGACCAGGGAACGTTACCGACCATGCCACAAGGACACTAAAAGCAGTTCTAGACTATGTTATAGTTCACACAAAGCCTGTTCATCAAGGTGTTGGCGCGTGAACCTCCCATTGGGAACTGCCTGTGCCGCTTATGTGGATGTCAGTAGTATTTTACCGAATCCAGCTGATATGAAACACGAGGTACCATATAAAATTCAAAGTCCACACAGTTGGTCGAGGGTTCTAGTCGTGGCTGGTGAGGTCATTGATTTTATATATATATATATATATATATATATATATATATATATATATATATATATACACATATATATATATATATATACATATATATATATATATATATATATATATATATATATATATGTATATATATATATATTGTATAGATATGTAAATACTAAGATATGTGAACACGTCTGACGGCAAGACTCTGTTACCATTCATTGTACCATTTATTCACATGTTTGTATTACTACATATTATTATAGCATGTCTGATATCTATGCTTACATCTAATGCCTATGTCTACTTACTATGCCCAGATGCACCATGTCTGTACCACGCTTGTCAAGTAACTAGAAGATCTCATTTATTGTCCTAGTAATGTCTAGCAACTCTCCCTGCCGAGTTAGCTAAATTCTCTCAGATCTGCTCAGGCCTGGCTACGACAAGGAGTTCTTTTTGCTTGCTCCTGTTTTTGTACCTGTTGGTTATCCTGCTAAGTCTTGTACTTATGGAATATATTTACTGCTCGTACTCTGGAGTTTGAAGAACCTTGTCTAGGATTACAACCCACCACATGGCGCAGTGAGTAGCTCCAACACGACAGTTCACAAGTTTCAAGAGCCGGTTCTTCTGTTCCCTCCTAGAAGATGGATTCTACGGTGCCCCTGGATTTAAAGTGCTTTGTGACCTTGTGAAGTGCCCTAAGTGAAGTGCAGTGCCTTTTATGTCTGTTTTGCTATGTTTGTGGGGCCCTACAGGTAGCAGAAACCCTTTTAGCCCAGTTTTCAAGAGAGCACTTCAGGCATACATCCTCCGTCTACGCCGGCCCACGAGCCACTGGTCTCCTCGCCATCTCGCCCGGGCGCGCGGAGGAATACAGTCCAGTACCACCGCTGCCAGCCTTCTCCACTCAACCTCACAAATATTGCAGTCAAAACTCTTTTACTTGCCCGCCAGTTCCTGCACTTAGGCAAGTACATTGATGAAAACGTAGCACTTCACCTTATTCTCCTTGTCTTTCCCATTGCAACCATACCAAACACGAGATGTCTGACCACGACGATTTGCTGGGGAATTTAAATGAAGATTATGAGGAAGACGAAGCCTCACAGACCCTCCCACCCCCCTCACGCCCCACACGCCGGGCGCGCCAAATTCAAAGGATGGGAGCCAGGATATACCTCATTTAATTCACTTTCTACAAGTTTCCCAAGAGAAGGAAGCCCAAAGACGACAATTAGAGGAGGAAAAACGACGTCAAGAGGAATTGTCAAGACAGTCAGAGGAATCAGCTTACCGTCTTCAACTCCAACAACAACAACAAGCTGATAACCGCAAACTCCTGGAACCATTTGAATTGCTGGCAACGAGGACGACTTCACCAGCTGCCACAACCAATTCGCCAGCTTCAGCCTCTTCATCTACCCTTCAGACAACGCCTCCTCACACGTCACCTATCCCTCTTGGATATGCCTCAGTGCCTTCTCAACCACCTGCTCCAGTTTCAACTCTCGTCGACCTCTCCGTGCCTCCTCCATTACCTGCCGTCTCGAGTACACCCCTGCACAGCAAGTCTTCAGTTTCCAGCCCCCCACCTCTTCAATCTGATGCAACATATCAAGTATACCGTCAATGGCGACGTCGTTTCAAAGACTTTGCTGTTATGTCTGACCTCAACCGAATGCCCCCTCATAAACAACTCATCCAATTTAGATCGTGCATTTCCCTCGATGTTCAACGTCTCCTAGAGCACACTCTAGCCATTCCCCCTGACTCCCCCATGTCAGTGACAGAGGTTTTAAATGCCTTGCAGAGTCATTTCCGAGGCCTCCGCAATGAAGCTTTGCGTCGTAGGGAACTGCTATCCTGCAAACAAGCTTCTGGGGAATCATTCTCAGACTTCTACGCACGACTTAAGGACCTAGCAGCCGAGGTGGACCTATGTACAGGCGATCCTGTAACCTGTGCTGAGATCCAGCTCAAGATGATCTTGCTGATGGGTGTACGTGACGAGGACCTGCTTCAGAAACTCCTCACCCTCGACGCCGCCTCTTCCCTCACCGACTTCGTCACCTGTTGCAGGTTGTATGAGGCCACAAGAGAGGCTGCCTCAGCTATACACTCATCGCCGTCTCAAGTTCACGCCTTCTCCACCTACAAGAGGAATCAACGCCAGATGCAGGCGGCGTCCTCTCCACAGCCCCCGTCACAGTCACCAGTTTCTTCTCCCGAATCCTGCAGGAACTGTCAGCGCCAGCACGGTCCAGGAAAGTGCCCTGCGGCTCTTAGTAAATGTCGAAACTGCGGGTTTCAAGGCCATTGGGCCCGCACAACTCGATGTCCTGCCAACAAGGTCTCATGCAATGCTTCCAACAAGCAAGGACACTTCGCCAAGTGTTGCAGGTCCACCAAGAAGCCTCCATCTCCAGGTCAAAACGTCTCTTCACAGCCCGACAGAACGTCCACACCACCGTCTCCCAAGAACAACAAAGGATGCCGACGCGTGGATGATGCCTCGAGTGACAGGTCCCCCAAGCCCGTCAATGTTCGTCTGTCCTACGGTGCCAATTATTCCAACCTCCTGATGATACCTGACACGGGTGCGGACATCACGGTGATTGGACCAACACACCTGGACGCCCTCAACATTCCCAGGAGTAACCTGTCACCCACAGCCATGAAAGACGTGCTCACAGTGGACGGGTCTCAGATGTCTCCAGCTTTGGGTTGCTTCAAGGCAACATTACAGCTCGGTCCCAAGTCTTGCCTTGCCACAGTCCACGTCAATGAGGGCATCCAAACCCCTCTCTTGTCATGTGGCCATTGTCAGGACTTGGCCATCGTCTCATCCGAGTTCCCAAAGCCCATCCTCGCCGTGACACACCTCAGCAGGTGTGCAGAGATACCTGTTTCAGCCATGACCACACCTGCTGCCGCCCGGGAGTTTTTTCTTCGTCAGTTCAGAGACGTCCTTGTCTCCAAGTCCGACCTCCAGAAGACGCTGCTCAAGAAGATGACAGGCCCCCCGATGAGCCGAAACCCTTCAGTCATTCGACGAGTTCCAATACGATGGTGGAGGTTGCTTTCGTCTCACCGGTGTACACTTAGAAGTTCCAAATGTTGCCTGCCAATGACTGCTAGCATGTACTATCGTGCACCAAAGTCGTGTCCACTACCCATCCACAGTGAAGGTTCGAAATGCACTGAGTCTGAAGTTTCGAAACAGCTGGGGGAAATGCTATGGTCGGCCAACAGATGTCCTCCACTGTAGTGTGTGTGTGGGGAGGGGGGGGGACTAGAGGACGTGGGGGTTAGTCTAGTAACAGGCTGTGTGTAAGTGGGTCATAACATCGTGAATTCCGCAATTACTGAAAACAATAAGAATGTCATGAAGATAGTTAATATTATTAAGCATGGTGAGAGATGTGTAACGGGTACATAGAAGCACTACAACGACCATATCTCTGCCGTTCATGGCTGCGACGGTGCAACTGATGGCACACCAGTAATTAAACCAAGGTTGGCGCCACCCACACCAGGGGAAGGAGGTGATGTCGAACACTGAAACATGCCGAGGTCCCATTCCTACCATCGTCGTCACCAACAGGTAAGTCACATTAATTTGTCAGCATAGCCCATGTCGTCCTTATGCTATTGCAGGGTGTCCCATGAGTGACAGCAGATATTTGTAGAGGTGAAAGAATATGTGATATTGAGTTGAAAATCTTCAATACTCATAAGCATTTTTCGGTTTACTTTAGGCGTGAGGTGGGTTGTAAAAATTACGCAGGGCAAAAATTTTGCCATGTTATATTTTATTTTTCTTACCAATTGCAGCCATACTGTGTGCTGTTGTAATCCTTATTGGTGGATTATATAAGGCCTATTAATAGCTTGAAAACCCGTTTGAAGATACTCTAATGTTCCATAACTTGCGTTAAATAACATCATACGTTCACGAGTTCCAACTCCGCGCCTAGCCTCCCCCCCCCCCCCCGCCTCTACCCACCTAACTATTAAACCTCATAATTTGAGCATCGTGGGTTACCACACCTAAACACTAATCGACTACTTATTCACTCCCCACACTCCCCCTCCACTATCCCCCCACTCCACTCCTCCCTACCCCACCTCTTCCCTTCATCCCTCCCCCAAGACTAACGTCAATCGAACATTCCATCCCACCACATTACCTTTCCCTGCATTCCCCAACCCCCCCTGCCCCTATTCTACCCATGGCAACAAATTAGACTACTGTAATGAACACTCACAGAACAGACGACATGGCTCCTCCCCCTTGTATCTAGAGTTACCGGTAGTGTTGTGATAGCACTGAGTATGAACTTATTTATGACCAGACTTGACCATCACTGGCGTAAGTTTAGATACCTTCTGTAACCAGTGAATATTCTTTGTAAAAAAATAAATTTTAAATTAATTATTTATAGGAGATAAGTTTGTCAAAGCAGAAAATTGTCAAAGAAATATGCAAAGCAGTGGAAAACCATATATTTTGATTATCGGCGAGGCTAACTACCTATAAACAATTAATATTTGTCGATTGGCAAAAGTCCTGGGAAAATGAACCAACAAATCATAAGCTAAAAGTGATCAAATCATCAGTTTATCCTTGGTCACCATCAAAACAATCCTCTCGACATCACGAATCTATTCTGAATCGTCTAAGAATTGGGCAAACGCGATTGACGCATGGCCAACTCATGTCTTCCCCTAATGGAGCCCCACTTATATGCTCCAACTGCCGAACACAAATAACAGTCCAACATATTCTCATTGAATGCCATATTTATAATCGGTATCGAACAATGTGCTTCACTAACCGTACAATGTAAGATATTTTAGCAGAGACCCCAAAATTTTCCCTAAATTCAGTTTTGACGTTTTTGAAATACTGTAATCTCCTCCAAACAATATAACACTAAATTATAGAAACACAAATATATGTTAACTAATCCTTCTGGCCAGCCCTAGGAGAGACTCAAATGGTCTGGTTAAACTAAATCTTCATGATGATGATGATTATCTACGAATGTTCACTCTACAGTCGCAGGGGTGGTGGTGGAGGTTTGGGGGGGGGGGGGGGAGGATCCACTTACAGTTCACTATGAATACATGAAATAGGAAGGGTTTCTTGGGCAGTTGATCCAAAAAGATTTACCAAAACGTTATATCAGAGTAATAATACTTAACCTAGGTGTTACTAATACCATTAATTTACTCTAGTATATAAAAGCCTGCATCAGTTACCACAACATAATATTACTCTGCCATTTCAGATATGCCTGCAGGACTAGCAAATTCGTCTGCAGTGATTGTTGAGCGAGGCCAAATCATCGGGATGTGGAGAGCCGGGGCAACTGTGCCGAACATTGCTCTCGAAGTGGGGAGGAGCACCAAGACGATTAGGAGGTGGATCCGCCGGTGGGAGGAAGAGGGTTCAGTGGAGACGAAACCTCGAAGCGGGAGGCCACGAGTAACGTCGGCAAGGATGGACGCCATGATCGTGGCAGCTGCAACAGCATATCCAATGCGAACATCAGTGGAGCATACAAGAAATCTGGGCCTCAACTGCCATCACATGACATCGATATGCCGACTTCATAAAGCCGGGATCGACTGCCATATTCCAGCTCACAAAGGGTGGCTAACACCTACTCACAAGGAGTGTCGACTCGGCTTAGCATTGGAACACTTTCCACATAGAGAAGAATACTGGAGAACCATTATATTTACCGATGAAACGGTGTTCAGGTCAGTGGGAGCCGAAGCAAGGCAGTGCTGGCGGCCCCCCAACACACACGCTACCATGAGAAACACAAACATCGCGCAGTGAGTGGTAGGGTGTCAGTGTCATTCTGGGGGTGGATGTGGGCACATGGGCCAGGTGAACTGGTCAAGATCAATGGCCGTTTCACTAGTGAGCAGTATGTAAACATCGTGGAACAAGTGCTAATCCCTACACTATCAGGTTGGTTCATGACAACAGTCCTATTCATACCAGCAACATAGTGAAGGACTACTTCCAGGATCACCCTGAAATTGAGGTCATCGACTGGCCAACACTACGATGTGATATTAATCCGATTGAACATATTTGGGCCATGATGAAACGTGATTGGGATAGTGGGGAGCAGCGAACCTGCGCAGCAATAGAGGCTAAAGCTTACTATGTGTGGGAGAGTATATGTTGACGACCAGGAGTGTGCCTGAAGCTGGTCAACTCCATCCCTAATCGCCTTGATGAAGTCCTGAATGCAATGGGTGGCTGGACCAAATACTAAGATGTGTGTATTGGTGTATTGTTGGGATTTTAGTATTGTTTGTGAATACAATTAATATATATTAACTCACCTACAGTGTTATCTTAAATCCATGTCCTTAATGATGTCTTAAACTATATCGCATGAAAATTCATAAGAAAGTAACTTAACAGCCACAAATTATGTATTGTGTGGTATACAATGATCTGTATGAGACGTCGTGGAATGTGTTGTCTTATAACACAATATAATTATATAGTTACAATTGCTACCATCATTGAAATGCTTATGATGTTCAGCACACAATATTAACAGTAACTAAGCACACTCCAAAATATATGAAGCTTGCATATTGTGGTGGGGTGTTTAAACACTGGAACTTGGAAGAATTAGAACAGTCACCTAGATTAAGTCTGAATACTATTTTACAATACCAATAACTTTTTCACTCCACTCTTTTTAACATAAGTATGTAATTATATAATATTGCATATTATCACAAATATTTATTAAGCAAAGGATGGGTGGAATATAAATAAATATAAATAAATATGACCGTGATCCTTGCATATTTCACTTTTATCCTTAATATATTCCATTCTTTAAAGTATCATTGTGACCTGAGCGGCAATAATCACCCAGGGCACTGCACCTGTTCCATGAATTTGTAACCATAAAGAAACAACTGAAAGATAAAATGTAGTTAAAGAGGCAGCTTGAAATTATGGTGGTGTAAATAATAAATAAACCTGCCTCTCATCCAGCCTCCACCTCTTCTATTCCCCACCCACACACACACACACACACTACAGTGGGCGACATCTGTTGGCCGACCATAGCATTTCCCCCAGCTGTTTCGAAACTTCAGACTCAAGGCTATTCGAACCCTCACTGTGGATGGGTAGTGGACACGACTTTTGCTCACGATAGTACAGTCGGCCACAGGAATAAGTATACACACTGTAGCTGTAAAGTCCGAAAATGGTCTGGTAACGTGGAAACTGCGCATCCAGACGCATGATGAAACTCAGCTTCCCTCACCTGTTATCTCTAACTATTTTCTATTTCCCCTTCTTTATTCTTCTATTTACTCCCCTTCCTTCCTTTACTAATCCAAACATCAGTTAAAAAAAAGTAGGGTAAGAGAAAAAGTGAGGGGAGGAGGAGGGAGCTGTATGATAACTGAAATCCCATTCGGCAACAAGTTTACTACCATTGGATACAATATATTACTTGTAATATAAACACAAGAAGCTAGTAAGACATTCACAACAAATGAATTTATAACATATATGTAGGAATAAAACATAAATTACAGGTCATTTTAAATTTTGTCTGTTCTGTTCCAGTGTTACCAGATATTTTGTTTCAAACACGAACCGTAGGTGTACACTTATTCTTGTGGCCAACTGTACATTTTGATGGCATACCTCTGCGGTTTCTGAGGGTTGTACACACAGAATGAGAGCCGTCCTTTGCAATCCAAACTTCCTTCGTAAATGCAGATACGCTCCTGAGGAAGGTGTTAGGTTTTGACCTATTAACTTGACCTTTTTTGGAAGAACTTGGGATTAAGAATATAATAACTTAAGTAATTTGTGTTTATGTAACGATCTGCCCTAGTGTAATGGGCCCCTGTCTCATCAACAGAGCATATTATATAAATGGGTCAATGCATCTGATATTATATTCAGATTCACCACCCTGTAACTTTCCACTGTCTATGAGTAAGACATGAGTTGTACATGTGAGAGGGCAACTCTCCCTGGAGGGTAGAGACCCATCGTCAGCATATCTGTAACCCCGCACAGCATGGCCCTTACTGGAGTAGCCGCTCACAGAAAGTTATATCATAAGGACGTGACCTAACGTTTATAATACATAAATGCCGTCCCTTTCTCATTCACTCCTATACAGTGGAACTTACGGTCGATCTACACTCAGGAATTATATATACAATCCTTTTTATAATAAAACAAGGCACTATAGTTTGGGTTTCGTTACTTAAACCCAAATAATAAATATATGTGAACGGCCTAGTTAATTGCACATATAGCTGGCAGCGGTGGGATACGGATTCTTAAACTGGTAGTTGTATCAAACCGTCTGTGTTTTTTGGGAAAACAGAAAATACACAACAGTGACGCATTACATAATCGGAGTGTTTAAAACTATATCCCGTATCGTGACGATATTTAGTGGGTGCTCCTTATCTCTGTCACTTACAAAAACGTGCAGAATTCGTATTATACAAATATTACAGCCTGTTGGTGAATATCCAGTTTGTGCCTGTTGAAGTAGGCCCCACTCAGCATTTTCTAGTTACAGTGTTGCAGTGTTGAAGAAAGGTTTCATAACTTGGACTAACAATTGACATTTCACAAGCAGCTGAACAGTTTTGTTGTGTCGCCAGCGTTAATTACGAAGTTCCGGTGTCATCATACAGATCTCCATATATACATCGACTGTGAAGACTTGGCACACGGCAGTCTAACTAGCGACCTAGCAAGGAACAGCGTGATAACCAATCATCAGCAGTTTCTGATCTACTGTGGAGAACCTCCCCTAGTTTGAAGTAGACTCGTCTCTCCCCAAGGTAGAAGCGTCTCTTCATTGCCAAGGAAACCAGGAGCAGCGCTCCCATCACCAGGAAGAGGCCCCGCCCACTCTCCACACAAGACTAGACTCGGAACTAGGCTTGAAGGGTCACGTTTTCTATACAGACTTAACACCCACTATAAATAGGTATTTAAATTACATAATTTTACACACATGAACACATTCGAGAGATATCCTCACATCCATAGGTTCGTCGGATAGGATTATTTCAATGATAAAGTGTCGAATGTAACATTAATGTATTGAAATTCTATAATTTACAGTGGTTTATAAGTGTCTGTTTCCTTATTGATAGTTTAATTATTCACTACAATTCATATTCACTTATCTTGTAAATGACAGGCAAGTAATCTGCTTTTACTGTTAATTATTCATTGACCCACAAGAGAATAAAAGATAATTTTCTAAGTTTCCCATGTCTAGTGTTGATGAGGTTGCACGCCCAGCACAACTGTTTGCTTATAACAGCAACTGTTTGCTTATAACCAACTCGTCGATGATCAAGCACAGACTGACATTGATTTTGAGTCGGGAACACAGTTAGACGATTCAGTAGGAAGTAGTGAGAAAGTTATTGAGGAATCATTTGACGACTTAAACCGTCGTACCCTACGATCTGGTAATCAATATAGTACTTCACCAAAGTACACAAAAACAGTTACCCCTGTTACAGGTGATAGTGCGTCTGCTGCTAAATCAGTAACAACCTTATTAACCCAGCCTTCTGTTAGGAGTAAGAATACTAACTTGCTTAATACTAACACTACAATAGCTTCTTCTAACCCTCACGCCAGTACTACTCTCACACCTAAACCTGATAATATTATTAATATCATGCAGCATGGCGACTATGTTCGAAATTTCACGGGTCAAGATGATGATAGGGTCGCACATGTGCCTCAGATGGCGCACATGACTCCCTCCCAGACTCCTTATGCGACACACTTAGCTCCGATTGAACCTCCTCGCCTGACTTATAAACAAAAAACATCTTTACGATGCGCACATTGTAATAAACGTGGTCACGTACTGGAAGATTGTTTTCAGCTCCGAGATAATAGTGGAAATTTTAAGACCACACCCGGTGCAAAGCCATTCTCAAGGTCATACAGTGAGGCAGCCAGAACAGCACCTCCTCTTAACCTGAAAGCGCGCAAATGGTGCGCCCTTCACAAATCGACATCTCAAAGTTCACATGAGTGCAATGTGCTAATAAAGGCTAGGGGTGTGAACCTTAGTGAAACAGAGGTGTCGTATCGGCGCAAACAGAAACGTCCCCAGGACAAGTCGTCGGGGGAAGACAAACGCATACCACACCAAGGAGAGGGATAGATAGAGTAATTCCCGCCCCTCCTCACAGCACTTCTATAGCGGCGTCGTAAGTAGCGGCGCTAAGCAAAGTTGAGGTGTTGTCAGTGCCGGTAAGAGTGGATAATACCAGATTGGCTCTTGATATAGACACAGGTGATTGCGCTAATGTATTGGCCTTGACATCATATCACGAGTTACAACGTAAATTCCCTCACCGCAACTTCCATTGGAGGCCTAGTAACGCTGAGTTCGAAGGAGTTTCAGGTACTCAGCTGAGCATCAAGGGAATGGTGACCTTACCACTCAGATTCTCGAGACGTGGTACGCCCTTCTACGCGGACTTCTATATAGTCCAACAGTTTAATTTGCCAGCCGACGGGTTACTTGGTCTACCAACTCTTCGAAAGAACATGAGAGATGCTCTTCCACGTAATAATAGTGTTACGTTTAAAGGTGTTTCCTACACAGCAATGAGTCATTCTGAACCTATGCTCACAGCTAGGACGAAAGTGATGTCTACCAATCCTATTAAGAGGAAGGCGGATCGTGCGTCAGAGATACCTCTTGACCTCAACCACACACTTTCCCAGCGTGATTACAGCAGCAAAAGTTGGACGATCGTACCAGCAGTGTTGAAGAGTACTCTCCATTACCAAAATGAGGAAATCACCAAAGCAACTGTCGAACTATCCAACGTGTACACGGGCACAGATGTTGTGTGTCTCCCGGAAACATGCAAGGTAAAAGGGCTGTCATGTGAATCTACCCTGAGCACTATACGCCCTGGTGCTTTCACCGAAGTACTGATTCTAAACTGAACAGGCGTTCAGTGAATTTTAAAGAAAGGATGTTATTTGTATAATTTTCTAGTATATCACAACAATGTCGAAGTACAGCCTACTAAATTCCCAATTCGAGGTATTGTTGCGAAATGCCAACAGACTCGACAGGCCAGGATAGATCACATAGCACCACATGTTAAGGTGATCAATCATTCCCAGGGCAAGACGCGCCTTTTAGAGCTGCTTGCCGACTATTGAAATATAGTAGCCTTGCCAGGGGAGATGCTAGGTCAGACAGATTTAACATCCCATCATATAGCCTTGAAGGAGGGAACCAACCCTATTTACAAACCAGCTATAGACTACCTCATAGCCAGCACGCTGTAGTACAAGATATGGTACAGGGTATGTTAGATGAGAATGTTATTAGACACTCAAAATCCCCCTTTAATAGCCCATTATTCCTCGTCCCGAAAAAGGATGGTGGATGGCGCCCTGTTATAGATTTCAGGCGCGTCAATGATCAGACGATCCCTGATAGGTACCCTATGCCTATCTTGAGCAACATATTGCAATCCTTAGGCAAGGATAATGCGGTATTTAGCAGCTTAGATTTGTTAAGTGGGTATTGGCAAATACCACTCGATGAGAAATCAAGAGAAATCACGGCATTTAGCACGCCTCTAGGCCACTTTGAGTTTCTACGAATGCAATTTGGTCTCAGAAATGCCCCACTAACGTTTCAAAGAATGATCAACACCCTGTTTGCCGGATTGACTGGTACCACAGTCTGCGCTTATTTGGATGATCTAATAGTAGTCAGTAAGGACGTCGATTCCCATCTGATTAAACTGCGTGAAGTGTTGGACAAACTTTCCACAGCAGGCCTCAAAATAAAACTCTCGAAGTGTGAGTTTTTAAAATCCAGAATCCATTTCCTTGGTCATGTAGTTGACGGTGAGGGCATACATACAGTTAATGATAAAGTCAAAGCTGTATCTCAGTTCCCGCATCCTACCTCAAATGATCATGTGCGTAGCTTTCTTGGCTTCTCTGGATATTATCGTTCCTTTATCAAGAACTATGCAACATTAGCATCGCCCCTAACAAGGTTGCTCAAAAAAGATGCAATGTTTATATGGAACGCTGAACACGAAGATAGTTTTACGGCATTGAAGACAGCCCTTACCAATGCCCCGGTTCTAGCATTCCCAGACTGCACTCAACCTTTCACTCTCTGTACTGACGCTTCCGGAATTGGAGTCGGAGCAGTGCTCATGCAAGAGGATGCGCTTAGGATGTTTAGAGTGATAGCATTTGCAAGTCTCAAACTAATTGATGCTGAAACACGTTATTCGGTAGCGCATTTAGAAACGTTAGCCGTTGTGTGGGCACTTAAGAAGTTCAAAGACATTATCTTTGGCTACAAGATAACTGTTTTTACTGATCATGCAGCAGTCACCGAGCTGTTCCATGGCAGAAACTTATCAGGCAGATTAGCACGCTGGTATCTGACAATTCAAGAGCTTGACCCCGAATTTAGGTATTTACCTGGGAGGGCGAATGTTGTCGCCGACGCTCTGTCAAGAAATATAGCACCAGTCATGCCTGTATCAACATTCACTCTTTCGTCAACTGGAAGATGAGCAACGACGCGACCCATATTGGTCAGCTGTTATTTTTGCTCTCGAATCGGGTGAGGATGTTAAACTCCCCAAGTTAATTCTTCCCTTAAGTCAGTTTGAATTACGACATAACATACTCCATAGGACGAGAAAATCACCTGAGGGTACTGTGTTTCATATAGTGGTACCTGACACGTTGTGCAAAGCAGTAATGACATTGTTCCATGATGTCCCACAGGCACGTCACCAAGGTCGTGATAAATGCTTAGCGGATTTACGAAAGAAGTATTTCTGGAACACTATGAAGAAAGACATAGAATTACACATAGCTAATTGTTTGGCGTGTGCTCAACATAAAGGTTCAACAGGATCACCAGTCCCGATTCTACAATATCCTACACCAGACCGTCCGTTTGACACAGTCGCTATTGACTTGTTACAACTCCCAATGAGTCATCAGGGATCAGCCTACGTCTTAGTGTGTGTGGATCATTTTTCAAGGTTCGTGGCCTTGGTCTCACTAAAAAGCAAAACGGCCGAAGTAGTAGCCTATGCATTAGTGATGAATCTTATAGGTCCATATACTACGCCTAAAGTTCTGCTCTCTGACAATGGCACAGAGTTCAAGAATCAGCTAGTAGCGCATACATGTGCACAATATGGTATTAAACAAACTTTTGTGACAGCTTATCATCCACAGGCTAATTAATGGCCTTGTTGAGAGAACCAATCATAAAATCCTAGAAATACTGCGTCCAATTGTCAGTGGTTTTCAATACGCATGGGAGGATTGGTTACCGCAGGTTGCAACGTCGATAAATGGGTCAGTTAATAGCTCTACGGGCAAAACACCCTACTACATTGTCTATGGTACAGATAAACGTCTACTTTACAACATCCTTACAGATGCACCATACCCGGTTTATAATACGGATGATTTTGCGGCAAAACAAATTCATGTCTTTACAGATATTCATGCCCAAGTACGATCACATCTAGAGGCGTCACGCGCCGAAATGATCATCAAACAACATAAACAAGCTAAACCTGTCCCATTAAACGTTGGGGACGCTGTTATGTTAAGAGAACCTGAAAGGAACTCCAAACTTTCGGCAAAATTTTCTGGTCCATTCCGCATAATCTCAAAAGAATCAGGCAACAAATTCAAAATTTGGAAGCCTAATGCACAGATTGCAGATGTCGTGCACGCGGATCGTCTGAAGAAGACCCAGATAAATGTATTACCTCCAGTTGATGATGATGTGATTGATACATCCTTACAGATTGTCCAGAAGCAGAGTGTCCCAAATGAGTATTGCATGAAACTACGTTCTGCGAGTAGACGTTAAATCGTTTGTAATTCCTTACAGAATGGCTTGGATCTTCAGTGTGTTGCTTCTACTCTGTTGTGGCACCGTTGTGTTGACAGACATGACCACATCAGTCCTTGTGGCACCTCTCGGACGCGTTCTCGGACGGCCAACTACAATCAGCATTGGACATCCTTCATGGTCTCAGCACAGCTTCTAAGAATTCGACAATAGTTTCACAAACTATAGACCTTCTACACTTTCGTCTCCAGAACCTTCGCGAGTTTCTCGTCGATGTTGGGAAAAATATACCTGCGTCTCAAGCTGATCTTGCTAAAGAAGTGCATTCTCAGGCACGACGAAAAAGGGGTCTCTTTAATTGTGTGGGTCTCATCCAAAGGGCCTCGTTTGGCACGGCAACGGCCGATGATATAGCTAAATTGGGGGACCGAATGAACGTTTTCGTTCAGGCTGTATCTCAACAGAATCGTGTTATTTCTCAAACCTTTCACGCGATTACTGCTCTAGAATCAAAGGTTAATGCAATAATAGCGGCGTCTAACCAAGTTTCGAAGATTGTTACTAGGTTACAGAAAGCAATCCCGACGTTAGAATGGCTCCTTTATTTCACAGAATATTTGCATGCTGCGGAAATTTCAGTTCATAAAATTGTAACCTCTAAAAATGAACTAATAGACAGCATTGTAGATGCCGGGATAGGACGTGTGGACGCGAAGCTTGTGCCTGTACAGACGCTTCTTGAAGCTTTAAAAATAGCCAAGTTGCAGTATCATTTAACTCCTATTTTTAATGACAATGAGGTTCACTATTATTACCCACTGTTGGAGTCAACCCTCACGCACAATGCAATTCTGATCCACATTCCTATACGAGGGCAGCATGAGTTTAATGCATGGCATTTAGAACCCTTGCCCTGGTTTGTGAACGACACACTGTATACCCTGGATAGGCCTAAAGAACTTTTCTTAGTAGATGAAGAGTATTCTTTGTTATCAATAGAGGATTCTGAGGTACTGTCACGGTGTAAGTCGTCTTATCTACACCTACATGTATGTCCAGCCTACATGTTCGCGTTTATTCCTGCTGCAGAGGGAGTATGTGAATTAGCAGTCATACAACCAAATGTACGCACAGCGCTAGCGCGATGCAGTTATAGGCCAGTTAGTCTAAAGACTGTGTTCCAAGCTCATCTTCACAATGTGCAGTATTTGTTCTTTCCAAATGTCACTACTGTCATTTTAAAATGCCATGATGGTGTTAAGCAGCTAGTTGTGAAAGGGCATTACAAGGCTCCTGATTACTGTGAAATCATTGTAGTACATTACGGACCTTGCCTACTCATCAGCATTTTGCTTTAAATATAAAATTCAAGTCTGCTTTAATTCAACTTCCTGTAATGAATTTCACTATTAAGGATATTCAAATAGCATCAGAGAAATTAAAAGTTTTAGCTTTCTTGAACGAGACACATTTTGCTGATTTGAAAAATAACTTGCCATTTTACCTATCACGGGAATTTGCACTACCAAGTCTTACAATTCCCTCTATTTTGTTAATTCTGGCAAGTATGTTCCTGTTCTGTTATTACAGGGCAGTGTCATCCAAATTCAACATTGTTCATAACAAACTAACCCGTACGACACTAAAGTCTAGGTCCCCTGTAGTAGCAAATACCCCTACAGTAGTAGAATCCCCAGCTTAGTGTCTACATATCTGTTTATAACATGGTTAGGGTTGTCTAGGATGTACTGTACTCTGTGAGTTATTTAGGCCTCACGGAGCTCGGCTGGTAGGTGACCGAGCGATGTAATGGGCCCCTGCCTCATCAACAGAACATATTATATAGATGGGTCAATACATCTGATATTATATTCAGATTCACCACCCTGTAACTTTCCACTGTCTATGAGTAAGACATGAGTTGTACACGTGAGACGGCAACTCTCCCAGGAGGGTAGAGACCAATCGTCAGCATATCTGTAAGCCAGCACAGTGAGGCCCATACTCGAGTAGTAGCTCACAGAAAGTTATATCGTAAGGACGTGACCTAACGTTTATAATGCATAAACGCCGTCCCTTTCTCATTCATTCCTATACAGTGGAACTTACGGGCGATCTACACTCCTAAAATCCTTTCTATAATAAAACAAGGAACTACAGTTTGGGTTTCGTTACTTAAACCCAAATAATAAATATATATGAACGGCCTGGTTAATTGCACAAGTAGCCAATTCACTAGGGTCGTAACATAAATAATGGGGGCCTGACTACGGAGCCTAAATAATGGGGGCCTGACCAGGGAACCTAAGGGTAATTTGTCAAGTTTCAGGTTGGAAACAAACGCCATCATTATATGACATTGCTGTGTAATGTGTTATGACTGTCACTGATATTAATCTATTGTTCTGTTGTTATGTTACTGTGATTTTTTTTGCATGTGTGCAACCTAGTGACGTGTCATTTGATTTGGTCAGTCATCATGTTTTCCCTGGAAAAATTCGTTAATGATCCCTCGATAGACTCTTTGCCCCGATCAGTTTCGTTAAACAGACTGGATTAGCATTGCTAGCTATTATGAAATTAACGTTCAAAAGGGTCAGCGTAAGTCAGCAATACAAAATGCTCTTGCTTACAGAGTTGGTGCGAGAAGAAATTATTTCGGAAGAAGCCCTTCAGTTACGTGTAGTTGACACTGGAACTAGTGTGGACACTGGGAATAGTTTAGAATTACGTAAGCTGGAGATGCAACATGAGTTAGCCATGGAGGAGAAAAAGCGAAAAACCCTTGAGGTGCAAGGTAGAGCAGGAGTAGTAAGGCCTAGCAACAATGACAGTGTTCAAGACCGTGATCAGTCAGTTTTTGACATCGGCTGAGAAATGTGAAAGTTATGAAAAGGTTAAAGAGGCTATTTTGAAGGTTTATAAGTTGATTCCGGAACACTACAGAGTGAAGTTTAAGAATGAAACGAAACTATTGTCACAGTCATATATCGGATTTATGTACCGTCTTTGTAAGATGTTTGGGATATGGATAAAAGTAGTGGGATAAGCTCCTATGAACAGTTGATTGAATTGATCATTTCAGAGCAATTTAAGAAAGCCCTCCCACGAGACATTCAGTTATATTTGGAAGAGAGAAAGGTTACAGAAGTGCAACGAGCAGCATCTCTGGCAAACAGTTATGCATTGACGCATAATAATTTTAGGTTTTAAAGTCATGTAACTGGGAACAAGGGTGGTAAGCAGGATAAGTTTGAAGATGCAAAGGCATCTGCCTCAAGTAAAGTAAATGTCCGTAGTGGCTCGGAACAAAAATATCCGAGGTTTGAGAGAACGAGTCAAATGATCTGTTTCTACTGCAAACAGATAGGTCACGGTATTGCTAATTGCCCTATGCTCAAAAAGAAAGAGGAAGACTGTTCTTCCATTCGTGCAGCTGGAGAAGTTAGACCCCTAAGTCAGTCAATTCTTACTCAAAGGAAGATTTACTTGAGCTCTTTATGTTTGATGGGACTGTCTCAAGTGATGAGTCCAGTGTTGTTCGGTACGCTGTTCGGATTTTGCGAGACACCGCTGCTAACCATAGTATTGTGGTGAAAGGTGCTTTTCCCTGTGTGAAAAATGCTTATACTGGTGAGCATGTATTATTGAAGGGTGTCGGTGGTGTAGTCACTGTTCCTTTATGTAGGATGGATGTTCTTGAGGAACGACATGGTTTCTCAGTGGGTGACTGTTGGTGTCTAAGACTCTCTCCCTGTATCTGGTGTTACCTTCTTGCTAGCTAATGACAGTGCCGTTACCCTGTACACGTGTTGTCCCGGATCCTGTAGTGACCATGATCAGTATCTTAGTTTATTCCCTGCCTGTGTTGTTACCAGAAGTATGTCGCTTAGAGAAGAGCAAAATACTCGTGTTGATCCTGTTCCTAATGTAGCTGACACAAGTGATGCAGTTTGTGATGTAAATGACTTCGGTATTAGGGATCTATATGTGTCGCAAGACAATTATGTTAATGAAAGTGAATCGTACTTGACGGAAGCCAGTGGCGACAGCGGCGATAATCCCCCTGAAGTCACCGGTGACGTATTTGACAACTCGCTCTCCTCTAGTGTTGATTCAACTTCGAATAATTATGTAAACCCTACAAAACAAGTACCCATAAATGGAAAAGCAGATTAATTTCTGATCAGGAAAGTGATCCAGAGTTGTTAGAGCTGAGTAACAGTGCTGTAAGCAAAGAGGACGCTAATGACTTGCCTGTCTGCTACTATTCGGACTTTGGCCTCCTGATGAGGAAATTTAGACCACCCTCGGTGCCTGCTGGGGAAGACTGGATGTTGTTAGGGGATAGAACTTGAGACTGGCACACGATTTTCTGGGAGGACACTTAGGGGTTAGGAAACTTACCATAAGATATTACCTCATTTTTATTGACCTGTCTTGAAGAGAGATGTGGCAAAGTACTGCAAGATTTGTCACGAATGCCAAATGACAGGTAAACCTAATCAGCCGATCAAACCAACCCCTTTACAGCCTATTCCAGCAATAGAAGAACCCTTTAGTAAGGTAATAATAGACTTTGTTGGACCTCTCCCGAAAAGTCGTAGTGGCAACCAGTTTCTGTTGACTATCATGTGTGCAACTGCTAAAAATGTGGTAAAGGCTCCGATTCATTTTTTCACCCAATTTGGTATTCCAAAGATTGTGCAGTCCGACAGGGGAAGTAATTCCACGTCGTCTATTTACCAGCAGGTTATGATTGTGTTGAGCATTTAGCAATTTCTGTCTACTTCTTATCACCCACAATCTCAGGGAGCCATTGAACGATTCCATCAGACACTCAAATCATTGTTAAACAAATACTGTAGGGAGAATGAGAAGGAGTGGGATGAAGGAGTGCCACAAATGTTATTCGCCATTAGGGATAGTTTTAGTCCATTTCAGTTAGTTTTCGGACATGATGTAAGGGGACCGTTGAGAGTTTTGAGGGAGAATTGGGTGAATAACAAGATAAAAATTACACTTTCAGTGTATGTTAACAAATTCAAGGCTTGACTGAAGAGAGCTTGGGATTGCTCGAGAGAACTTGTACCAGGCTCAGTTGAAAATGAAGGGTCAGTATGGCCAGACGTGCAGATGTGTAGAGCTTAGCCCCGGTGACAAAGTACTAGCATTAATACCAACCCACAGAAATCTCTTGCAAGCAAAGTTTGAAGGCCCATACACACTAGTTAAGAAACAAAGCCCCCTCAACTATGTCATAGCAAGCCCAGAAAAGCGGAAATCAGAGCAATTGGTATATGTGAATAGGCTGAAGCTCTACTACTCCAGGGAAGCAAATTTGTGTGTTATGGAAACCCAGGAGCCACAGGAACAAGAGCAGGATTTCCTGGTGGAGGTTCCAGTTATTTATGTAATTCTCAGATTTTAGCTGATTATCTTCTGAAGTTTTACATCTATCACAGCTACAGGTTGAAGATGTCAGGAGGATGTTACAGGAATACGAGCACCTGTTTGGGGACGTGCCGCGGGCCTGTAACCTCATAGAACACCAGGTGACCCTTCTACCAGAGGCGAACCCAGTCAAGCAAGCACCCTTTAGGACCAGCCCTACCAAGAGGAAGATTCTTAGGGAGGAAGTGGACCATTTGCTTCGACACGATTTCCTTGAACCAAGCTACAGTGAGTGGACGTCACCATGCGTCAAAACCCGACGGCTCCTTCCGCATGTGTACAGACTATAGACGGGTAAATGATGACCAGGGCGGACTCCTATCCTCTTCCTCGTATAGACGACATCCTTGACAGCATCGGGCAGGCAAAGTTCGTTAAGAAGCTCGACCTAATTAAGGGGTACTATCAAGTGTGGCTGACGGAGGAATCCAAAAGAATTACTGCCTTCGTCAATCCTGATGGGCTTCGGCAGTACAAAGTCCTCCGCTTGGGCTTCATAGTGCCACTGGGACATTCCAAAGGGTTATGAATATGGTGAAGTCTAGGCTTCCTGGTGTCTGTGCCTACTTGGATGACCTGCTAGTGACAGCAGCTATTTGGGAGGAACACACAGAGTGACTTCGTGCTCTTTTCACCTACCTGTCAGACTACAACTTTACTGTCAACCTGGCTAAAAGTGAGTTTGGCCATGCAACCCTCACCTACCTTGGCCATGTGGTGAGCCAAGGGAGGGCGGCTCCAGTCAACACAAAGATAGAGGCTCTACAGCGACTCCCGCCTCCTGCAGATCGAAAAGCTCTACGTAGGTTCCTCAGTATGGTAGGATTCTGCCGAAGATTTTGTAAGAACTTTGCAGAAGTGTCGGCTCCTTTGACAGACTTAGTTAGCCCAAAAAGAAGGTATTTGTGGACAAAGGCATGTCAGGCTGCGCTTGAAACCTTTAAACAACTGTTAACCTCAAGTCCAGTGTTAAAAGTGCCAGATTTTGACAACCCTTTTGTGATTCAAGTTGATGCCTGTGATATGGGTGTGGGTGCTACCCTCCTGGCACTTCTCCTTCCTACACCTCCTCTCCTGGCACTTCTCCTTCCGACACCTCCCCTCCTGGCACTTCTCCTTCCGACACCTCCCCTCCTGGCACTTCCTCAACTGACACCTCCCTTCATGCCACTTCCCTTCCTGGCACTTCCCATTCTGGCACTTCCCCTCTTGGCTCCTCTTTTCTCTGTACTTCCTCTTCTGGCCCCACCCCTCCTAGCACTTGCCCTCCCGGCACCTTCCTTCCAAACTCCTCTCCTCCTGTCTCCTCCCTTTTTGGCACCTCCCCTCCTGGCTCCTCCTCGCTGTCTTGTATACTTTTATCTCCCCCTAGAAGAGATCACCATTTTCCCTGACAGTATTGTTTATTCTCTCGCTAAAATCCTCATCCACTTTCCTTCTATTAAATTTCCCTATCTTCCTTATATTCTTGGTCAACGTTTGAATCTATTTTTTCGCCATCTTTTATGTTTCTGTCTGAAGAAAATATTAATATTTTTTTTCAAACTATTTTATTTTACATTCCAGATGTCTTAATGTCTTCATTCGATTATGCTTTTACTCTATTCCCATTACTAATTCGCACAGTTACACAGAATAATTTATAATAAAAAATTACATGCCTTAGACAGTTATACTCAAGTGCAATAGAAGGGCGATAAACAAAACTCGGGTTCTGTGTTGTTTACCAAAAATATTATTTTTATCAAACTTCTTAAAAGATGTTTTAGAGGAGGTTAGAAATACTTTGTTGCAGTGATAAGACATTTGCTCATCCACGAGTGTATAATTAAATGTGTAAAAAGTATATCAGGACCTGTTTGCTATGCTCAACAACATAAAACTTATAAAACAAGTTGTCTGCATTAGAACCAAAAAAAAAAAGGAGACTAACCAATGAAAGGTAATCATATTTTACGGCACCCTCACATAGGATCACCATCGACTGTGATAAATGAGAATGAATGAAACAGATAAGGATGAGCTGATAATTGTGCAAGAATATATTATACCCTTCAGTTAGACGAGATCGTGAAATGCAGACGATGCCAATACATACTGATAAATTAAATGAAAATAAATTACATTCACTAACCTTCATAACTAAAGAAATGTCGTATCGAGAAAGAACATAAAATAAACGAGAAAACTATATCACGACCTTGAAGACTACAAACAAGAGAAAACAGCATACACAAAGGGCTATAAGATCTGTGGTGAGGGAGGCAGTAGTGGTGAAGGAGGCGACAGGAGTAGGGGTGAAGGAGGCAGGAGTGGTGGTGAAGGAGGCAGTAGTGGTGAAGGAGGCTGTAGGAGTAGGGGTGAGGGAGGCAGGAGTGGTGGTGAGGGGGGCAGTAGTGGTGAAGGAGGCTGCAGGAGTAGGGGTGAGGGAGGCACGAGTGGTGGTGAGGGAGGCAGTAGTGGTGAAGGAGGCGACATGAGTAGGGGTGAAGGAGGCAGGAGTGGTGGTGAGAGAGGCAGTAGTGGTGAAGGAGGCTGCAGGAGTAGGGGTGAGGGAGGCAGGAGTGATGGTGAGGGAGGCAGTAGTGGTGAAGGAGGCGACAGGAGTAGAGGTGAAGGAGGCAGGAGTGGTGGTGAGAGAGGCAGTAGTGGTGAAGGAGGCTGCAGGAGTAGGGGTGAGGGAGGCAGGAGTGGTGGTGAGGGAGGCAGTAGTGGTGAAGGAGGCTGCAGGAGTAGGGGTGAGGGAGGCAGGAGTGGTGGTGAGGGAGGCAGTAGTGGTGAAGGAGACGGCAGGAGTAGGGGTGAGGGAGGCAGGAGTGGTGGTGAGGGAGGCAGGAGTGGTGGTGAGGGAGGCAGTAGTGGTGAAGGAGGCTGCAGGAGTAGGGGTGAGGGAGGCAGGAGTGGTGGTGAGGGAGGCAGTAGTGGTGAAGGAGGCGGCAGGAGTAGGGGTGAGGGAGGCAATGGCAGTGATGAGGGTGGTGAGAGTAGTTGGTGAGGGATGCAGGGATAGTCGTGAGAGAGGCAGGAATAGTAGTGACGGAGGCAGGAGTAGTGGTGAGGGAGACAGGAGTAATGGTGAGGGAGGCATGGGTAGTGGTGACCTGTGGTGTTATGGTCAGCATGCTAGCCTCGCAAGCGAGCGGACCCGGGTTTGATCCCCGGGCAGGGTGAAATATGGGCAAGTTTCTTTATGCCATTTGCCTCTGTCTACCCAGCAGTAATTGGGAACCTGGAGGTTAATCGATTTATGGATCGCATTCCTGGGTAATGGTTAGCCAGTGCAGTTGGCGAGTTGTCCGGTCTTCTCAGACTATTCCTTGACACTGAGTCATGCAGATCGTTCACTCAGGGTGGTTGTTGTGTAGGCGACAGCTTCTACACCTTAAACAAATTCACGCCTAGGTGGCCCTTGGCCGGCCATTCTCGTTGCACGAAGGGCAACCATTATTATTTTATAGTGGTGAGGGAGGCAGTAGTAGTGGTGAGGAAGGCAGGAAGAGGAGGACGACCTGGGCTGCCTAGTGGATGGTAACAGTCACAAAAAAATCGTACAAAAAGTTGATTATGATCCAAGACAAACTCCCCGACACGCTCCAGGTCTCACCATTTCTGTGGCAGGAGTTTTCTTTGCACAAGGCGAATGAATCCACAGAAAAGGAACGAGTATCCAAGATGACTGTGATTAACTATTAATTGTGTGCTATTACCAAGGAGGGAACAGGAATTAGGGCCGTGTTGCACTAACTATATATGGTAAGTGGGAGAAGGAAATTATATGTCAGTCCTCAGTAAAGCAAAGATGAACTCTTTAAACGCTACATTAAGTTAGGAATGTTAGAATCTCTCTCTTTCTCTCTCTCTCTCTCTGTCCCAAACTCTAGCAAGCCGCATGCTTATTATATATATTTTTTTTTTACTCTCATGTCGCAAGAGCTTTTCAGATGTATTTCTGGAAGACAAATTTCCTTATTCCTCTAGTGTTGACTGTGGCCGTCCCACAATAATGTGTAGTAGGCACTTTGATCAACACGTGCAACCATAGAGAAATAATGGATATGTTGTTCAGTAGCTCAAAAAAGAGGAGAGGGGGCTGAAGGATTGTTCCAACAAACCCTGAGTGGGCCTCACTGAAGCACGACGTCTCTTGAATTCATCAGATTCTGAATGTTTCAAGTTTTTTTGTTTTGTTTTTAAACCTGCAAAAGTTTAGTTATTTATTTTTTATTTTTTGCGAAAACAGAAAATATTTATGACTATGTCTTGAGAGAAAGCAACAATTTTATTTCTATGATGCTTAAGAATTTAAAGCTACCAATTGCGTTTGTGTTTTAGTTTCACTGAAGGAACTAAGCTGAATGAACCCTACTCATCTAAACGTGCAAAGTCGTCAAGCAGTGGTACAGTATATCGGTAATGATATTTCACAATCCTTTCAAGCAACTTATTACAGCTTGCTGTGCGTGTGGATGCACTTACGTCACGGACCTGTTTTCTGCAGATCATGAAACATTTTCTATGTTTTGTTATATGTTATTACGCTTTGGGTAATTTCAGTATTCACTTGACCGTAATTTTTTATTTGAATTTTGTAAAAAGTATCTTTTTCTTGTCATAGTAATATTCTTATATTTTCATATTTTTTTTATAAAAAAATTGTATTTCAGGTGATTATGTTAAACCATAGTTTCGACAAAATTATTGGTGTATCGCACGAATAATTCATGAGATTAGTTTCTCCTTGTCTCCTCGATATTCAGACCTTTAAATTGTTTACATAACCCTCGAATCTAGGATGTTTTTTTTCCTAAGGAGTATGTTCTTGTTTACAAATGGTAAACACTACCCACTGGTCTTTGTGAGACAGAGGATATACTAAAAGTTACTGTAGAGAGGTGGGTGCTGTGGCCGGACCACAGAATTCATGTTGTGTCCTTGAGCATCGAGCGTGTGTGTGTACAGAAACATCCCATATACAGGTTGTGCCAATAAAATGTACCTAATTTTATATATGTATAATTGTAATTATTAATATATTTTTGTTTTGTTTGCAGATATAATTTAAAGGGACACTTGGGCGTTTACGGCAATATGGTTTTGAATACATCATAAAATGTGAAATTCGTCGAACTGTATATTTAGATAAAATCTGTGGTACAGACTCAAAGTCGCGACTGTCGTCACTTTAACGTCAGAAGAGTGCCAACATCAAAATCAATTCACGGTATTGTTACCAAATTTTAGGAAAACAGAACTGTTCACGACCTAAATAAAGAGGCATCAAGTAGATCAAGGACCTCATGGACAGCATCAATGTTCTTCTGTGGTCTACCTGATGCTTCGTTATTTAGGTTGCGAGTAGGTCCAATACGATCTCCGCAATATTTCGACTACCAGCAATCCAGAGTAGAATTGGGTGGTGGAGGCTGGGAGGGGGGGGGGTTGGCAATGGAGAGTCATAGGTTCCCTTCCTTGCATAAGATGAGAGAATCTGCATTATTAAAGACCTTTAAGCAACAGCTATATCGCTTTGCACCATAAATTGTACATTTGATGATAACAATATTAATAAAAATAATGATAATAATATTTTTTTACACATTTATCATCACTGTTTGGCAAAACAGTGATGTATACCAGACGGCTGCTAACTCGACTATTTTTGTTCACATCAAGTTTGTATTACAATAGATATATGGTGCCCACTTCCTGGCTGTTTTCATTGGTAAGTAATCCCTTCAGTGCGATGTATTCTTATCTATTTTATTCTAGTTACCGCCAGACGATTTTATTCAGCTGGGGAAGTTCCATCCCGTAGTCAAAAGGTTAAACAATTCATTTAATTAGAATATGTATTCATCCCCTTCTCATCCCATTGTAACCTTAGTATTTTCGTCTGGCTAGCGCTAGCCGATTACACTCAGCTGAGGAAATAAAACCTCGTTGGTACGTATTGCTAAAGCGTTATTCTACATTGTAATCTCTCCCAACTGAGACTTTGTACATTTCCCCATAGAAAGACACCTACCCCGACACTCTCCTGCTTATTGAGCGAATACTTCGATTCAGAATACTGTGTTTGGGGTTCTGACCTCAGGGAGAGAGAGGAATGGCAACGCTAAGTGGTAAACGCAGGAGTGAAGCCAACTGTACCTACTGTTCATCATACTCACTCACCATGCATCGATATATTCCCTATTCTGTTGGACATTCTTTTGTCATGAATTTTGGAAAATTCTGATGATCAATTTTAATAAATTCTGTAATGTTCTCAGACTTCATGTTTTTAACTCATTCTAAAAAAATTTTTTTTAAACCTATTTGTCAAACAATTCGTCTTCAACTTTGTTACAAGAATGTCCAACCTTGATAAACTGTTTTACTACTGAATTACAAAACATTTTAGCCTCCTCTCGTGCTATAACCTCCCATGATCTGTGTTCTGCTATGCTAGTGTGATTACTATTAGGCGTTACTAATTTCCTAAATACACACCGACGTCTCACATGTTCTTTAATTAGATACAGTATTATGAGTTCTATAATATCTGTTATGTGTTATGTCCGTCAAGTATGACAATATGACGAAATTCATAAAACCAGCTCCTGGGTTATGTGCATCTAAGTGGATAATCCATAGTTAGTTGTTCACTAATAATGATCTATGTTGGATCAAAGAAAGTCTTTGAGTAGGTAATATAAATATCATGTTAAAATTATATTCCATCATATATTACTTCATCGCATTAATCTTAATTTTCTTGCAATTATCATTTGCAAATAAATAGTCGTCTTGTCATATAACACATTTTTCCTCCCTCCAAAATCGAGCCCTGTACCGCTGCATGTGAACGGGGATCGCTACCACCGTGCCACAAGGACAACAAAAGCAATTTTAGGTTTTGTTATATTCCACACAAGGCCTGCTCATCACGCTTGTTAAAAGTCGTGTACCTCCATTCGGGATAGCCCGTGCCAACTATATGGTCGAAGTGAGGTAATGTTTGTACATGGAAGTCCTCTTGCTATATGGATTGATATATATATATATATATATATATATATATATATATATATATATATATATATATATATTTCATTAGCCCAATAAAGCACGCGGACTTCTACATACAATCAACACCTCAACCCACCAGGATTCGAACCCACGGCACACAAGCCTATGACTGTGACCGGGGAACGCTAACCGCTGGACCACCAGGATACTAAAAGCAGTCCTAGACTTTGTTATATATCACACAAAGCCTGTTCAACGAGCTTATGGCGCCGTGAACCTCTAATGGGGACCACCCGTATCACTTAGGTGGTCAGAGTAACGTTTTACCAAATCCGGCTTCGAAACACGAGGATCCATATATATTTCATTAGCCCAATAAAGCACGCGGACTTCTACATACAATCAACACCTCAACCCACCAGGATTCGAACCCACGGCACACAAGCCTATGACTGTGACAGGGGAACGCTAACCGCTGGACCACCAGGATACTAAAAGCAGTCCTAGACTTTGCTATATTTCACACAAAGCCTGTTCAACGAGCTTATGGCGCCGTGAACCTCTAATGGGGACCACCCGTATCACTTAGGTGGTCAGAGTAACGTTTTACCAAATCCGGCTTCGAAACACGAGGATCCATATATATTTCATTAGCCCAATAAAGCACGCGGACTTCTACATACAATCAACACCTCAACGCCATAAGCTTGTTGAACAGGCTTTGTGTGAAATATAACAAAGTCTAGGACTGCTTTTAGTATCCTGGTGGTCCAGCGGTTAGCGTTCCCCGGTCACAGTCATAGGCTTGTGTGCCGTGGGTTCGATTCCTGGTGGGTTGAGGTGTTGATTGTATGTAGAAGTCCGCGTGCTTTATTGGGCTAATGAAATATATATGGATCCTCGTGTTTCGAAGCCGGATTTGGTAAAACGTTACTCTGACCACCTAGGTGATACTGGTGGTCCCCATTAGAGGTTCACGGCGCCATAAGCTCGTTGAACAGGCTTTGTGTGAAATATAACAAAGTCTAGGACTGCTTTTAGTATCCTGGTGGTCCAGCGGTTAGCGTTCCCCGGTCACAGTCATAGGCTTGTGTGCCGTGGGTTCGAATCCTGGTGGGTTGAGGTGTTGATTGTATGTAGAAGTCCGCGTGCTTTATTGGGCTAATGAAATATATATGGATCCTCGTGTTTCGAAGCCGGATTTGGTAAAACGTTACTCTGACCACCTAAGTGATACGGGTGGTCCCCATTAGAGGTTCACGGCGCCATAAGCTCGTTGAACAGGCTTTGTGTGAAATATAACAAAGTCTAGGACTGCTTTTAGTATCCTGGTGGTCCAGCGGTTAGCGTTCCCCAGTCACAGTCATAGGCTTGTGTGCCGTGGGTTCGAATCCTGGTGGGTTGAGGTGTTGATTATATATATATATATATACACACACACACACATATAATCAACGACCTCAGCAACCAGGACTAGAACCCTAGACCTTATGCATGTGACCAGGGAATGCTACCAACCATGCCACAAGGACACTAAAAGCAATCCTAGACTATGTTATATTTCACACAAAGCCTGTTCATCGAGCTGATGGCGGCGTGAACCTCCCATTGGGGATTGCCCTTGCCACTTATGTGGTGGGAGTAGCATTTTACCAAATCCAGCTGGTACGAAACACGAGGTACCATATATACTTCATTTTTAGTCCATATAACACGCTGAATTGAACATATACCAGCTTTGTGTGAAATATAACATAGTCTAGAATTGCCTTTAGTGTCCTTGTGGCATGGTTGGTAGCGTTCCCTGGTCACATGCATAAGGTCTAGGGTTCGAGTCCTGGCTGGTGAGGTCATTGATTATATGTGTATATATATATATATATATATATATATATATATATATATATATATATATATATATATATATATATATGTACACAAGGATCCAACTTCATCTCAAAGTATCTAAGGGGGCTGTGTCTACGCTAGGCATCAAACAGTACTTAGCTTCAGCTTACCAGCCAAGGTGGTCTTGAACGATTCCACCAAACTCTCAAGAGCATGATGACCAAGGACTGTATTGAAGCAGATAAATATTGGGATGTAGGAATTCCATATCTATTGTATGCTATCAGACGTACTAAACAGTCTTGTTTGGGATATCCTTGGTCCCTTGAAACTATTGCATGAGAGTTGGGTAGAAGAAGATGAATCGAGTATTGTAAATGAGTATGGTGTTAATTTGCAAGGTGTAATATGAAGGAAGCCCAAGAGAAAATCAAAAGTCAATTTGATGAAACTGCAGAAGATAGAAAATTTAATATTGGGGATAATGTGCTTTTGTTCTTGACCATTAGGAAGTTTTCCCTACAAGCTAAATATCAAGGTCCCTTTGAAGTTTTGAGTAAAGTGGGCGATTTTAACTCTGTCACAGCAACACCTGGACGTAGGAAGACTAAGAACTAGTAAATATAAACCTGTTGAAACTCTATTGTGTTAGACATGATAAGGTGGTGTGCAATACTGTGACATGTGACGAAGTGGAGGAGGATGAGTTACCTAAGCAAGAATTTCGGGAGTTGAAAGCTGATATCAAACTGAACAATTCTGATGTGTTAAGTGATCTTTCTTCTAAATTGTGCCATCTACTACAGGACCAGAGGAGTGATGTAATGTGCCTCCGACAAGAATTCTAGCCCATCTTTGGTGATGTGCCGCAGCCAAGCCCGGTGGTGACCCATGATGTTGTGTTGGTGGATAACAGCCCAAGTGAACCAAGCACCCTACCCACATGTCTCCCCAGAAAATCGGCATTCTCAATTATGAGGTGAAGTTCTTGATTGACAATAACTTGGCTGAACCTACTGTAGTGACAGTGAGTGGGCATCGCCTTGTGTTCTGGTCCCAAAGTCAGATGGTACTTCTAGAATGCATACTGATTACAGAAAAGTAAACTCCCTCACAAAGGCAGACATTTTCCCCTTCCCCGTATTGATGATATAATTGATGCAGTGGGTGATGCAAAGTACATTACAAAGGTTGACTTACCTAAGGGGTATTATCAGGTACCCTTGTCACAGCGGGCGAGACGCATATCGGCAATTGTTACTCCTTATGGCTTGTATCAGAATATCGTTATGCCATTTGGTATGCATAACCCCCCCCCCAACTTTCAAACGTTTGATGTCAGTTGTCATTAATGGTTTGGATGGTGTCACAGCATATCTTGACGACGTAGTTATGTTCTCTGCAACATGGAGTGAACATATTGAGTCACTTCATTGTCTGTTCAGTCATCTTAATAGTGTTCAGCTTACTGTTAACCTCGTTAAGAGTGAGTTTGGCCATGCCAAACTAGTATTTCTTGGACATGAGATTAGCTATGGGACAGTAGCCTAGTCCAGGCTAAAGTTGAGGCTATTGAAACCTTGTCCATTCCCACAAACCGTAAGGCAATCCAACGCTTTTTGAGTATGGCAGGTTATTATAGGAGATTCTGCCCTAACTTTGCTGATGTTGCCAGACCATTAACTGATTTAGTTTATCCTAAAAGGGATTTTGTGTGGACGGAAAGTTGTCAAGAGGCATTTGAGAAAATTAAGGCAATTTTGATGTCTAAACCAGTATTAAGGGGACCAAACTTTGACAAGCCATTTGTTGTACAAGTAGATGCGAGTGACATAGCAAGTGGGGCAGGTTTATTGCAAGCAGGAAATAAGGTTGTTTTGCACCCAGCAGCTGCATTGTTAATAGCACTAAATAAATTTGATGTATACCATGGGAACAGCAACCAGAAAATCATTATATATAGCGACCAAAACCCCTTGCAATTTGTGACACGCATGAAAAACAAAAACCAACTTTTAACTCACTGGTGCTTGGCGCTTTAACAGTATAATATTGAAATTAGACATATCAAGGGTAAGGATAACATTATTGCTGATACCCTGTCTAGCCCATATTAGGCAGATCTGATAACTGTGTATTGCCAATGTAAAATCATACGGGATATATTTTAAGGAAGGGGGTATTAAGCATGTCGTAATGCACAGTAATGCATTGCATTATGCAGAGCAAAATATTTTGATGTTCGTTACCCTCCCCTTCCGTGTGGCGCTTGCAAGTATGCATATCAAATATTTTCTATAATTATTTGTGAGCAAAACTGGTACTAGATACATACAAATTTTCCTAAAAATGTATGTATATAAGTTTAACTATTTTTGCAGCTTAATGTAGGAGTTGTCATATATTAGTGATGTTAGGCTTGTAGTCCACTGGTACACGGTGTTTTGTCAGTCTCTGCTGGGCATTGGAGGTTTAGTTGAGTATTATATATTCAGTGCTGCTCTATTATTATGTATTGAGAGTATACAGTAGTGCAATCAATTATTGTGTTGTACAGTGGTTAATGGTTTATATACTGCACATATATTACTTGTTTATTAATGATGGAAAACCTAGTGCAGTTTAACTTTGTAAGCAGTCGTTGCCTACGATGTTTTGTCCTATGCTAAATATTTTCTCAAAGTCATTAATTATGAATAGTATTTATTCTCTAGATTCAATTTCATCCGTTCATTATGTAACCTGCACATTTCTTAAGGTAAGCTTTTGTTATTAAATTTTATTTAAAGCTTTCGTGAAGTGTATAATTCCAAACCTTCACTGCTGAACTGTTGTGATAAAGTAAGATGGCTGTGATTGAGCCCAAGACGGACAATTTTGTCCTTATATGTGTTTGTAACTTTCGCATTTAACATTGTTTGTCATGTATTAAAGTAACATTAATTATAAGTTATAAAAGTAAGAACTAAGTTGTGCTGAGTTGCCATTTTTTTTGTGTCATATGTGCCAGCATTATTATATTCATTTTTAAAGTTGCTAAGTTATGACATATATATATATATATATATATATATATATTTCATTAGCCCAATAAAGCACGCGGACTTCTACATACAATCAACACCTCAACCCGCCAGGATTCGAACCCACGGCCCACAAGCCTATGACTGTGACCGGGGAACGCTAACCGCTGGACCACCAGGATACAAAAGTAGTCCTAGACTTTGTTATATTTCACACAAAGCCTGTTCAACGAGCTTATGGCACCGTGAACCTCTAATGGGGACTACCCGTATCACGTAGGTGGTCAGAGTAACGTTTTACCAAATCCGGCTTCGAAACACGAGGATCCATATATATTTCATTAGCCCAATAAAGCACGCGGACTTCTACATACAATCAACACCTCAACCCACTAAGATTCGAACCCAAGGCCCACGAGTCCATGACTGTGACCGGGGAATGCTACCTACTGGACCACCAGGATAATAAAAGCAGTCCTAGACTCTGTTATATTTCACACAAAGCCTGTTCAACGAGCTTATGGCGCCGTGAACCTCTAGCCTTTCTCCACCTTGGAAAATTTACCTCTAAGTCCCACTAGACTCCTGGGCCCAGTTTGTGGCCCTGTATTCACTCAGCTGGCTTCACTTTACCCCCGTACATCCATGAAACGGAAGGGAATGAGCCAATCAGACCTTGTACAGTTGAGAGAAGCTTTAATTTCCCCTTAGTAAAAGGTTTTCACTAAGCTGCTTGAAGATATGTGGTATTGTGAGCTGAGATAGAGGATAGCTAATGACCCCAAACGATCGTCACGTCGTTAGTTGGGCACCCAGACAGCTGGTTTCACTCCAACTCTCACCATACTCAACAGGTGGCTCAAACCCAGGTTATCATACCGCTGGCTTCACCACTCGTCTCATACCGCCAGTGGACGTTATCATACCGTGTGGGCTCTACAGACCCCTGAAAAAACCCGAGCTGTTAGCTATTGTCTCACATCACCGTTTGTTCCTACCGCCCTATCTAGGTTTGTCTGAGATTGAATAAAACTTACTTTTAATACGGATGTTAAATAAACGAAGGAACCAGTTCACGAGGTCTGTCTCTCCTGGGTACAGAACAGAGATGGTCCTGTAGGGGTATCGAGATATTAAAGTTGTCTAGCACTCAGGATGGAAGGAAACTCTAATGTGGTTTTCTTGTATAATATATAAGTTATATGATAGACAGTCTGGTGCTGGAGGTGCTGTGTGGTGAGGGGCTGCTTGGTAGAGACATGCGGTGAGTAACTTGTTGAAGGAGGTAGATGTGCAGGAGCTTCGTTAGAGAAGATGTTGCCTGTTGCTGGCCTCCTGGTTGAATGAAATGTTAACAGCGTGGAGCTTGCTGGAGGAGATGTTGCTTGTTCAGGAAGATCGGTCAGAATAAGAGTTGGTTGGTGAGGAAGCTCAGAGAAGGACATGCTCGCTGGCGGGGGTGAGGACCGCCAGGCAGGCGGAGGAGAGGCGAGGGTCGCCAGGCAGCGGCAGAGGAGGAGGTGTTGCTTATTCAAGAAGATTGGTCAGACTCAGAGTTGGTTGGTGAGGAAGCTCAGAGAAGGACATGCTCGCTGGCGGGAGCGAGGACCGCCAGGCAGGCGGAGGAGAGGCGAGGGTCGCCAGGGAGCGGCAGAGGAGGAGGTGTCGCTTGTTCAAGAAGATTGGTAAGAATGAATCTCAAGGGAGAGACAGAGCTTATATGCACCCAGCAGCAGCTATGAGTCATGGTGGGAAAACCCGAGAAGTAGCCGGTGACTAGTTCCGTTGCTAAGATACGGCGGGCATTGGAATGCGGATACGCTTGGTTGCTAGGGAAGGCGGTAGCAGGTGGTGGCGTGGCTACGCAGTTAGGCAGTTGTAGGGGAGAAGTCCACTACAATACTCCCCCTCCCCTCCAGGCGGTGTAGGAGACTTGTTGATTGTAGAGTTGCTTAGCACATGTGAGGAAGACCGGGCGGTGCATGCCTCATGTGAGACAACGGCGATGGCGTGATGAGCCGATCGCTGAAATACAACTGTCTAGATACACACTATCTGTGGGAGAAGGGAGAAAAAGGGTGTGTGGAGGCGATGGATGTTGTGCTTCCCTCACGACAGGTACAGGGTCGTCAGATGCGCCTGCTGGGGTGTGTGTGGGCCTGGATCAGGAGCAAGGGCTGGGTCAGCAGAAGAGGGTTAGGGCTCGTGACAGCAGCTGGGTCCACGACAGCAGCAGGGTGCAGGACATTAGCAGGGAGTACCTGAGGGAGAAAAGAGGGGGTGTGGAGGCGATGGATGTTGTGTGCCTCCCTCACGGCAGGTACTGCTGGGCCGGGGTCGGCGTCTGAGGCAGGACGGGTGTGCTGGGGTCGTCAGAATGTGGTGTGTGAGGCAGGAAGAGGAGCCCGTGTCTGCTTGAAGACTGGGAGCGTGATCAGTGTCTCCTCCATCCTGTGTGAGTGCTAATCTCCGGGGGTCACCATTGTAGGGGTATCGTGATATTAAAGTTGTCTAGCACTCAGGATGGAAGGAAACTCTAATGTGGTTTTCTTGTATAATATATAAGTTATATGATAAACAGTCTGGTGCTGGAGGTGCTGTGTGGTGAGGGGCTGCTTGGTAGAGACGTGCGGTGAGTAACTTGTTGAAGGAGGTAGATGTGCAGGAGCTTCGTTATAGAAGATGTTGCCTGTTGCTGGCCTCCTGGTTGAATGAAATGTTAACAGCGTGGAGCTTGCTGGAGGAGATGTTGCTTGTTCAGGAAGATCGGTCAGAATGAGAGTTGGTTGGTGAGGAAGCTCAGAGAAGGACATGCTTGCTGGCGGGGGTGAGGACCGCCAGGCAGGCGGAGGAGAGGCGAGGGTCGCCAGGCAGCGGCAGAGGAGGAGGTGTTGCTTATTCAAGAAGATTGGTCAGACTCAGAGTTGGTTGGTGAGGAAGCTCAGAGAAGGACATGCTCGCTGGCGGGAGCGAGGACCGCCAGGCAGGCGGAGGAGAGGCGAGGGTCGCCAGGGAGCGGCAGAGGAGGAGGTGTTGCTTGTTCAAGAAGATTGGTAAGAATGAATCTCAAGGGAGAGACAGAGCTTATATACACCCAGCAGCAGCTATGAGTCATGGTGGGAAAACCCGAGAAGTAGCCGGTGACTAGTTCCGTTGCTAAGATACGGCGGGCATTGGAATGCGGATACGCTTGGTTGCCAGGGAAGGCGGTAGCAGGTGGTGGCGTGGCTACACAGTTAGGCAGTTGTAGGGGAGAAGTCCACTACAATACTCCCCCTCCCCTCCAGGCGGTGTAGGAGACTTGTTGATTGTAGAGTTGCTTAGCACATGTGAGGAAGACCCGGCAGTGCATGCCTCATGTGAGACAACGGCGATGACGTGATGAGCCGATTGCTGAAATACAACTGTCTAGATACACACTATCTGTGGGAGAAGGGAGAAAAAGGGTGTGTGGAGGCGATGGATGTTGTGCTTCCCTCACGACAGGTACAGGGTCGTCAGATGCGCCTGCTGGGGTGTGTGTGGGCCTGGATCAGGAGCAAGGGCTGGGTCAGCAGAAGCTGGTTAGGGCTCGTGACAGCAGCTGGGTCCACGACAGCAGCAGGGTGCAGGACATTAGCAGGGAGTACCTGAGGGAGAAAAGAGGGGGTGTGGAGGCGATGGATGTTGTGTGCCTCCCTCACGGCAGGTACTGCTGGGCCGGGGTCGGCGTCTGAGGCAGGACGGGTGTGCTGGGGTCGTCAGAATGTGGTGTGTGAGGCAGGAAGAGGAGCCGGTGTCTGCTTGAAGACTGGGAGCGTGATCAGTGTCTCCTCCATCCTGTGTGAGTGCTAATCTCCGGGGGTCACCATTGTAGGGGTATCGTGATATTAAAGTTGTCTAGCACTCAGGATGGAAGGAAACTCTAATGTGGTTTTCTTGTATAATATATAAGTTATATGATAGACAGTCTTGTGCTGGAGGTGCTGTGTGGTGAGGGGCTGCTTGGTAGAGACGTGCTGTGAGTAACTTGTTGAAGAAGGTAGATGTGCAGGAGCTTCGTTAGAGAAGATGTTGCCTGTTGCTGGCCTCCTGGTTGAATGAAATGTTAAAAGCGTGGAGCTTGCTGGAGGAGATGTTGCTTGTTCAGGAAGATCGGCCAGAATGAGAGTTGGTTGGTGAGGAAGCTCAGAGAAGGACATGCTCGCTGGCGGGGGTGAGGACCGCCAGGCAGGCGCAGGAGAGGCGAGGGTCGCCAGGCAGCGGCAGAGGAGGAGGTGTTGCTTATTCAAGAAGATTGGTCAGACTCAGAGTTGGTTGGTGAGGAAGCTCAGAGAAGGACATGCTCGCTGGCGGGAGCGAGGACCGCCAGGCAGGCGGAGGAGAGGCGAGGGTCGCCAGGGAGCGGCAGAGGAGGAGGTGTTGCTTGTTCAAGAAGATTGGTAAGAATGAATCTCAAGGGAGAGACAGAGCTTATATACACCCAGCAGCAGCTATGAGTCATGGTGGGAAAACCCGAGAAGTAGCCGGTGACTAGTTCCGTTGCTAAGATACGGCGGGCATTGGAATGCGGATACGCTTGGTTGCTAGGGAAGGCGGTAGCAGGTGGTGGCGTGGCTACGCAGTTAGGCAGTTGTAGGGGAGAAGTCCACTACAGTCCTCTCGCTTCACCGCTCCCTAAGCCACGCTTGCTCACTGATTCACGCTTTTCAGGAGTGACTTATTTACCAGACGATTAATAGCTTAATTAGGACGTACGCATCATTTTCAGACTGGGAAACGATCTATGATTACTTTTAATTAAATAACTGATATTTAATTTCATAATTCGCCTCCATATTAATTCGGTAAATTACATTTAATATCGTATAGGCCTAGTTCCAGAAACTCTCGCTACGTGCGGGAGCGAGGTCTTCCCTCAGACGACCTTGAACTTAGTATCGCCAATGGCCCGGCGTTTGAAATTAAACTGAAATTTCTGAATATTATATATATATATATATATATATATATATATATATATATATATATATATATATATATATATATATATATATATATAGGCTGATAGCCACAAGGAAACAAGAAAAGATGAAGTTCCCATGTGCTTTTGTGTAATTCATATCTTCAGGGGAGAGTACAGCCTAAGGAGTAATACTTGACAAGACATATATATATATATATATATATATATATATATATATATATATATATATATATATATATATATATATATATATATATATATATATATATATATATATATATATATATATATATATATATATATGCTGATAACCACATAGATCACGCGCACCTACAGTGATTTACTTGCATATATATATATATATATATATATATATATATATATATATATATATATATATATATATATATATATATATATATATATATATTTACAGTAGAGGAAAGTGAGATCAAGTCCCTAGGGAACAGCAGGTGTCCACAATGTTCCGGTCATAAGGCAGTGACCCTTAATAATCCTCTTAATCAAAAAATTTACCATGCCATCTCTAAACACAGCAGCTGTCCATAGTCAGCTCATAGGGTAAGATATATATATATATATATATATATATATATATATATATATATATATATATATATATATATATATATATATATATATATATATATATATATATATATATGCTGATAACCACCAGGAAAGAAGAAAACACGAAGTTCCCAAGCGCTTTCGTGTAATTCACATCTTCAGGGGTGAGTACAGACTAGATAGAGTAATGCAGAACAAGATGAATATATACAGAGGAGGGTGAGACCAGGTCCACAATGGTCAGGTAATGACCCTACTAATCTTTAAATGGCACACAACGGTTGGTGGTTGGGTCAGATGGGACAGTGACCCGCCCTCTCACCTGATCACAAATCTTCTTAATTACAAAGTTGTCCAGCTTGTACATACCGTTACTCAAATTCATGTTGAATGCTTCGGTATGTTTAATAAGACTAGATTCTATGATGTTCCTACTATCAATTGAATTACATGGTAATATTGAGGAGGCATTATCCCAGTCAATGCAATGCTTGTTATCCCTCAAATGAACAAACAGAGCATTGGATTCCTGGCCTGTCCTGACACTGTATTTGTGTTGTTTAATTCTAGTTACAAGATCTTTACCTGTCTGGCCTAAGTAAAACATATTACATTCCTTGCAAGGAACTTTATAAATGCAACCAATTGTGTTGTTGGGGGAGTTCTTGATTAACATTTGTTTAACAGTGCATGCGTTTTTAAATGCCACATTGACGTTCCAAGATTTTAGCTGTGCCGGAATGTGTGAGAAATTTTTGTGAAATGGTAATATTAAGATATTCTTATGGTCATGGGTGGGCTTGGGATCAGTTCTATAAAAAGTTTTCTTAGTAATGTTTAAGCATTTATCTATGAAAGATCTAGGGTATTTAAGGTTTGAGCCAATATTATATATATATTTGTATTCCTCATCGATGAATTCCGGACTGCAAATTCTCAAGGCACGTAAAAACATTGTTGTAAATACTGACTGTTTGACTTTATTATGGTGGGCAGAATAATAATGAATGTATGAACACACATTGGTTGGTTTTCTATAAATACTGAACTTAAAAGTGTTACCTATTCTGTGTATCAGACAGTCTAGGAATGGCAATTTACAGTCTTGCTCTAATTCCACAGTGAATTTGATCGAGGGGGCTAAGTTGTTAAGTTGTGGTAGGAAAACTTTTAGGTCCTCATTACATGGCCAGAGACATAATACATCATCAACATATCTAAACCAGACTGCTGAGGGTGGTAAAATATAGAGTTCCTCATAGATTCCCTGGATAACATTTCACTGCCCGTCTCGAAAGATGACTTCATCGAACTCATCAAACTATGTATTAAGGATTGCAAATTCGAATTCAATGGGGAATATTATGCTCAAAAATTTGGTATGGCAATGGGTAATCCACTCTCACCTGTATTAAGCAACCTATATATGGAATTCTTTGAAAAGAAACTATTAAGTAATAGTGCATATGATAAAAGGTCCCTGGTGGTCTCCACCTGCACTACTAGATCTGAATCCTCGAAGTCTAGAAACACTCTGTGACTCAGCCGTGACCTGATGGACACAGCGACACCATCGTTCAGCTCACCCGTCATGTTCCTCTGGTATACAGTGTAGCCAAAAATTTCCAGCTTACTTTCGTCCTTTATGCCAGTACTGTTTAACAGAATAATGTCTGGGTCGAATTGATAGTATAAGTTAGACAGTTCGTTACGCCTATTTAGGGACCAGTGTAGGACATTATGTTGGTGAATATTTTCGTCTTGTTAACTACTGCCATTTTGGGGACTGTAGCTTGAGGCGTCGCTTGAAGTGTTTGATCGGCTTCTGCCATTCTTAGTGACCGGAACTTTTTCGCAGAACCTTCGATTATCTGCTGGTCAGCTAATGATGGGTCTTCGAACTTCCCGTCACCCGCGTACAGGAAGATGTTCAGGTCCTGGTCCTGTGTGTCGATCTCATCTACCGGCTAGTGGGTTGAGCCGTGCTAAATTTGAGGTGAGGCCTAAAGGCCAAACACAAGTACCTAAATATTCATCTACCGGCAACACCCGAGGTGGCCAATTCTAGTTGCTATTTTTTAATTGCTATGCATGTCTAGTTTATGTTTTGATATGAAAGCCCTTGCACGGTTGTAGCTTATTAGTGCTTATCACCACCTGAATGACCAGGCCCCTCGCAGGATGAACGTCACTACTAAGTTATGTCCTCTGTGATATTATCACATCTCACTGGTAGCTGTAATAGATCTTTCTTCCTAGTCTAATTAATATTATCCCAGAAAAGGAACAATTAGGAGTTGAATAAGACATTTTTTGCTAGATTTACAGACTGTAATTGGATTTGGCGAATGTTTCAAGCCCTCTTTTTTTTTTTACAAAATAGTTGCTCTTGATTATATACATGAGTAATTGTGACATAAACCTAATACAGGAAATATAATTTGAATACAATACATCGCAATCTTATACAATACAGGAATACAATGCAGCATAATCTTAATTGAATATAGTATACAGCAAATCAATCAATACAATGCATCAAATTAATGACTACAACAATGCAGCATACAATTGAATAAAATGCATCTTAATACACAGGCTCTCTCCCAAACAGAAATATGCTGACCAGTCATTAAAGAATAACACCATTTACAGTTCAACCTTGGACTCCACATCTCTATCATCATCAGAGTTTTCGAGCTCAAAAGCAGATTCTTTCTCTTGCTTCTGATTAGAACACATCTGCAGCTTGCAGAGGTCTATACATATTTGCCCATTGGCAAGGTAGATGCAGTTTGCAGGAACGCATGCACTTGCAGGCTAAAAATTTCAAGACCACATCTGGTGCGGGTGGCGTGCACATCCAGTGGCTCATATGTTGTCCACCTGCTCTAGGTCGGATCTGGTACAGAAGGTTAACTCTGAAGAGAGCACTTCCAGATTGCTACCTGGTAGTTGGCACAAATAACGTGCATAAAGAGGCACTCTCTATATGGTGGAAGGTGACTGGACTCAACTTTTCCCAGTTTGACACAGATGATGTGGTAGCTCTATTCGTTCACCTCATTGGTGTTGTTACCTGCAGCATACACACGACAGGTGAACTGCTGGACCTTCTCAAACAGCTCTGGGGAAACATCCCACGACTTGCCAAGTTGACTGAAAGTCTCCTGGAAGGTGATATCCTTCTTCAGCAGGTGCAGGGCACCCAGCTTCCCATGACCAACTAAGGCACACTCGATGTCCCAGCCTGTAAAGGCATGTCACCCTATCAAGCTGTCACAGATGCTTTCTCTTATTGCACTTCCTAGTTTGCTGGTGTCGACAAATCGTGTGCGGTTTAGTGTGTGACGCTTTAGGTAAATGGGGCTCGGGATGTTCTTCTGGAAGCCAAGGCAGACGACCATGACATCAGTGTCCTCAGCTGTAACTATTACTGCTTACACGAAGGTCTTTTGCCAGTTCCAGAATTGGTCTATGATTTAGTATTTATCAATGTTTTCCACGAGTCCATACTTTGTGGTGAAATCAGCTGGTCAGTCTCTTCATTCGAGCAATGGATGATGCAGCCTACACGTGGCCTCTTTGATGGCAGTCTGTCGGATGCGTCCTCAATATCCGTCTTCATTCAGTTCTTCCTGCAAAATATGACCAGTAATTAACGCTTCACTCATTAATACAAAGATAAAAACGCAGAGTAATTATGCTCCACACATAAATAAATACAAGATTATGTATTAGGCACATAACTTGGTTACGAACAATGCATATAGAAGTTATTAATGCGTGATTTCGTGTATATGTTTCAATAAATAAATAAGGAATATGAGAATAATGACCATATCACGTACACGGGTAACTACGATTGAGGTTTAAAAAAGGGGTCCCTACAGGAAAAGGCATTGAGTTATTAATTTGGAAAGGCTATCAATTAGTTTTTTTTACTTATAGTGGTGGAACAAATCAATTGCCACCATCGAACTTTTGCCGCCTTGGGTGGTACCGGTATCTGGTCTGGCCCATGGACTACTATGGTCGAGACTCTGCCGAGCACGTTTGAGCCGGCAGCATATCAGAAGTACCAAGCGATAAATTCCCTTGATGGCATATCAATAATGGTTCTTGATATATTTGATGCACACTACACCCTTGTTCAGTTTACGGCCCCGAGCCTCGTGTCTCTTTCCAGAGGGATGGTAATCTCCTGGTGGAGGTGTGAGAGTGCTCGTCGAATAAAAATCACTCAAGTCCCCGGAGCTCAGGTTTCATTTGCCTCTCAGGCGACCCTCAGTCGTTGCAAGGGAGTCGTCTTCTCCAGAGACCCGATGCAATATTCAAAAGAAAAACTGTAAGAAGAATTAGATCCATATGATGTTGTAACAGTAGAAGGTCTTTAAAAGAAGATTGATGGTGTCATTGTTCCAACTTCTACTCTGTTGCTGACATTTGAACGGCAAGTTTTGGCAGAAGCAATCAAATTGGCCTGGCTCCTCCATACATGCCTAACCCTAGGCCAAGAGTCTGGACACGTTAGTTGATCATGTTATCATTTTCAAAACGGCCTTCCAATTGTATATCTGTCCTGTGGTAAGTCGGACCATGACGGTAAGTACTGTTCCGGCCCTGTCTCGATCAAACCACTGGCACCTCCTTGACTATGTTATTAGTCGCCAAGATGACCTAAATAAGGTGCAAATCACAAGAGCCATGAGGGGTGCAGATTGTGGCACGGACCATAGACTAATAAGATCCAGGATTCGCATGATAATTCGACACAACACCTGAGGCAAGGCCCCAGTTGTAAACTTAACATCAAAACCCTCAGTAATCCTGAAACCTCTAACTCGTTAAAAAACAAGATCATCGTAAAACTTCCATCCTATGAAATTATGGAACCTGGCACTGTGGTAGATGGCTGGAAAGAATTGAAGAACTGCAATGAGTGAAGCTACAAGGGAAACTCTTGGCTTTTCTAAAATGCGACATCAGGACTGGTTTGATGAGAACTCACCTACCATCCATGATCTTCTCAAAACCAAAAAATTAGTCCACGATGCAGTGCTATCAAATCCTCAATCACAAACACTGAAGGACCGGTTAACCAACATCAGGTCAGAAACACAAAGACTGTTTCGCAGCATGGAAAATGACTGGTGGGTATAAAAAGCACAAGAAATTCAAGCCCTTGCTGATGCCAATGACACACACGGCTTGTATGAGGCAGTTAAGTCCATTTATGGCCCTCAAAGAAGAAATGTCACACTAGTAAGATCCTTAGATGGCACCACACTCTACAACAACAATCAAATGATTGCAGTAAGATGGGCTGAGCACTTCAGTACACTTCTAAATCCAATTAATCCAATAACACCTACAGTACTGGATAACATCCCACCCATGCCGACCCTGCACCTCCTGAAAGAAGTCCCACTCCTACAAGAAATGGAAACTGCAATACGAGCGCTCAGCAACAACAAGAGCGCTGGACCTGACGGCATTCCTGCTGAAGTCTACAAACATGGAGGTCCCCATTTGACTGAGCGCCTCCATAGCCTCTTACTCATCATATAGGCCACAGAGACCATCCCCCAGGATTGGAAAGAAGCAAATATCATAACAATCTATAAGAATAAAGGTGAAAAAGCAATCTGTGGTAATAGCAGGGGCCTCTCCCTCCTTGTAGATGCTGGCAGGATCCTGTCAAAAATCACGTCATCCAGACTTTTACAACACCTAACGGAGAACAATCTTCCCAAAATTCAGGAAGGATCGCAGTCCAATAGATATGATCTTCGCAGCTATTCAAATTCAAGAAAAGAGTCGAGAGCAAAACAGAGATCTTTACACCGCCTTCATTGACCTGTCCAAGGCTTTCGCCACAGTAAACAGAGAACTTTTGTGAACTATGTTGGAGAGGGTCGGTGTACCACCAAGATTTTTAAACATCCTCCGCCAGATGCATGATGGAATGCAAGCCCGGGTACTTGTGGGTGGTGTGCAGTCAGAACAATTTAGTGTCCAAATGGGCGTAAAACAGGGCTGTGCGCTGGCACTTGTGTTGTGTAACATATTTTTGCTGGCTGTAGCCCAACTTTCACACAATGCCCTTGGGCCTGATGCAGGTGTAGGCATACGGTGCCGTTTTCACGGTAGCCTTTTTAATATTAGACGTCTGGAAGACTACACAAAAACCTTAACAACTCAGGTCATAGAACTACAGTATGCAGATGACTGTGCAATAATGACACATATCAGAGAATCTATGCAACGTGCACTGGACGTGATCTCTGGTATTTACAGCTCGCTTGGTTTGCAAATTAACACCCAGAAGACTGAGATTTTTGTCCAGCCCATTGTTTCACCAATAGAAGCACCACAATTCTACATTAATGGAGATCCTATCAAAATAGTAAACCCACCTGCTCATTGGATATGGAAATTCAAACCAGAATCAATTTAGCCTCAGCTGCATTTGAACGTTTGAGAACAAGAGTCCTTCTCAAGAGTGACCTCAAATGTGGAACAAAGTCTGCAGTTTGTCTAGCGGTCCGTATATGCCTCAGAAGCCTGGACGCCCTACAGACGCCATACCCAAATGCTGGAAAATTTCCACACTAGATGCCTTTGGCGTATCTTTGGAATATCCTGAGACCAGCATTGAAATCATATTAGGAAAAAGACACTTGCGCTGGCTTGGACATGTTATCAGGATGCCAGACCACCGGCTTCCAAGACAAATATTATATGGCAAGCTCTCACATGGAAACTGCTCGTCGGGAGGACAGAAAAGAGATATAAGGACCACTCTAAAACTCTTCTCAAGTGTTGTAATATACAACCAAATTCACTGGAGCAACAAGCCTCAGACCGTCCCTTTTGGAGCTCAATATGACATAGAGAAGCAGAAACACTTGAGACCTCACTGAACCAAAAGAGAGCTACTAAACGAGCCCAACGACATCAGAGGGTTCAAGGCATAATTCCTCTCAATGAACAACATCCCTGTCACCTATGCAACAAGATCTGCGCCTCCAGGATTGGACTCCATAGTCATCTATTGTGGCATCAGAGGATTAACACATAATTCATCAATCATCTCATCTCACCTTTTTAACATTACCTCTCCTCTGCAGGTAGTTGCCGTTCAATTCCACCTGCACCACATGTATACTTTGTGTGACCTCTACCTTCTATCTAACTCACCAGTTGACAGAGTGGATCTTCTGTTTATGGTCCGTCTATTCCCTCCCCCGTTTTTAATACTTCGTGATTTTAATGATCGGAGCACCCTATGGAGTGACAATGTCACCGATTTCAGGGGACCATGACTGCTTCTGTGGTTGATGCCCTGGATCTCGGTATTCTAAATACCGGTAACCACACACATTGCCATGCCCAGACATACACGATCTCTGTAAATGACCTCTCCTTGAGTTCTCCCGATGCCCTTCTCATCTTCACGTGGAGGGTTACGGCAGATCTTTGCGGGAGTGAACATTATTCCGTCCACCTGTCTAATCCTGACGTCCTCCCGTCATCACGTGTCCCTCGTTGACGACTGGGCAGATTTAACAGGCTGTGCTTGAGCATCGTCGGGCTTATGGTTGGTACCGTTGGTACAAGACTGACTTTTATCGTGAGGAATACAAGAGAGCCAAATCCAAGGCCAGTCTGGGCCAAGGATCTGGGTTTTTTCGTGTCCTCGCTCATCGCTAAGACGCTCATGTCGCATGAATGAAAGTGGGTCCGTAAGATAGAAGGGAAGTTCACTCCGAGCCCTCCTCCCGTCCTCAAGGTTAATAGGGATACGGTCACATTGTGTGGCGGTAGCTGGAGTACTCATTGTCGTGTCAAGTCGAGCTGCAAGGTCTCCAGCGGTGCGTCACCAATTGGAGGCTCAGGAGTGTCATCAGCTGGACTTCTCGTCCTCTGAGGATGAGTGTTACCATGTCCCTTATTCCCTAAGGGAACTACGGTCTACTGTCTCCTTGTGTAATGACTCCTCCTCGGTCCAGATAGCATCCCATATGCGAGTCCCTGCCGTTCCTGCTAGGGTTGTTTAATTGGTCATGGAGGGACAATATTATTCCCTCCTATTTGAAGAATGCCATCGTCATTCCCTTCCCTAAACCTGATAAGGAAACAATGTCTTTAATTATAACACTGGTCAACATAAAAAAAAAATTCTCATGGTTCTGGATCAAAACAGTCTGATTCTAGTGTAATTGTATGTGCTGAACTCAATTATGACATTCGTATAGCTGTATCAGGCTCAGTTTTCCAGAACCAGCATATCTATATATTTAGTGTACCATGCTATTCATACAGTAATTTATATGCTCATTGGCTCCACTTATGCAATTATTTTGTCCTGATTTGTGCTCTTTTGTTTGTTTCAGTTTGCTGATTCATGATATTGCATATCTACACCTGCATGATTTGTAATTACTCTGAAATTAACAAAACATGGAACGTCGCAAGTGTGTGAACGGTGCTGACAGTTTTTGCTACATATGTGGTACCTTCACTCCTGGTAGCCTCAAGAAACCAATCACAAAAGCTGTTCGACTGAACTACAAAAGTTACTTCAAATGTCATTTGGGTGACCAAGACAAGAAATGGGCACCTCATGTAGCCTGTAAGTCTTGTGTTAACCACCTGAGCGAGTGGATGTGTGGTAAAAGAAGTTCAGGAATGCCGTTTGCTGTACCAATGATATGGCGTGAACCTAAAGACCACAGTAGTGACTGCTACTTCTGTCTCACAAATATTAAGGGAATAAAAATCAAGACATGAGGCGAGGTACAGTACCCCAATATTGCTTCTGCAATTCGACCAGTACCGCACAGTGCTGAACTTCCAGTCCCAAATCCACCGACTGAACAAGAATTGAGTGATTCCGATTCTATCTCTACCTCAGTGGAAAACGACTACCAGGATGACTCTGAAAATACCAGGCCTAAACTATTTACTCAAGAAGCGCTTCATGATCTCATCAGGGACCTAAACTTGTCAAAAGAAAAGGCTGAAGTTTTGGGATCCAGACTAAAGCAGCGTAACATGCTAGAAGATGGAGTGCATATCACTACAGCGCGTTACCGACATAGACAGCTGTCTGCATTTTTCAAGATGGCAAACAACCTTTGTAATTGCGAGGACGCAGTATCTCTCATGCAACAACTCTGCAAGTCTGAAACATACAAGACAGAGGATTGGAGGCTATTTATAGACTCAGGGAAAGGCTCTCTGAAAGCTGTTCTTTTACACAATGGCAATCGGCTTCCATCTGTCCCAATAGCACACGCAACAAAAATGACTGAGCGCTATGAAACAATGAAAATTCTGTTGGCCGCTATAGAGTATGAGAAACACCAGTGGAAGATATGTGGCGATCTCAAAGTCATCAGTTTACTACTGGGCCTTCAGAGTGGCTACGCAAAGCACATGTGCTTTTTGTGCTTGTGGAACAGCAGAGCTGATGCAGAGCACTATGTGAGAAAGGATTGGCCGACAAGACCAAGAGATGCGCCTGGAAGGTTTAACTGTGCTCACAATCCGCTTGTAGATCCAGAAAAGATATTTTTGCCTCCACTGCATCTAAAGCTCGGTTTGGCTAAAAATTTCATCAAAGCTATGGATCAATTCGGTGCTGGGACTCTATACTAATCTCAGAAACTAGGTGGTGTGGTTTCCGAAGCCAAGTTGAAAGCAGGTGTCTTGAATGGACCACAAATTCGTATACTAGTTAATGATAGCGAATTCACCAAAACATTGAATCCCACTGGAGAAAAAAGCATGGGAATCATTTGTCAATGTGTCAAAGAATTTTCTTGGAAACAATCGTGCTGACAACTACAAAGAAATCGTAACAACCATGCTTCAGAATTATCATTCATTGGGAGCAAGGATGTCCTTGAAATTGCATTTTTTCCACTCTCATATTGAATTTTTCCCAGGTAACCTTGGAGACATTAGTGATGAACACGGCGAAAGATTTCATCAAGATATCGCCATAATGGAGAGCAGATATCAGGGACAATTCAGTCCTAACATGATGGACGACTATTGCTGGACACTGCAACGAGAAGAGAGCAAGCTGTACAAGAGAAAGAGTAAAGTTCAGAAGCACTTTTAGAACTTCATATTTTGTCATTATAAAGGATTTGAACTTATGTTTTTTGGTACAATTTTTTATGAGCTTATCTGTGATAGGTTTAAAATTGTATCTTGCATGACGCGATAATGTTACTATATTTACTATTTTTTTTATTCTTTAAGAAAGTAGGTCTGATGGTAGAATGAAACATCCAATTAATATTCATTAATATGAAATTAGTCATGAAAGCACAGTCACATGAGATAAACTCATCTTTTGCACGACACGTGATGGAATATTAAATATTTGTACCTATTGATTTTTTTATAAAACCTGGTCTGATAGAACAAAACAAATATCAGATTCGAATTCAGCAATATGAAATTAGTTGTGTGAGCATGATCTCATATGTGAACCATTTTGGCTGTTGACCAGTATAATAGACTCTTAGATCTTCTAGGGAAAAAGAATTGAGTATATAGAAAAGTTATGAAAGGCGAAAATCACTTACTTGGTTACTATCAGAACCTAACAAGACAGGTAAAAACAGAAATTAGGAAAGCAAAGAGAAATTATGAAATCAAGGTAGCAAAGGAATCGAAAAATAACCTCAAAGCTTTTTATCAACTGTATAAATCAAAGGTTAGAGATACAATAGGTCCCCTTAAAACTACGACAGGAGAAATGACTGATGATGAGTTAGAAATGTGTAGTACGTTAAATAGTCATTTTCGCTCCGTATTCACAAATGAAAACCTAGCACAGTTTCCAGAAGTTCATAAGGTATATAACGACAGTATAGAAAATATGCTGATGAATACCAATATTACTAGTAATGATGTGCTTAAAGAAATTAACAAACTGAAGCCTCATAAATCGCCTGGTCCAGACGAGGTATATGCTAGAATATTAAAAGAATGTAGAGATGAGTTGAGTAATCCATTAGCAGTTTTATTTAATAAGTCATTAGAATCAAGCCTAGTGCCAGAAGCTTGGAAACTTGCAAATGTAGTTCCGATTTTCAAAAAAGGTGATAAATCAATTGCATCAAATTACCGTCCCATTAGTCTCAAGTCAATCATAGGCAAGTTGCTAGAGTCAATTATTGCTACGAAAATCAGAAGCCACCTTGAAACATTCAACTTAATTCATTCTTCTCAGCACGGGTTCACCCAGGGACGTTCTTGTCTCACAAATTTGCTTAGCTTTTTCTCAGAAGTATATGAAGCGGTAGATAATGATAAGTCATATGATATAATTTATTTAGATTTCAGTAAAGCATTCGATAGAGTCCCTCATGAGAGATTGATAAGAAAGGTAGAAGCACATGGAATAGGTGGATCATTATTAAAATGGATTAGGTCATGGTTAACTGGTAGGAAACAAAGAGTCAGGATAAATGGATTTAAGTCAGACTGGGGTGCGGTCAAAAGCGGAGTTCCCCAGGGATCTGTATTAGGCCCTCTGCTGTTTGTTATATTCATTAATGATCTTGATTTAGGTATAACTAGTAGGATTAGTAAATTTGCAGATGATACCAAAATGGGGAGAGTGATAAATTCAGACAGTGACTTTGAACACCTTCAAAGAGATCTAGATACCTTACATGAGTGGTCAGTAGACTGGCAAATGAATTTTAATACTGATAAATGCAAGGTACTACAGATAGGGAAGACGAATACAAACTTTAAGTATAAACTAGGTAACACGGAAATAGAAAACTCAGATTGTGAAAAAGATCTAGGTGTATTTGTTAGCAACGACTTGAAACCTAGAAAACAATGTATTAGCATTCGCAGCAAGGCAAACAGGATTCTTGGGTTCATATCTAGGAGTGTGAGTAACAGAACTGCTGACGTTATCTTGAAACTTTACCTAGCATTAGTGAGGCCACACATGGATTATGCGGTTCAATTCTGGTGTCCTTATTATAGAATGGACATAGATTCTTTGGAGAGAGTACAAAGAAGAATGACAAAAATGATCCATAATATTAGAAACCTTCCATATGAAGAAAGACTGAAAAGCTTAGGCTTGCATTCATTAGAGAGGCATAGAGTTAGGGGAGATATGATAGAGGTGTTCAAGTGGGTAAGTGGGATTAACAAGGGTAAAATGGAAGATGTTCTGAAGCTCAGTAATAACGAAATAACTAGAACAAATGGCTTTAAATTAGATAAATTCCGATTCAGAAAGGATATAGGCAAGCACTGGTTTGGTAATAGAGTTGTGGATATGTGGAATAGGCTACCGAGTGCTATAGTAGGATCGGAGACGCTAGGGAGCTTCAAGACGAAGTTGGATAGGCACATGGAAGTGCTGGGATGGGTGTGAAAGGGATCTGCCCTGTATGGGCCAGTCGGCCCCCTGCAGTATCCCACATTCTTATGTTCTTATGTTCTAAAGAAATAGCCCAAGTTTGAATGTAAATGGAAGTGTTTATTGTATTCCATGTAGCAAATGTAATTGTAATTATGTAGGACAGACAGGAAAAACACTGCAGCTCAGAATCAAACAACATAAGTATAATATCAGAACAGCATCTGAAAGCAGTGCCTTGTTCGTTCATGTTAGGAATAATAATCACCCCTTTGCTAGGGAAAAAAGCTTAGAAGTATTTAAATCATCTTGTGTCACAGAAAGACTTCTGGTTGAAGCTAATTTGATTAAGGAATTAAAATCAATAAACCTTAGTGATGGTCAGTTCAAAACTGATAATATGCTACATAAATTTGTTTGTCAGTGGCCCAAGGTTAAAAATGCTTTGAAAACCTTTGATCTAGATGTATGATAGTTATTTTGTGGGTCCCTTATTTTTGACCTGACCTGACTAGTCACGTCACCCCTCTTCTCTTAAGCTCCTCTACATGTGTGTTGGTGTGGGGATTAGTGGATGACATCATTATGACCAGACCTCATGTTTTTAAGGTCACCCTGTATATTTAAGCCTCTCTCTGTCCATGTAATCCAGTTGCCTCTGAAGATGTCTTGAATAAAGACGAAAGCTAAGGACCTCCGTTGTTTCCATTTTCCCGTGTGAATTTATCAAGATTTATCTTATCCACGTTTTATTGTGGATTTACATGAAATATATATATATATATATATATATATATATATATATATATATATATATATATATATATATATATATATATATATTATATTTCCTGTAGATCGACAATGAAAACGTGGATAAGATAAATCTTGATAAAATCACACGGGAAAAGGGATAAAACGGAGCTCCGTTGCTTCCCTTTTCCAGTGTGATTTTATCAATATATATATATATATATATATATATATATATATATATATATATATATATATATATATAAATATATATATATAAATATATATATATATGGATCCTCGTGTTTCGAAGCCGGATTTGGTAAAACGTTACTCTGACCACCTAAGTGGTGCGGGTGGTCCCCATTAGAGGTTCACGGCGCCATAAGCTCATTGAACAGGCTTTGTGTGAAATATAACAAAGTCTAGGACTGCTTTTAGCATCCTGGTGGTCCAGCGGTTAGCGTTCCTCGGTCACAGTCATAGGCTTGTGGGCCGTGGGTTCGAATCCTGGCGGGTTGAGGTGTTGATTGTATGTAGAAGTCCGCGTGCTTTATTGGGCTAATGAAATATATATGGATCCTCGTGTTTCGAAGCCGGATTTGGTAAAACGTTACTCTGACCACCTAAGTGATACTGGTGGTCCCCATTAGAGGTTCACGGCGCCATAAGCTCGTTGAACAGGCTTTGTGTGAAATATAACAAAGTCTAGGACTGCTTTTAGTATCCTGGTGGTCCAGCGGTTAGCGTTCCCCGGTCACAGTCATAGGCTTGTGGGCCGTGGATTCGAATCCTGGCGGGTTGAGGTGTTGATTATATATATATATATATAGGTCGAGGGTTCGATTCCTTGCTGGTGAGGTCGTTGATTATATGTTCAAAGTCCGCGTGTTAAATGGACTAAAAATGAAGTATATATATGTACCTCGCGTTTCATACCAGCTGGATTCGGTAAAATGCTACTGACACCACATAAGTGGCACGGGCAGTTTCCCATTGAGGTTCACGGCGCCATCAGCTCTATGAACAGGCTTTGTGTGAAATATAACAGAGTCTAGAACTGCTTTTAGTGTCCTTGTGGCCTAGCCGGTAAGCGTTCCCTAGTCACACCCAGTAGGTCGAGGGTTCGATTCCTTGCTGGTGAGGTCGTTGATTATATATATATATATGCTGATAACCACCAGGAAAGAAGAAAACACGAAGTTCCCAAGCGCTTTCGTGTAATTCACATCTTCAGGGGTGAGTACAGACTAGATAGAGTAATGCAGAACAAGATGAATATATACAGAGGAGGGTGAGACCAGGTCCACAATGGTCAGGTAATGACCCTACTAATCTTTAAATGGCACACAACGGTTGGTGGTTGGGTCAGATGGGACAGTGACCCGCCCTCTCACCTGATCACAAATCTTCTTAATTACAAAGTTGTCCAGCTTGTACATGCCGTTACTCAAATTCATGTTGAATGCTTCGGTATGTTTAATAAGACTAGATTCTATGATGTTCCTACTATCAATTGAATTACATGGTAATATTGAGGAGGCATTATCCCAGTCAATGCAATGCTTGTTATCCCTCAAATGAACAAACAGAGCATTGGATTCCTGGCCTGTCCTGACACTGTATTTGTGTTGTTTAATTCTAGTTACAAGATCTTTACCTGTCTGGCCTAAGTAAAACATATTACATTCCTTGCAAGGAACTATATAAATGCAACCAATTGTGTTGTTGGGGGAGTTCTTGATTAACATTTGTTTAACAGTGCATGAGTTTTTAAATGCCACATTGACGTTCCAAGATTTTAGCTGTGCCGGAATGTGTGAGAAATTTTTGTGAAATGGTAATATTAAGATATTCATGTTGGACTACTGTTTTGATAACCTGAGACGTGAGCGTTCTGATCTTCAAGCCAAGATAGACCACAAATTGGCACTCCTTATTAGAAATAGTGATTGGACTAAGGATGCCAATAACAACTGTGTAGTGAATCTCTCCTCTAAACAACTAGACAATGATACCTTGTGTGCCCTCGGCTATGGTTTAAGTTTTGATGGTTCCAACAAGGGAGTCGACAGTGTTGACATAGCCAGAGCATTTTGCAATTTGGAGAAATTCAGTAATTTGACAAGTGAAGAAGTGAACATGTGTAAAGGTGTTGTGTATGCATCTATGTCCAAGCCTTGTGTTTCAAACTGTCCAGAAAGATTCACCAAAGCACTCCAAGCCCTTAAGAAAAATAAGGATCTACATGTCACTAAAGCAGATAAAGCCAACACAGTAGTGATTTTAAACAAAGATGACTATATCTCAAAAATGAATGACCTTTTATGTGACACTACAACATATTCTAAACTCATAAATAATCCTCTCAACACTGTCAACACCCAGTTCAACAAAAAACTTAAGTCCCTATTGAGAGGCAAAGCTACTCTCATTAAACATTTTACTTCAACGTCCCCTCCACTGCCTTACATGTACGGTTTAATCAAGACCCACAAGCCCAATAACCCAGCAAGACCCATCATTAGCTCTGTTGGGTCAATCTCTTATAAACTATCTAAATGGTTAGTTTCCTTACTAAACCCCCTAGTTGGCAACATTTCTAACTCCAATATCAAGAATAATATGGATCTGGTTGATAAACTCAATAACTTGCACATTAATCATGATTTTAAACTGGTCAGCTTTGATGTAACGTCACTTTTTACAAAGGTCCCAGTTGATGATTTACTAGAGTTCCTCATAGATTCCCTGGATAACATTTCACTGCCCGTCTCGAAAGATGACTTCATCGAACTCATCAAACTATGTATTAAGGATTGCAAATTCGAATTCAATGGGGAATATTATGCTCAAAAATTTGGTATGGCAATGGGTAATCCACTCTCACCTGTATTAAGCAACCTATATATGGAATTCTTTGAAAAGAAACTATTAAGTAATATTTTACCACCCTCAGCAGTCTGGTTTAGATATGTTGATGATGTATTATGTCTCTGGCCATGTAATGAGGACCTAAAAGTTTTCCTACCACAACTTAACAACTTAGCCCCCTCGATCAAATTCACTGTGGAATTAGAGCAAGACTGTAAATTGCCATTCCTAGACTGTCTGATACACAGAATAGGTAACACTTTTAAGTTCAGTATTTATAGAAAACCAACCAATGTGTGTTCATACATTCATTATTAATCTGCCCACCATAATAAAGTCAAACAGTCAGTATTTACAACAATGTTTTTACGTGCCTTGAGAATTTGCAGTCCGGAATTCATCGATGAGGAATACAAATGTATATATAATATTGGCTCAAACCTTAAATACCCTAGATCTTTCATAGACAAATGCTTAAACATTACTAAGAAAACTTTTTATAGAACTGATCCCAAGCCCACCCATGACCATAAGAATATCTAAATATTACCATTTCACAAAAATTTCTCACACATTCCGGCACAGCTAAAATCTTGGAACGTCAATGTGGCATTTAAAAACTCATGCACTGTTAAACAAATGTTAATCAAGAACTCCCCCAACAACACAATTGGTTGCATTTATAAAGTTCCTTGCAAGGAATGTAATATGTTTTACTTAGGCCAGACAGGTAAAGATCTCGTAACTAGAATTAAACAACACAAATACAGTGTCAGGACAGGCCAGGAATCCAATGCTCTGTTTGTTCATTTGAGGGATAACAAGCATTGCATTGACTGGGATAATGCCTCCTCAATATTACCATGTAATTCAATTGATAGTAGGAACATCATAGAATCTAGTCTTATTAAACATACCGAAGCATTCAACATGAATTTGAGTAACGGCATGTACAAGCTGGACAACTTTGTAATTAAGAAGATTTGTGATCAGGTGAGAGGGCGGGTCACTGTCCCATCTGACCCAACCACCAACCGTTGTGTGCCATTTAAAGATTAGTAGGGTCATTACCTGACCATTGTGGACCTGGTCTCACCCTCCTCTGTATATATTCATCTTGTTCTGCATTACTCTATCTAGTCTGTACTCACCCCTGAAGATGTGAATTACACGAAAGCGCTTGGGAACTTCGTGTTTTCTTCTTTCCTGGTGGTTATCAGCATATACCTAGATCACGCGCACCTACAGTGATTTACTTGCATATATATATATATATATATATATATATATATATATATATATATATATATATATGCTGATAACCACAAGGAAAGAAGAAAACACGAAGTTCCCTTAAAAACATGAGGTCATATTAAAAATGCTTTGAAAACCTTTGATCTAGATGTATGATAGTTATTTTGTGGGTCCCTTTTTTCTGACCTGACCTGGCTAGTCACGTCACCACCCTTCTCTTAAGCTCCTCTACGTGTGTTACGACCCTAGGCCTTTAAGGGTGTACCAAAATTACAAATTCAACTTCTCTTTATATTATAGGTCCAAGGAATAGATCCCACCAAAATCATCACCTCATTACTATGAGGAATATTGAAACACCTGCAGTAGTTTTAGTTACAGAATATATTAACAAATAAACAATAAAATAAATAAATCAGTATGTACAAAAATAAACATATACAAGTTAAATCTGATCAAATAAATGACTCAACCGAGTGACAAAATAATGAACACAAAAGTAAAGACTTGTTTAGTCTAGAAACTACGATGAACAACGTGGTCTATACACAACACGAAACCTCATAAATAAGTAAGTTATTTTCCGTGGAACTCTAAAATATGATTAACAACAATCTTTCAAAAATAATACTTTACTTGGTATTATAAAAGTCGAGCAAGGTTTACACGTTATACCACTAGAAACATACTTTTTTTTTTTTTTTATTTATTTATTGGGCACTCCCGTACATCCTTGTGTAAGGTGAAGCGCAGAAGCGTTTACAGTGCCCAACAGGGAAGCATGCTAAGTTCATGCTTGCTTTTATGTCTCATGAGTCAAGGGCGTAGAAGCCTGAAGAGTCAAGGGCATAGAAGCCTGAAGAGTCAATGGCTTATGTCATCAAGTTATTGGAAGCTCCAACAACTTGTCCCCTAATACGAATTCGCAACTTTCGATTTACACCAGGTACCTACTTTAATGCTAGGTGAACAGGGACTAATGGGGGCAAGGAAGTATGTCCAAACAACTTCCACCGGCCCGGGAATCGAACCCGTGGGCAACCTTTTTGAGTGTGTGTGCCAAAATCCACCAAATCTTTGATACAAAATTTTCTCTCGTGCCAACCAAAATTTCCGGGTCACATATTATTTGGTATCTTTTACGTAATGGGAGAACCTTTTCAAATAATCAGAAATCACACCGGGGTGGTAAAATCAGAGAGTTTTGTAAGAGTGATTTTATAAATCATGGGATATTGAATGAATGTAAAAATTAGTGACAGAATTTTTACTTAGTGGTTGTTCTTCCCTGTTGTTAGCGTGGATGTTTTATATTAGCATTTCAGTGTAAATCTAGTTGTCATATACATCCACACAATTTAAAGACGTTATTTTAGCATCAGCAAAAGAGTAAACAATATTTTTGATTTGTTTATCAGATCATTCAGCCATTAGTTTTTGTAAACTTTTTTCAGTACATTACAATACCAAGCTCAATATCGATTTACTAGACTAAAACACAATAAAAGGATATAAAACTAAAGATATTCTTTTATTGATTCTTAATCCTTTATGAATGATGCATAAAAACCACAGAGAAAATATAAAAGTTATTTTACCTACAAAAATACACACTGTATTATATTAAACAAAACCGAATCCTTAATATTTTTAACAGAATACATCAAATGAAAATTAGAGAACGAATAATTGTGAACCTTTTCTTTATTTAGAATCAATGAGACTTCTGCTGCTGCATCCCTGATGATAGATAATTTATATCGGGTTTATATTTTGTAACCTTGAGAGATATACATGCGCTACTAGTTTCATCAGTAAGGCTACTTCTATTATGAGACTATGTTTACTTTGCTGGTTCACACTTCACACATTCACCACCAGAGGAACAATGATTAGAGAGAACGGATATGCATGTGACATTTATGGGACACTGAGCAAAAAAGCCATGTTCCCTTCCATGAAAGTTATGACACCTTTTAAGTTAATGTGCCATATAATGACCCAGTGATCTAAAAGAGGTTGACTTTTGATATAATGTTTTTAATGCAATCTCTGATAGCCAGATAATTATTACAGATCTTGGTGTAAAATTTGTTTTTCTTTTAATTAAATTTAAACATTCATATAGTTGAACTTGGATTTTGCTAACCGATAAATTCTTTGCGAAACTGCAAAACTCGAAAAAATATATAAGATATTAATGATGGTAAAGGAGTCACACCACGTCTGGCCGCATGGCTAATTATTTAACAACAGAACGGGAAACAATCCTTCCACCCGCTGCCGCCAAGGCGGCATGCGGTTGCCATATAAAGGTTTTTTTTTATTGAGGTGAACCCCGGTCTCGCGTGCCGGAAAGAAGCCGTTAGCGTGCCATGTTTGGCACGCGTGCCAAGGGTTGCCCACCCCTGCCCTAGAAACATACTGTACAGTAAGAAAGGAGATACTCTGTACTTAACTTAACACTACCTGGCCCATACTAAAGTAAACAAAGCCAGCGAAAGCGGCCAGAAATGACGTCACAAACAAAAGACGTTCACGTTGCTAATCCACAACCAACGATGGAACGCTCACTCGTAATAATATATATATATATATATATATATATATATATATATATATATATATATACTGTATATATATGCTGATAACCACAAGGAAAGAAGAAAACACGAAGTTCCCAAGCGCTTTCGTGTAATTCACATCTTCAGGGGTGAATTACACGAAAGCGCTTGGGAACTTCGTGTTTTTTCTTTCCTTGTGGTTATCAGCATATACCTAGATCACGCGCACCTACAGTGATTTACTTGCATATATATATATACTCGTATATACAGTATTTTGTGACATAGAAAGGACACTCTCTTATGTACTCGGCACATTACACCTTTCCACGAACTGCTATTGAATTTTTTATTTTTTCTACTGGGATTAGCCTGTAGGGTTACGTAATATTATGTTGTCTAGCACTCAGGATGGGATTGATGGAAACTCTAGGTGGTGGTTTTCTTATATAAAATATATTTTTGAAAGTCAGTCTGGTGCTGGAGATGCCGTGAGAAGCTTGTGGTGAGAGACACGTTCAGTGAGTAGCGTACTTGAGGTATCTGTGCAGGAGCTTCGTTAGAGATGTTGTGTGTTACAAACAACGCCATCTATTGTCATGATCTACCTACCCAGCACCACAAGCAACGTCATCTAGGGACGCGACCCGAGTATGACTAGTCTTAGTCACCACTCCAGGTTTCCCTTCTCCATATCCTGGTTGTTGCGTCACCTCCTCCATCTCTTCCTCCTCAGCTCCAGATCGAGGAGAGTTCAGTTCATTCTGGGAAGTGACCACACTAGGATCACCTATCCTGGAAACCTACGGCACAGTGACTACCAACCATCTTCTTCAATACTCAGCCTTACTTAAGTATTTGTTATCCTATATTGCCTTCCCACCTCCACTTGCTTCAGAATGTTGTATGTTGTATAAATATGTATATACTGTTAAGCCAATGTTGCGTATGTTTAGGTTAAGTATGGTTAAGGGTTGATTATAGAAAGCTGAATATTTTGTTAAGGAATTTATGGTACTTTATTATACAAACAAAAACTCGCATCCATTGTCTACCCTTTTATAGTCAGATTGTCTTTGTTTTTTTATTGTTGTTGCCTGTTGGGATCTGGGTAGACTTTTAACTATATTCTAAATCCCCAACTCGTAACAAATGGCGACCGTGACAGGACCCAACATTAAGTGCCATATTTCTTCCCCCCTTGTTCCTCCTTGTTAATTATTCCTCCCAGTCACTTCTGTTCACAATTGCTTTACGGTGGTTTAAAGTTCCTTCATATGTGTGTGCATATATTGGTATTATCGTACAGTAAGAGTGACAGACGTAGGATATTAGGTTCCAAGTGTCATCGAGTGTAGGGAAGAATCCGGATCTGTTTAATGCCGTACCCTCGCTCCAGAGTTGGCTGTTCCATAGTCACTAGTTTAGGGTGAAGTGATATCTTGGGACGCCCCTCTCTACCAGGACCCCATAATTATAAAGCCTCAATTATTGTTCTTCTCATTATCTCATTCGGGGTCAATAATAAAGTAACTCAAGGGTTGTTTATCCTGATCTTTATATTAATGCCGTAATACGCCCTTCCTGTTTCGAGTATCTTTCCAAATCTCTTATCCTTATTTAAGGATCTTATCAGAAGAACAATATTCATAAGTGTAACTTCCCTAGGTATAACTTGGTTAGTTTCCGGGACTTTCTGGTTATCCACTGCCGTGATATTTTCTAGGGTAATCCACTTATCTTATCTTTTGACCATTAGTTAATCTATCCTATTTTTCTTAACAATGGCCACCTCAGGTTTTGATCTCCAGGATTTTATTGAAAATCCTTCCGTAGCTAAATTAAGTGTTAATATCCTGAAGAAAGAATGGAAAGAAATAGCCAACTATTACAATATCCCATTTTCACAGCAACTGACTAAGGAAATGTTAAAAAATCATGTGATTGAAGTGTTGGTTCAACAAGAAGTTTTAAAAGAATCCGCTGTTGACCGATTAACACATGTCCAAGAACCTTCAACCACTATCCACCACCCCTCCTCACTCAGAAGTTGCTTCAGGTCTGGCTAGCCCTCAAGAAAAAACACAGAGTAGACGCCTTAGAACTAGAACGAGCAAGGTTCGAGTTCCAAATCAAAATGAAAGAACTCGAGTTGGAACAGGACAAGTTGGAGCAGGAGGTTAGACTGAAAGAACTACAGGTGAGAGAGACAGAAGTCGCCTTAACATCGGAGTTTAAATCTAAAGAAGTGGCATTAAAAGAGAAACTAGCTGCTCTTAACCCTGCTACTGCTTCTTCCCTTGTTCCCGGGTTTGATGAATCCGATATGGACAGGTCATTTAGGACTTTTGAGAAAATAGCCGGGAAGAATGAGTGGCCTAAGGACCAGTTGGTGTCGGTGTTAGTTCCTAAATTATGTGGTAAGGCTCGTAGAGTTTATAACTGTTTAGACCAGACTGATGACTATGATAACGTAAAAAAGAATATCATCACCTCTTATGCTATCACGCCAGATAGATACAGGCAGAAGTTTCGTAAACTAACCAAAACATTTTCACACACCTTTGTTGAGTTTGCTCAAGAAAAGCTTAGGTTTTTCAAGAAGTGGTTAGAGGCTACAGAGACCTCCACATTTCAGGATTTGTTAAACTTGGTAGTCCTGGAGGAGTGGAAGAGCAAGATACCATTTCACATCTTGAAGCATGTGGAGGAGCGTCGAGAGGTTAATTTAGGGTGTGCCGCTGAGCTGGCTGATGCGTATGCCTTGCTGGTGGAGTCACTGGGCAGTAGGGAACGTGGTACTTTCCGGCATGTTAGGTCCTCCTCTGATGATAACCTTGGGGACGTGAGTGGTAGGTCGAAAGGTCCCACACCTACCCCCCCCCCCCCCGATGCAATCAAGTTTTATTGTTCTTACTGTAAAACCCAGGCCATACGATCCAGTCTTGTAAACACCCAAAGTGTCGAACTTCTAAAAGTAGTTCCCTGGATCCCAAATTCAAACCAATAGCAACCACCAATGTGGAAAGGTCCCATCAGGATCTCTTCTCTTCATTCACCTATGAGGGCAAAATTTCAATCATAGAGGGGTCTTGTTCTTTCCCTATTCGTGTACTACGTGATACGGGCGCAGCACAATCTATCCTCCTGTTTAACGTCATTCCTGATATATCTACCGCATTTACTAATGAGTGTTCTAATTTCAGATCTCTCATCCCATTCTTCCTATCCCTTAGCTAAAGTGCACATCCAATGTCCCTTGATTACTGGGGAACTGCAAGTAGCCATTAGGAAAGATCCAATGCCTGTGAGCGGCATTCATTTATTATTGGGTAGTGACTTGGTAGGAGATCTAGTGGTTCCCAACATAAAGACAGTCGACTCTCCCTTACCTGTCAACTCCACTGACCTTGAAGAAACTATCTCCCCTCAACTACATAGTCCATACTCCTGATCGCAGATAAGATTCACAACTTGTTCACATTAATCTCATGAAACTTTACCATTCCAGGCAGTCAAAGGAAGACATCCCAGAGGCTATAAGCCTACCTGTATTGCATACGGCTTTGTCAGGGCCGGAGCCGGAGACAGATGACATGGACCTATTGGAGAATTTAGACTTCCCTCTACCTAAAGAAAACCCTGCTAACAGTCACATACTCAACAACTTGGATGAGTATTTTTCTGTTCTGAATCCATCTCAAGCAAAAGATCTCACTAAGTTATTATCAACATTTCCTAAAGTCACGTCGGACCTTCCGGGGTTTTGCAATATACTTAAACATGATATTAAGCTAATCTCAGATGATGTACAACCCATTAGGCAATCAGCATATCGACTAAATCCACAAAGAAGAGAGATTATGAAAAAGGAGGTAGATTTTTTGTTAAAACATAACTTAGCTGAGCCTAGTACCTCCCCCTGGGCTTCACCTTGACTTCTCATTCCAAAACCCGATAGCACTTTTCGTTTCTGTACCGATTATCGTAAAGTGAACCAGGTCACTGTCTCAGACTCCTACCCTTTACCTTTGATTGAAGACATAATAGACAGCATAGGCTGTGCAAAATTTATTACTACAGTGGACATGTTGAAAGGATATTATCAAGTGGGACTCACGGATAGGGCAAAAATAATCTCAGCATTTATAACTCCATTTGGTCTTTTTCAATATTTGGTTATGGCGTTTGGCTTTTCTAATGCTCCGGCCACATTCCAGAGGGCAATCAATTACCTGATTTAGGACCTAGATGCGACGTTCGCCAACCTGGATGACCTGGTGGTGGTGTCGGACGGCTGGGACGAACATCTGGTGCGTTTGGAGATACTGTTCGCACGACTGCAAGAGACTGGATTCACCATAAACCTGGCTAAATCTGCTTTTGGCCGGGCCTCGGTGACTTACCTGGGACATATCGTTGGGCATGGTATGGCGAGACCCAAGGACGCAAACGTTAAAGCCATCTTGTCCTTCCCCACTCCAAGGACGAGGAAGGAACTCATGCGCTTCCTGGGGATGTGCGGCTACTACCGTCGGTTCTGCAGTAACTTCTCCAGCGTGGCCGGACCCCTCACAGACCTTACCAGTTCTGCGGTCCCTTACATCTGGAACCAGAGGTGCGACCAGTCTTTCCACCGCCTCCAAGCCTGTAGTCCACCCTCCTGACTACACCTTGCCCTTCCATCTGCAAATCGACGCTAGCGGTGTCGGAGTGGGGGCTGTGCTCCTACAACCCGACCCAACCACTGATGTCCTTCACCCTGTGGCATATTACTCCGCCAAGTTGAAAAAACATCAGACCAACTACTCGACCATAGAGAAAGAGGCCCTGGCTCTGGTGTTGGCAATAATGAAGTTTGAATGTTACCTCCAATCTCGCCCACAAACCACCCTAGTCTTCACCGACCATAACCTGCTCACATTCATCCAAACCAACAACACCTCCAACCAGCGAATCCTCCGCTGGGCTCTCCTCACCCAGCCCTATAATCTACAAGTCCGGCACATAAAGGGGTTGGGCAACCTGATTGCGGACTCCTTATCCCGAGCTCCAGTGGAAATGCAGCAGCTACTCTCCAGACGCACCAGGTGATCACCTCCTTCGCGCCCGCGCTAGGGAGGTCTTTGGAGGGGGGGGGGGGGTGTTACGAACCACGCCATCTATTGTCATGATCTACCTACCCAGCACCACGAGCAACACCATCTAGGGACGCGACCCGAGTATGACTAGTCTTAGTCACCACTCCAGGTTTCCCTTCTTCATATCCTGGTTGTTGCGTCACCTCCAACTCTTCCTCATCAGCTCCAGATCGAGGAGAGTTCAGTTCATTCTGGGAAGTGACCACACTAGGATCACCTATCCTGGAAACCTACGGCACAGTGACTACCAACCATCTTCTTCAATATTCAGCCTTACTCGTCAGACATCTCAGCTCAGCACTTAAGTATATGTTATCCTATATTGCCTTCCCACCTTCACTTGCTTCAGAATGTTGTATGTTGTATAAATATGTATATACTGTTAAGCCAATGTTGCATATGTTTAGGTTAAGTATGGTTAAGGGTAAATTATAGATAGCTGAATATTTTGTTAAGGAATTTATGGTACTTTATTATACACAACAAAAACTCGCATCCTTTGTCTACCCTTTTATAGTCCGATTGTCTTTGTTTTTTTATTGTTGTTGCCTGTTAGGATCTGGGTAGACTTTTAACTATATTCTAAATCCCCAACTCGTAACATGCGTGTTGCTGTCCTCCAGGTTGAATGAGGGCTGGACAGCGAGGTGCTTGCTTGGAGGTGTTGCGTGTTCAGGAACGTAGGCCAGACTGAATCTCAATGGAGAGAATTCGAGCTTATATACACAGCAGCCAGACGTAAACCCGTGGGAACTCGCCGGTTTCTTGACTCCGTTGCTAGGCTAGACGTAGCAGATGGCGATCCCTCCCCCTCCCCGTGTTGCTAGGATACGGTAGCAGCTGGTGACGCCCCCCCCCCCCCTGGGCCGCTCGTTTGGTTGCTAGGATACTGTCGCATTGGAATGCTATGTAGTTTGTAGGGGAGAGATCCACTACAATACTCCCCCTCCCCTGGGGCGCTGCAGGAGACTTGTTGTCGGCAGGGTTGTATCTCACATGTGAGACATAACGGGCAGGGGTGTGGACGACTCGGCCGCTACGGGTGACGATTCCATCTGGAGGCACGAGATCTGTGGGAGAAGCGGAGGGAGAAAGAGGGTTGTTGATAGGAGAAGGTTGTACTGGCGAGGAAAGTGGTGCTTCTCTCGCTGCAAGTGCAGGGGTGCCGGGTGGGGTATCTGGGTCATTAGGGCCGGCTGCGGGGTCGTCAGGAGCAGTAGGTACCTCAGGATAAAAAGAAGGTATGCAGAAATGTTGAGGGCGAGGTGGTGCTCTACGTGGCAATTGTGGGTAGACTGGCGGAGAAGGTCCGGGATGAATGTGTTCAGGGCGGTGGGAAGGCTGGCGTGGGGCAGTAGCCTTGAATGCAGAAACCGCCTAATGTAGTATTTGTAGTAGGTCGTGACGGGCAGCAGGAGTGAAGTGGTCAAGGTCAGAAGTAAGGCGTGTGATGTGCTGCTTGATAGTGGCGGAGGTTATGGCGCCTACCAGTCTCCGTCGATGTTGCTTTGCCGTGTAGTTGCAGGGAGCCTCACAGCATCTAGCTTTAGCGCCAAGACGTTGATGGTACCAACAGAAGGTAGGTACATTGTGCTGGGGGCTGGCGGCGGGGTCTGGAGCAGGACGGGGGTGTTGGGGTTGGTAGGACACAGTGCGTAGGGCAGGAACAGGAGAAGAAGCAGGCATGGAGGAGCAGAGCTGTTCAATGGTGTCCATCCTGCGGTTCAAAATGTGCAACAGGTCCCTGATGTCTTGCTTGTCTGGTGGAACGCTACTTCTCTGAGGAGCGTTGATCAGGTTGACGAAACCGGGGCTAAGTGGAGGTGTAACCACTGAGTGGTTTGCGGCAGCATGGCACACAGCAGTGTATTCGTTGAATATTCTATCTGCCGCGGTTGCGAAAAGACAAAGAATAAAAAATAATAATTACTTATCAATAATCATGTCTCGATTCATTATTGCTGAGTTCATAGCTGATCATATTGTTGACAGACTCGAAGATGTAAACCTGAGGAAAGAAGACTGGAAAAATCCAGTCTCGTCAAGTTTGCGTAAAGACTAATTATAAGAAGCCACTATCAAAGGATTAACATTAAGTGGTGTTTTTTCTGATGAAGCTTTCTGTCTTATTACTAGTCCTGGGGACTTCGGGGAATATGTGGTCGGTTCTCCTCTTCAGCTGAAGATAACGGAAAGAGTAAGTGTGGAAGCTTGAACAGTAGTTGACCTTGAAAGAGAGAATTTGTCATTTGAACGAGAGAAGTTTGAGAAAGAGAAAAGGGAAAGAAAGAAGGAGAGATAAGAAAGAGAAAGGGAGAGAAAACATGAATTGAAAGTGTTGGAACTCCAAAACCGAGTACAAAGAAAAACAAAGCCACTTTGATTGGTCTCGTAATGTAAACTTGGTACCTAATTTTGAATAAACTTAATGGGAAAGCAGCACAGGTTTTTAATAGTCTAGAATATTACTCTTATTTCGAGTTTGTCAAGGATAGTATTTTAAATGCTTATGCTATCACTCCAAAGTCATACCGTCAGGCTTTCCGAAATTCACTACTGAAAAATTACTATCACTTTTGATGACCTTGTCGATCTAGTGGACTGTGGGGAATTCAAAAGACGAATTCCCTTCAATATCATGGCATATTTAGAAGTGAAAAATATCTGATGAAGGTGGCCGATAAATATGTGTTAGTGCAAAGGTTTAGGGGAGAGAATAAGACGCCGAACATTGTAAAGTCACCCTCAGGACAAAAGCTTGGGACTAAAAGTGATGGTATGTAGAGTTTTGCAGCTAATGTTAAAACTACTGTGACTTGTCAGTTGAGGTCCCTGGGTCGGCCCTGGGATCCACAACCTTCCCGACCAGTGGGACCCATTCGAGAAAGCCCGGCTTTAATATTATTGTCAACTGATTTCATAGGAGAATAAAAGCATAGAAAGAATAAAGCAGATCAAGAGTCATTACGGTTATATATGTTGTGTTGTCACTACAGTAGTAAGAGAGACAATTGAGACCCTGCAATTGTGTGTAAGTGAGGCAGAAAGACAGAGCAGCAACCTGGGACTTGGTCACATTTTTTGTGATGTCATATGGCAGCAGGGTCTACCAGTAAACAACACATTATGCTTCCAATATCTTTCCAGGCGGTAGTACCTCCTTGTTTGATAGCTGCCTACTACCTACTAGCTGACTGGGTATTGGTTAATGTATAGGAGGCCTAGCTCGTTTAAGTCTTGTGGGCTCGTTGTATTGGGCACTGTTGAAATATATGAAGTCATCCAGTCAGCTGGGCATCTTGCTTGTCTGAGAGAAGCATTGATAAGAGAGCAGGCGGTTTTAGCTCGTTCCGGGAGAACTCCTTGTACATTTTCATTGGTAGAGCAATGAGAGTGGTGGAGCGCTTGATCCTGAGTTTGTCTAATCGCCTTTTGGCTGGTTGTGCCAAGCAAGGGGAGCGTTTGGCATATAGTTGCAAAATTATCATCTTTTTCAGCTGACGCAGCTGAGGAAGGGGAGGGGATGCATCTTAATTAAGTTAACCATACCACTGTTGGATATGTGTGTGTGTGTGTGTGTGTGTGTATATTTGTGTGTATTCGTGTGTGTGTGTGTGTGTGTGTGTGTTCAGAAGAATGTCAGCTAAGAAGAACCAGTTAGTCGATTGAATGTTCGATATCCTGGATAATACTCAAGTATTACTTTTAAAACTCTCAATGATGCCTCGGCTGCTGAACAACTGTTTACGAACACCTCTAATATTCTCTGATTACTCTTATCGGCGACCGTAATGTCTACCTTTATCTAGGTTTACTACCTCATGCTACCAGCCACCACCACCACTGAACCACCATCATCTCAGAGCTCTGTACGTTTATTATATCCCGTAACTTGTAACCTTGGATACTCGCCTGACTGTCTTTAAGCTACGGCAAGATGGTACAGGTAAAAATAGCGATGAAATTACGTTGAAACTATGCTGTAACTTGATATGTTATCGTTACCTCCAGTTACAAAGGATAAAATTTTCCTGAAGATTCCTTAGGAGTTTAGATCCAAATCTGTTGAATCATACTGTCCATCCGTCATCCGTCCGTCTGTCTCTCTCTCCCTCTGCCCACTCGCTCACTTCCTCTGTTTTTGTTTCTCGTTTGTCTATGTCTTCTGGTCTTCTAATTCCTGTTTTTTTTTTTTGTGTGTGTGTGTTTGTATCTGACTGGTTTTTCTGATTCACCCCCGCAAGTTTTCATCCTTCGTGAGTTCTAACTCCCCTTTTTAGTTTTATTCCCTCTGTTATTTCGGCATGGGATTTTTTTTTTTTTTTTTATAGATTTCCCACGAGGGGGCTAGTTTATTGGGCACTCTCTTACATCGTGCAAGGTGAAGCGCAGAATCGTGTACAGCGCCCATCTGGGGTCATGGGTTTTGTCAGCAAGTTACATAAAGTGACAGAATGATGAGTGTGTGTGTGGGGGGGGGGGGGGAAATTCTCGGAACAATTTATCTGTTTATGGCAAAGTGTGGCAGGTCCCTAATAATGTCAAGTGCCAAGTCTGTCACTAGGAGGAGGGATATCTGGTCACGGAGGGAAGAGGTGTTGGTAACGGCTGGGGACCTGTAGGAGGAGGTCATAGGGCAAGTGAGGATGTAGTGAGAGAGGGTGTGAGAGTCGGTTGACCACAAAGTTTACAAACAGTGCAACCAGGCTCAGGGTTGCCAATGTACTAGGCGTGGCATAGTACAGTGGGGGTGAAGGTGATATGGTGTGGTGGGACAGGTACAGTAGGGGTGGAGGGAGGCACATAGGCATTGGCATTATTGAGGGATATACCTGTTAGTGTGATTGTGATGGTGTGTGCGTCGACATGCCGGTGGGGTACGGGTAGCCGGGGGTGGTGACCTCAGGTCCAATAGGTAGCCCTGGTGGAGACAGTACAGACACAGCAGCAGGCGCGGCTTGCGGTGGGTGGAGGACAGGTTGAGGCACCACGTGTCGTGAAGATAAGGCAGGACTTCGCTTAGGGGTAGCAAGACACACCAGGGCAGGCCCGGTAGGCGCTACACCAGTAGTGAAGGCCGCCGGCGGTGGAGTAGGCCGTGAGCAGGGGGAGCTCACAGGGGGACTACCAGCTTGTGTCAAACCAGAAGAGAGGAGTGACTGGGTGGCAACAGAGGGCAAGAGTAGGTCGGAGATGGTGGTACAGAGTGTAGCGAAGAGTTTTTCAATACGGTTGGTAAATTCATGGAAGAGGGATATGATCTGTGTCATGTCACTGGTGGGGGGGCACCGGTGGGAGCACAAGTCCTGACAGCGTCAGATTACAGACGGGGAGAAGGCCCAGTAGTATTTGAGTTAGGAGACGGCCAGGACTGCTGTGTTGCAGCCAGGCAGGGGCAGGTGTTGTTGAAGAAGGCATTGCTGGAGACAGAAGGGTGCAGCGGCCGTAGGGATACAACACTAGCTTCTTGTCTTAAGGGCAGCTGGGTCAATCCCGGGGCATTCCTAATCCTCCCAAGCATTACAAGTGGGGAAGTGTAGGCAGCCGAGTGCAGTGATTACTATACAGTATGCTGTATCCACACTGTCCGTAACGGGAAATCATGCCACTGAAACCCAACTTCACATGGATGGATGAATTATTCCCGTGCCTGTGTAGGGGCAAATCTGGAAATCTATACCAGGTAAGCACATACAGTATGTACATCCATCAAAAGGGGAATCATGACTCTTGGGTCCAATGGAAATCGGAACGAGCAAGTCCGTTTAGACGCAGGCAATGCCGTAACTAGGGTGCAGCTGGTTGGGGGGCCCACACCGAGGGCTATGTGCAGGGTCTTCTTCCTATCTCAACATGTGACAAATTTTGGCAAGCTGCTTCTTTGTTACAATTTTTCAATCTTAAGATAGTTAAGTCTTTATGATATGCCATTTTCAAATAACAAAATTTATTGACTTAATGTTTTATCTAATTTTATTTTACTATTATATTTTTTACTTCTAATTATTAATATTGTTATGTCAAGTCATAATTTAGTATTAATTTTTTTGTGAACTAGGTGTTTTGATCATTTTCTATTCCAAGCAGCAATTATTTTGGCAAGTTTGGGGAGATTTTCTTGTATATATTGATGTATTACCTATGTAAGAATTTTCTAGAATATATTGCTTAATTTTGTTATTATTTACTTACATATTGTAACCCTAGATCAAAGTAGATCATTCTAGAACTGTCCAGGCGTATTTCGTTCTGACCTGAAACGCCTAGATGACGCTAGGATGCTCTAGGCGTTTGAGGAGAAGTATATAAACACCAGCTAGGTGTCCACTGGGAAGGGCCTATCGGGGTTCTGGGAGTCTGAATTACAATCCTATAACATTCAAATATATTGTGTTAAGCCACGGTACCTATTTGTACTCTTACTACTCACCTTTACCCACTTGTTATCCTTCCACTGAAACTTTTTCACCCCTGTCACTTGGGATTTTTGTGGGTATGTATGTCTGGTGGAGCAGTTGCCTGTTTCTGCCCATACTGTAGTGTGAAGTACACCCCTAGTTAGAGCTAATGATATAATTGGTGATCAATTATTTTGGAATTGTTGTGAACGATATAAAGTGAATAGACTAAGGAATTGTACACTGGTAGTATGCTGGTAGTATTCGAAGTGAGTTGCAAGGAAGAACTCTGTGAAAATTTTTTGTGAAGATTTAGTGATCTTTAAAGAGACAACAGTTCACAGGTATAATTTTGTGACATGGTGGAAATCTACCTGCTTGTTATTTTGTCTCTACACTGATACCGATCGTCAGGAAATTACCGGAGACTGCTGGGACAGCTAGTGGTAATTCGACGACACTTGTGATACATCTACTGCTTCTGTATATACGACCTGGCCACAGGTAACCAGTGGTGAAAGCTGGTAAGAGGCGAAAGGGGTTTGTAACATTAGTGCCAGGAGTGGGATAGCCGAGCAGTGAGATATTAGTCAAGATGGAAGAAGGTGACGGTGTCCAGACCAGAAACCAGGTCAGGCAAGGGGAGATTTCCATGGCTGATCTGATTCAATTCTAAGCACTCACAACAAGAAGAACAGAAGGAGCAACAAACAACAGGGCAAGAACAGATAAATCACAATGAGAATAGCTGAAACAACTCCTGCAAGGACAACGAGAAAAGCAGAAACATGAAAATGTGCAGCTGCAAGTGAAAATTCAGGAATAAATGCAGGAACAGAGAAGAACAAAAGCAACAACCACAGCAGCTGCAGTAAGAGATCGACAAGAATATTAATGAATGGGATGAGGCTCTGCAAATGATGTGTGACTAGCTTCTCAGAGCACACAGTGGCTCAGAGACGAGAGTCGAACTGGCGATAGCCGGCTACTTAATTGATGACTCTGCAGTCAAGATGTGAGGTCACAGAGGGAATACACTGCCACATGTCAAGATGATCAACACTCGTGTCTCATAGGAAAGTTACCATGGGTGATGTACTGTAATTTTATAAACCTAATCTATGTAACCGACATTTATATAAGTATTTCTGTCTGTTAGACAGGGGCTAATACATTGAAATCACAGAGGTACACCCTCCCACACTTCCGCTTGCTACAGTCAGCGTTGCCAATCCTGGTCTTCGAGAGTCGTGAACCACGGAAGAATGAACCCGCGTCCGAAGCATTCACTTGTGATACCGAGTGGTTGATTTTGATTTTGTGCACCCCACACTCATCCTGTGAGCGGTAGCGCAAAAGGATTACAGAGTAGGGCTTACAAAGGGTCATAATAATTAACCCCCGTTGTCAGGCGTGTGAAGCAGTATGTCTGGCCTCACACTTTGTTATTCACATTTACGTGAGAGGTATTCAAGCACATTGCGTATTTGGTTCTGTACATGAGAATTGATATAGTTACTAAGTGCAAAAACGTGGATACAATCTTAATATGTCGGCTATCTTGCCATTAGAGATGAAGTGTTGTGCCATTTCACACACAGTGTGCTTGGACCTGTCCCTAAAAGGTTCTATCTTCACACAGTCGAGGACGTAGTGTTCAAGTGTGTGGCCATATGTATGGCCACACACTTTACATTTAGTTTTGTTTACATCTGCTTGAGGAACATACTGCCAAAGGTACTTATATCCTAACCTTAATCTAGCGGTTACAACATCTTGTAATCTAGTGATCTTGTTACTTGCCCCATATATATGTTTCACTTGATACATCTCATCATGGTAACCTATGGATCGACTAGTGCCTGTTTGCACTTGTCTACTTGCATCAAACTCATCAATAAGTACTTTCCTAATTACAGGGTTCTTTTTGACAGACCCAAATTGTATTCAACGGTGTCTTTGCTAGACGCGAGTTTGGCGAGGACACCAACTGTCAAGTTTTATGAGGCCTATGTGAGAGGGGATCCACAACAATTTGACCTTGACACCCCGGTCAACAAGGCACGCACATTTGTGTCTGGCTTCAGAGACAAGAACGTGACAACCTGAGTCGAGAGTGCCAAGGGCAAGTAGTGAAGATAGAGAGTCAGTGATGATGAGACTGTCAGTAACAGTGGTTTCAATGAATTTAATAGCTGTGAGTATGGCAACTAATTCAGTTTGTAGAGTGGATGCCCAGTTGTTAATTCTACCTCCTTTTTCAATAATATTACCGTTAGGGTGAGTCACAACAATAGCACTTCCAGCCCTCCCACAGGCGGTGTTAAGAGATCCATCAGTGTAGATGGTCTGTGTGATATTATCATCAGTCTGTAGAGTGTGTATGTGTTCAAGAGCTCTCAATTTGGCAGTGTGTTGGAGATAAATGCTTTGTATAATTAATTTTTTAGGCGGATACGTCGGTATTGTGATATCGAAGGGAACTGTCCGCCAGGGTGGCAAGAAGCGCTGTTGTGTCTCAACTTTGTACAGGTGGTCTAGTCCAAACATCTTCATATGTGTAGCTGTAGTTTGGATCCATTTAGACTCAGTAGTCCCACGTTTCATACATTCTAGCAATTTTAAGGAAACAATGTTATCAGGATCACCATGCAGAAGCCTCAAGGCTATCATGAGGTTGACTTCAATTATTCTATCTTTAACACTGGGTATTAGGGTGTGTCATAGGAGGGAAGATCAGCTAAAACTAATGGCCCCTCACTTTTTTGGTAGATTTTAGTGTATATAAACAGAAAATAATTTCAGTTTCAATATTTTGCAACCTTTTGCTAGGTAAATTTTAGCGTGAAATTTATCGAAAATCTAAAGTACAGCTGCATTAGTGCATTACAATTAAATAGTGAACATTGCTTTCTGACTTCATTCTTTAACAACCCAACTAACAATATTTTTTTCTGTTTCAGATTCTGATGCATTTATAAGTTGATAATATTTGCGATGGCTGCTTGTGTCAGGACGAGGAACCAAAAATCCAGCCATCTCAGTCACTATCTTGGGTCTGGGAGAGAGCTCCTGAAGTCGGAGTTGCCTACATTGAGAGATGCTTTGAGATACGGTGTTTTAATCAGGCAAATCAGTGAAAAGAACCAAAGAACTTACACAAAAAAAAGACATTGCCAGTGATATGACCAAAGCTGTCTTGGCACAGTACACTCTGGCTAACGCTCAGTTCAAGCCTCCAGTCATAACAAGTCAGAAGAAGATTAGTGAGAGACTGCTAGCCAGTTGGGAAAAGGCAAGAGATATCTCTCTTGGGAGAGGAAAACTTGCAGTTAAGGACAGCTTTGCCAAGCAACTGGACCAGTTATTTGACATAATTACTTGCAAGTGCCCAATTGTTCTCTGTCCTGAGTTTGGATGCGATCGTGACTTTAATTCCTTGGCCCACATCTCCTGTATTTGCAAGCGTGAACTGAAGATTCCTGTGATCGAACTGGCATTTGTCAAAGCACAGAGAGAGAAGACTGGCAGTATAGGGGCTTTCATGATTTCTAGCCAAGATATTCCGGAGTCCAAGAGACAGGAGGCTGCCACAGAGAGACAGAAGAGGAGAAGAGTTGCCGAGGAAAAGAGACTTGAGAAGGCCCAGGGTGAGGTAAAAAAGGCCGATGATTGGAGTCAAGCTGATTCAGAGTTTAATGACTTCCCCATGGCTGATCCGAGTGCTGACCAGGAGAATGGTGACTTTGTCCCTAACCCAGAAAATAATGATCCCAAACCTTCCAGGCATAACATTCGAAATAGGAAAGATATCCCGAGCATAGCTCTGGCCAGCATGCGACACCACACTGGTCTCAGAGAAACTGCAGAGATAGCAACAGCTGCCTGGATTGACGGTGGTTTGATAACACCTGATGATGTTCACCTGGTGATAGATCATAACAAAGTAAGGAGAGCTCAGGAGAAACTTGTCAGTAACCTAGAAGAGGAGTTTGATAAGGGGATAAGAGAAAATGGAATTAATTGTTTGTTCTTTGATGGGAGAAGGGATGACACTAAAGTGTTCATGAAAGTTGGAGATTCTGACAAGTTGTTCCCTGCCATGGTGAAGGAGGAACACTACTCCTGCTGCAGTGAACCAGGAGGGAAGTATTTGTGGCATTTCACTCCAGAGAAAGATGACATCAGGAAACCAGCTGAGATAGTGGCAGATAACATTGTGAACTGGCTCAGAGAGAGGAACTTAGACCAGACCCTGCAGGCCATTGGAGGGGACAGCACCAACACGAACACAGGGTGGCAAGGGGGGGGTCATACAGTGGATAGAGCGGAAGATTGGGAGGAAGCTGGTCTGGATTGTTTGTGACCTCCACACCAACGAGTTGCCACTCAGACATCTGATCCAGGAGCTGGATGGCAAGACTCTTTCAAACAACAGATGGTCTGGTCCTCTTGGCAAGATGCTGGACTCTGCCACTGAGTTAGAAATAAATCCGAGCTTTGAAAAAATCACAGTTGGCCCTCCACTCGTTGAGCTTGCACATACTGTCATTGACGACCTGAGTACTGACCATTACTATGGTTACATGATTTGCAGTGCCATCAAAACTGGGGTCATGCCTGATAGACTTGCTTACCTGCAGATAGGTCCAGTCTCACATTCTAGGTGGCTCACAACGGCTCTCAGGTTCTGCAGAATTTGGGTCGCTCATCATAAACTGAAAGGGAACCAGCTTCCCAACCTGAGACTTATTGTCCAATTCATCGTGAGTGTCTACTTGCCAAATTGGTTCAACACCAAGGTCAAGTCATCGTTCTCCGAAGGTCCGAGGCATGCTCTCTTCCAGCTTGAGCTCCTGAGGAGTCAGCCAAGGAAGGTTGTTCAGATTGTGGAGCAGACTGTGAGGAGATCTTCCTGGTATGCTCATCCCGAGGCAGTTCTGCAGACAATGCTCTGCAGTAAGGATGAGGAGGAGAGAAGAGTGGCAGTCAAAAAGATCTTGGATATGAGACTTATGAGAGGATCTGGGCATGACGAATCAGTTGGTGACGATTCCTTCAGGGTCAGGAAGACTCCTGAAGTCAATCTAGGTGCCAAGACCCTCACTGATCTCATAGATCTGGATAACATCCAGGCTGGCAGTGAGCCCCCTCTTACCTGCAGCCTCACCAATGTTCAAGTCAGAGCTTTCCTGGACAACCCCATGCATGTCCCTGCCTGGCCCTCGCACACCCAGAGTATAGAGCGTTGTGTACAGCAAGTGAGCGAGGCCAGCAGTCACGTGTACAGCCAGGAGAGGAGGGAAGGCTACATCCGAGCTCAGGTGGTCAGCAGGGAGGTGATGAGTAGAAACAGAAGCAAGAAAGACATGTTCTCTATGGTATGCAGAAACACCGGTGTCGTAGTAGTAAAACCGGTTTTTGTATTTGATAATTTTGTTTTCTAAAGGAATATTAAATTTAATAAATGTGTCAAGATCATTCGTTTCACTATTCTGGATCATTTTCATCCTAATAAATTAACCTGATACATTTACTTCACTTTAAATAAGCTATTTAGTGGTGTTGGTAAAAGGGTGGGAATACTGAAGTTTCATAAGATTTCAAGTTAAAATTTACTTAGCAAAAAATGAAAACTTTTCAAATCTGACGATATCACATGATTCTGCACATAGAACTACATCATTAATACCATGGGCCGATTTTTCAAACTCAAAAAAAAAAAAATTCGCCTCCGTATGACACACCATACTGGGTATGCCTAGTGCTTTCCTCATATTAAGTACTTTAGTGCTCATGGGACATCCTAGGATAATTCTGAGAGCTTTATTTTGCATTTTCTTGAGCTTGTCAACGCCTTTCCCGTCACGAATGAACAGGGCTGGTGCGTGGTAATCTATCAGATATCTTATATAGCCTAGGTACATTGTTTTAACAATTCTAATATTAGCACCATAGTGCGGGCTGTACCCCGCTACACTTCTAAGAGGTCTCAGTCTGTTAGTACATTGGCGGGTTAGCTGTTGTATGGCAGGTAGGGTACAAGGGACGGAAACACCAAGATATTTAAAAGAAGAAACATAGTCAATAGTGTTGTTACCTATTTTGAACTTGGTGGGGCCGCGTTTGCTGTTACCAGCTTGTTTGTTGAACACCTTAGTTTTCTCAGTGGAGATAATAAGACCGAGGTTCTCATAGGCTGCGTATACATGGTTCAGGGTGGTTTGCATTTCACAATGAGTTTTAGTATGTATAAGAATATCATCAGCATAGCTGATTGAGATATTGCTGTGGTTGTCTGGTATTAAATTTAATAATTCATTCATAAGAACATTGAACAAAGAGGGGCTAAGTACTCCACCTTGCAGGGTACCAAGTTGCATATCTTTAACTTCACTTTTTTAACCCTGAAACAGTGCAGCAGCCCTTCTGTTGGTTAGGTAACCACTTATCCAGTGTAACAGCCTACCTCCTATATCCATTTTGGCTAGTTCGTACAATATCAGTTGCCTATTGGCAGTATCAAATGCAGCTTTTAGGTCAAGAAATGTGGTGTATCTGTGCCTTTCATCACCATGCAGTTAGGAATGTGGTAATGCAATTATGTACACCTTTACCATGGGTGAAGCCATTTATGTTAGGAGACATGTGTTCTCTGATTCTATATAAGAGTCTGCCAAGAACCATCCTCTCAAAGGTTTTACACGGGCAGCTGGTTAGTGATATGGGACGAAAAGCATCAGGCTGTCCTGGTTTCGGTATTGGTACAACAATACTGCTGGTCCATGATGTGGGTAGTTGGCCCTCGGCATGACTCATATTGTACAATACCGACAATGGATTGCCTGGCACGCGCCTTAGTAGTCTAACGATGTTGTAGGTGACTCCGTCCTCTCCAGGGGAAGTAGACCTACCCCTGGCGAGGGCGGCGTCAAGCTCCCACTCAGTATATGGAACATCACACTCATCGTGCTGTTTGCCCAGCATAAAGCTAATAAGATTACTTCTCTCTACAGACTTCGCATCAAGGAGTCCCGGAGTCCCAGCTGGTAACATGTCATAGCTAGACACATGAGCCCACTTTGTTATTAGCTCATTCGACTTTTGCAGAGGGTTTGGATGGGAGACGTGTCTACTGTTTTTACCTCTGATTATGTTTATGTCTTTCCAGGCTTTGCTGAGGGATGTGTGTTGGTTCAGGCTGTTGACATATGTCTCCCATCTATTTTGTCTGAGTTCGTTTACACGTTCCCTGACAGCAGCAAGGGAAGCTTGATACAATTATAACATTTGAGCTGTTCTACTTTGTCTGTAACCCTTACCCACCCTCCTGAACCTAGCCCTGAGTTTTTTCAGCTCAGGGTCATTATAGCACTGCTGTTGCCTGTTCCCATTATGCTGACCACGTTTTCTCCTTTTTTTGGTGGAGGCATTGTTGGTGAAGTATGCATAAGTCCTATCTATCAGATCGTCATGGAAACTTTGGTAGTTGTCAGGCTTGTAGTCCTTGTACCTGTCAGGCTTGTAGTCCTTGTACCTGTCATGGATGAAGTCTATGAACTGGCTTTCATGTTCTTGCTTGACTGTGATTCTACGTCTGTTGAGTTTACCACCAGTGGGGGTGTCATTGGCTACATGTATACTAGCTTGGATTGGGCTGTGGTTAGACATAAGATCAGTGACAACATCAGAGCTATGAGTTGTGTATGATAGATTAAAGCCAATACATTTGTCTAGACCCCCGCCATAGATGTGTGTTGGTTCATTATTACCTATAATTTGAACATCTTCATATGCGCTGAGAAGTGAGATAAGTCTCCTACCATTGGTGTTAGTGGTGGAGTCACCTAATTTCTTGTGTCTAGTATTCAGGTCACCCATCAGGACAGTGGGCTCAGTATGTAAAAAGTCTGGGAGATCTGTGTACTGAAGCTGATCTGAAGGAGCATAGGCGTTTAGCACGTTGAGTGTGGAGTTGCCCAGGTGGATAGTGATCCCATGGTACTGAAGGTTGGTAGTCTTTTTGAATACAAGAGGTACATGCGGGAGTGACTTCTTAACATACATCAAACATGTGTGAGTAGAACTAGGATCATAATACACATAATTGGGCAGACTGGGTGGGGGCTTACCATTAGGTGTGAGACACTCCTGCAGACACACAATATCGATGTCCTCAGTCACAACTTTGTGGTGTAGGTCAGGGTATCGTTTTCTAAGGGATGAGATGTTCCAACTCATCACCTTCACCGCTCTGTATCTTTGTCTGGTATTAACACTGGCCATTTTGAAATGTATTTGGAAAGAAGCAAAAGGCACTGTATGAAACTGTTCTTTTCTGCGCTGCCTGTCCCTTCGGCAGGCAGTAGGCCAGTTAACCTTTTTGAAACATTTCTGGAGCATGTACGGCTCAACAATTGTTGTATTTCAGTGGCAGACAACAACACACTTTGGTTACACTCGACATCACCACCATTTTCTGTTTGTGTTTGTTCATCTTCACTGACCATGTCCACATAGGCATCAGTAGAACTGTTACCAGTATCACTATTTTCCTCTGCGTGGACACGAGTTTCTGGTGGGTCTTGAGTTTCCACATCTGGTACTGACATCTGAATGTCTTCAGTTTGACTGCACATTTTCCGTAGCTGCTGCACTGTGTTGGTGGTGTTTTTTTTCTTTAGTGTATCACAGAGGCTCCTTAACATTTCAGTTTGAGCTGTAAATTGAGCTTTGAGTTCTTTAATTTCATTTTTCAAATCATTCATCTCTTCACGTTGTACGTGTTCACGGAGTGTGTTGGCAGCTACTTGTTGTGTCGGTACGTTTGTGTTGCCCCATACTGATCTTTCGATGACTGTTGGTGATGATCCTGGAGCTTTGGTGGGGAGGGCGGGCCAGGGGTTGGCCGTAGGGAGTACCCTAGCAGCATTAGTGTTTCTTGAGACCTGCCTGTGCGGTGGGTCTGGGCGCTGAAGGGGTGTAGGAGCTCTAGAACAGTCAGGGTGCCATACAGGAACGCCAACTGTTTTGCAGTTAATACACTTCTGTTGAATGACACCCCCTTGAGCAACTGTATCTCTGCAAACCTGTGTTACATGTTGCCTTGAGCAGAGACCACACCACGGCTTAGTCGAGGGGCATAACCGGGCCACATGGCCCCAGTGCTGACAATTGTAACACCTCCGGTTAGGAGGCTGATAGAGAGTTACCTTCAGAGTCCGATAGGCACCACGGACTCGAATGGTCTTGGGTGGGTCTTCCGAGCCAACCCAGTCTGCAATGACTGCATTCTTGCCCCTGAGTCGCTTCGTCCTTCTGGTGTCGAGATGAGCTTCTAGTAGTGTAGGGGTCTGGTACTGGTCGAGCCCTCTGATTAAGATTGTTTTCTTGCTCGATGGTTGGGATGATTGTTCCATGGTTATTCCCCTTATGCTATTGGTGAGGAGATCCTGTATGACTGCTGGGTCGCTTCTAATCAGAACATGATCTTGTGTACCGACTCTGAACTGAAACTCAGCCTCTGGGTGTTTGTCTTCCGCATCGTTCAGCCAGAGATACTTGTCTTCAGGTGATGTACCTTCAGGGAAGTATAATCTTACTCTCATGGGGGGTTGTGGTTGTAGTTGTTGGTCTCTAAGTTTTTCTGCCTTTTCGGCCTTCCGCTTGTTCCTGGACTGAACTAGTTGAAAACCATCCTCTCCGTTGGTGTCAAGGTCAACACCATAGTCACCTGGCTCACTCAGTGCATCAGGAGAGTTAACATAAGAACATAAGAATGGAGGAAACTGCAGCGGGCCTATTGGCCCATACTGGGCTGTCCCGTTTACACCCAACCCCTATTGCTCATATGAGCATCCAACCTATGTTTGAAGCAATTCAGCGAATTCGAGTTAATGATGATATTTGGTAACTTGTTCCATTCATCCACTACTCTGTTTCCAAACCAGTGTTTACCTATTTCACCCCTAAATCTAAATTTGTCTAATTTAAAACCATTATTACGAGTTCGCTCCTGGTTGGATAATTTGAGTACCTTTGTAATGTCCCCTTTGTTTAGCCCTGCCTTCCACTTATACACCTCTATCAGGTCGCCCCTCGCTCTACGTCTCTCAAGGGAGTGCAAATTAAGATGCTTTAACCTGTCTCTATACTCAAGGTTCCTAATGCCCGGGATTAGTCTTGTCATTCTCCTCTGAATTCTTTCCAAGGATTCTATATCCATTCTGTAATACGGTGACCAGAACTGAACTGCGTAATCCAGGTGTGGTCTCACAAGAGCAAGATACAGTTTTAGGATGACCTCGCTAGTCTTGTAACTAACACTCCTTTGTATGAACCCAAGTACTTTATTAGCCTTGTTACGAGCAAAAACACATTGCTTACTTGGCTTAAGGTTCCTACTTATCATTACTCCTAAATCTCTCTCGCAGTCGGATTTCTCTATGGCATCGTTGTTCATCTGGTATCTGGTTTCCCTGTTTACATCTCCTATACTGAGTACTTTACATTTGTCGACGTTGAATTTCATCTGCCATTTTTCAGACCATTCGAAAAATTTGTTTAGATCTTCCTGTAGTTTTGCCGAGTCCTCGTCAGATTTGATAACACGTCCTATTTTAGTGTCATCAGCAAATTTACTTATGTTGCTGTCTATGCCGATATCTATGTCGTTTATGTATTTAATAAACAATAATGGTCCAAGTACTGAGCCTTGGGGAACTCCACTTGTGACGTTGCTCCAATGGGACTTAGTGCCGTTAATGCTCACAGGGAGTAGCTGGGTCTCCAGTCAACTCAGACATGGTGGAGTTACAGGACTCGACTTGTATGCCTACGTCAGGGGGCCGAGGACTGCTTGGCACTCCTAGGAAGTCAGCGGTGGTTGGGAGGCGTAACCCTCTTAGAGGACAAAGGAGACTGGCATCTACTGTGCATTAGCGGTGTGAAGGGAGGCCATGAGCGGGCCTCCCGCGGAGGGAGTGTGGTGTCGCGGGGACTAAGGTAACAGGAGTATTCTCAGTTTATAAACACTTTTATTACACTACACTTGTTCTTAATAGTATCTCTGTTTTTCTGGTTAGATACAGTATCAAAGTCAATTTTAGTTTCAAAAGAACTAACCAGCTTGGCACACTATGAGGACGGGGGTTTGTGTAAACAAACCCTCACCACATGGCCGAGCGTGACCACAAGGATATAGGCCTTGCCTAGCGGGCACCTACACCTACACACGACACAGTGCTCAACCCACGGTAGTTCACTTGTTATACAGGCAACATATTTGCAGTTGTTGACCTATTCCCACCCTACTGGGTGGTGTTGTGTTATTTCGAAGTCAAGTGTGAAGACGACCCACTGTTGTTCTCAGGGTGGACTGATTAGCACTCCTTGTCAGAAGATGGCGGTCAGTTCCCAGGGGTGCTTATCTCACTGGTGAGTCACGGTTCTCACTGGTACTGTCTAGTGCTGAATTCACTGGCTTAAACACTGTTCATAACTGTTCAACACTGGTTCCACTTCTTTCCGAAACGAAATTGTCACTTTGATAAAGTTGATATCCTGGTGGTGAGGATGGGTCGGGAGAAGGACGTGGGGAATGGGCCGAACATTGGCCAAGGGGGAGAGCTTGTAGTGGATTTCTCCCCTACAAACGCTGTTTGTCGCTGAGTAGCCGACCCCACCAATTCCCCAGTGTATGCCTCGTGGTCTAGGTCAACCAGCGCCGCCATACATCACGGAGCGGGGGTCAACTACTAAGCCACGCCTACCCCCCTAGGACACAGGACGTTAGCAATGGCATGCCCAATAAAAAAACACATGATAAAGTACAAGGAACAAGAAACAAGGAAAAAGGAACAAGACAAGAAGGATACGACTTACGTCGAAATAGCCAAGAGAGCGGTCCAAGAGGCTCACAGACCAGAATCCACCATATTAAACTTAAGTGAGCCAATACATGACAAGGTAATGATTAGTATGATCCATGCACATTTGCACAATATCATTGCACCCGGATCATACAATGAGGAATTAAGGAAAACGTTTAAATTGAATAGCCTACCAGAGATGATATTTCCAGAGAATCCACAATCCGAAAAACTATTTCAGGCAACATACGCAAGCGAACTGAGAGAAAGACTACAGCTAGACAAACAAAGGTTTGAGCAAGGAGCAACAGCTGATACACAAGGAACACAAGCGACTGATAGAGATCCCAGACAAATGACTAGAAGTGACAAAGAGAAGATAGAAATAACAAAAGGACAGACTACAAGACAAAGGATTAGGAGGAGAGAAGATAAGATGGAAACTGATCACAATATACAACCTGAATCTGCTGAAGATATTGGATTAAAAGTTATCACTACAACAAAACATGGAATCCCAACATCGAGACCAACAGGAGGGACAATAGTAAAAAACTGTGAAGGAGGGATATACAAGTGGACATATCAAGAAAAATCCCTAAGTGAAGATTACGTCTGGTCACTAATCACTACGGACAAACTAAAGATTACGATCAATGACTTTAAAATAGTAGACCCGTCAGAGTTTAGAAGAGTCAGAAGCGGGAAACAGGACGATAGGTCTCCACTTCAACAGTCACAATCCAAGTATAAGAAATAATGGACAATAGACAAACAGTAAGAACTTTAAGAATAATACAACACAACGTAAGAAACTGGAAGACCGAGAGAATTAACCTAAGTAATATATATCAAGAAATTGACCCTGACATTATACTAATAAACAGTCACAGTGAGACAGAAAACAACAACATAAAACTCTTTAACTATTATGTAAACCAAAGAAATAAATCGGGCGAGAAAAATAACGGAGTCGCTATAGCGGTTAAAAGAAACTTAAAATTTCAACTAATTGATGACTTCCAGGATGAATTTCTAGCAATAAAAATAAATACAACTCAAGGAGACGTAATTATTGCTACTACTTATCTGCCACCGAGACGACCCTACTTACCTATAGAAGACCTATTAAAATTGGCTAACAATAGTCATCCGATGTACATCTTAGGAGATTTAACGCCAGACATAGGATTTTTGACAATACAAATAATAACGTCGTGGGAAACGCCCTTAATCAATTAATAAATTTAGGGAAAATCAATCATCTGGGTCCTAACTTTCCAACCTGGAGAAATCACAATACACAATCGACACCAGACAAAATTTTTACCAACAACAAAGCCTTTTTCAATTACCATATAATACAGGGGCCTCTTACAGGCAGTGACCATCTGCCAATTATACTAACACTGTCAACAAGCCCCATACAGATACCAATAAAAAAGAGACTGAAAATGAGTAAAACAGACTGGGACAGCTTCAAAGACGACTTAGGTAATCACCACTCGATTAACCTACAAGGGAAAACAACAGAAGATATAGACTCAGAAATGGACAGACTGCACTCAGCAATAAAAACATCTATAACCAAACACACTCCTACTTCACACTTTAGAACATTACCCAACAACAGACTCCCAGAAGAAGTTAAATTAATCCAGACCCATTACAATGAAATAAAAAGGTATATGGAAAGACACGGCAGTAACAGATGGCTATATACGACACAGATAGCACTACAGATAAAATTAAGAGTCGCATGTAAGGAAGCAAACAATAAAAAATGGAATGATATTATAATGGCGGCTGACATGACTAAAGACACAAAAACATTTTGGACTTCCATAAACAAGATGATGGGGCACAACAAGCAAAAAACACCATACATTAAAGACCGAAATGGAACAAAACTGCACGAGGAAAATGAACAAGAGTCATATACATAGAATCACCCCAAGGCAATATATAGACTATAACTTATTACCTAATAATCAAATAATAACCATGGGAGAAATGATGCACTGTCTGAGGAAGTTTAAGGAAAAAGCCCCTGGGCTCACAGGTATTACACGAAATATGATCATGAATCTACCTGAAAACATTTTAAAAACACTATTAAACATTTATAACGCATGCTTAATAACTGGTTACTTTCCAGACAAACTAAAATATTCTAAAATGATATTTATTCCGAAGGAGGGTAAGGACAATAAGGAAATATTAAACTACAGGCCAATATCTTTATTAGAAATTACTGGGAAACTATTGGAAAAAAATTTAAATTCAAGACTTATAGCCTTTTTAACACAACATGGAAAAACTAACAACAGACAACATGGATTTATGCCCAATAGAAATACCCTAACTGCAATAGCTATAATAACGGAAATAATTGCAATAGAAAAAAGCAAGGGTAACCAGATCAATACAATTGTAAGGGATGTTTCTAAGGCCTTTGATAAAGTTTGGCATTTAGGCTTAAAATATAAAATATTAAAACTGGGACTTAACGAATACTTGCTAAGAATATTGTGTAACTATTTAGATGATAGGAGAGCACAAATTCAAATTGGAAACTTTATGGGAACTATGTTTAATCTTGAGAGTGGAGTACCTCAAGGAGGATGCCTTTCTCCAACACTATATACAATTTATACTTCAGACACACCTCAACCTACCCCCTTTAGCGAATATGTAATGTTTGCTGATGATATTACTCAAATAGTATCATACCCAGGAAAATCAACCCAATTTATGGCACTCTACACGGTAAGAGCGATAAAAAACATAAATGATTTTGAGAAAAAATGGAAAATCAGGACAAATAAGAACAAATTCAAGATAATACCAATAGCCAAGATTAAAACAAGTCCAGTAATAGTCGACCAGGAACTATACCCATACGACACTGAAGGCAGGATGCTTGGATTAAAACTAACAAAAAGAGGATATATAACATACTTAAAAGATAAAGAACGACAGGCAAGAATAAGATTATCAAAAATAAAACGCTTTAAGAACCTTAGCATTAATAACAAGAGAAAGATTTATATTGCCCTTGTCAAATCAATTATGGACTACCCACCCATCCCATTGAACACCCTTAGTAAAACGTGCATTAAAAGGTTACAAACAGTACAAAATATAGCCCTCAGATTTATATATAACATAAAATATACAGACCACATCAATAATGAACAGCTACACAAGAGAGCAAATCTCTTAGCAATCAATGTAGATATACACAACAAAGCTGTAAATATTTGGAAAAAAGTGACTGAACTTAACACAGAAACATATCAAAACTGGATAAATAATATAGACAACGAAGAATTCCAAGAACACAGTTGGTTTAAATCAGCCAGGAAGAAAGTAATTGAACCATCTCCTGCCCCAATATACATATAAAACATTAATAGAGAGAATAAAAGATGAGAGTGACCTACCAGCTCCATTAAGAACCTGGCAGGCCTCTCCATACAGTGTACCTTTAGACTAACATAACTAATATTTAACATCTAACATTTAACATTGAACTAACATCTTAGCAAAAAAAAAAAAAAAAAAAAAATGTGACTACCCTCCCAGCTACACAAGGACCTGGGCGGGCTCACTAACTCCATCGGGAAAAAAAAAAAAAAAAAAAAAAAAAAAAAAAAAAAAAATAATAATAATAATAATAATAATAATAATAATAATAATAATAATAATAATAATAATAATGTTATTACCCTCCCAGCTACATCAGCCAGGAAGAAGTAATTGAACCACCACCTGCCCCAATATACACATTTACACATAAAACATTAATAGAGGAATAAAGATGAGAGTGACTTACCAGCTCCACTAAGAACCTGGCAGGCCTCTCCATACAGTGTACCTTTAGACTAACACAACTAACACTTAACTAACACTTCAAAAAAAAAAAAAAATTGTGACTACCCTCCCAGTTACACAAGGACCTGGGCGGGCTCACTAACTCCAACAATAATAAAAATAATAATAATAAGCAGCATTATATAAATAAACCAATATTAATACAAAGGTCTGACGACCCAAGGGAGCAGAACAAAGATAAAACACCAATAAGAAAGATGAAGCGATCTGGTTGAGCCCAGATTCTTTCTACTCCTGCTGTATTTCAGTTTCACCACTTTTCCTTCAACCCCTAATAATCTTCTTTCACCTCTTAACTAAGGACTTCGTATCGTATCGTATCGGCCTGTCTCTTTCTACCTACAGCCGCAGCCAGCAACACCTCCTCCTCCGCCGCTGCCTTGCGGCCCTCGCTCCTCCTCCGCCTGCCTGGCAGTCCTCTCTCACCAACCAGCTCTCTCTACATCACGCTTGTAACCATGCTGCCTTACCAGCACCAAGCTGTATTGTACATCCAATACAACATGTATATAGAGAGCACATTGTGAGTTTCCTTTCTCCATCCCATCCAGAGTGTGAAACAAGCAATCACAATCCCCACAAATGGTGACCCCCGGAGATTCGCACTCACACAGGATGGAGGAGAAACTGATCACGCTCCCAGTCTTCAAGCAACATGGAAGACTGGCTTATCCACACAGAAGCAGCTCTCATCGGCTCTACAACTACTGTCTCTACACCGCAGGTTAGACACCCTAGAGCAGCACTGCTTCTCTAAGCAGACACCAGCTCCTCTTCCTGCCCCAAGCACCACGTCCTACCGACCCCAGCACACCCGTCCTGCCTCAGACGCCGACCCCGGCCCAGCAGTAACCCCTGCCGCCCCTGATGCGGCCTCTGCTCCTGACGCGGACCAACACACCCGTCCTGCCTCAGACGCCGACCCCGGCCCAGCAGTACCCCCTGCCGCTTCTCCTGACGCGGCCCCTGTTCCTGAGTGCGGACCCACACACCCCCTCTTTTTTCCCTCAGGTACTCCCTGCTAATGTCCTGCACCCTGCTGCTGTCGTGGACCCAGCTGCTGTCACGAGCCCTCATCCGCTTCTGCTGACGCAGTCCCTGCTCCTGACCCAGGCCCACACACCCCAGCAGGCGCATATGACGACTCTGTACCTGCCGTGAGGGAAGCACAACATTCATCGCCTCCACACACCCTTTTTCTCCCTCTCTACTCCCACAGATATTGTGTATCTAGACAGTTGTCCCCAGCGACCGGCTCATCCACGCCAACGCCGTTGTCTCACATGAGGCATGCACCGCCCATTCTGCCTCACATGTGCTATGCAACCCTGCAGACAACAAGTCTCCTACACCGCCTGGAGGGAAGGGGGAGTATTGTATTGGATTTCTCCCCTACAAACGCTGTTTGTCGCTGAGTAGCCGACCCCACCAATTCCCCAGTGTATGCCTCGTGGTCTAGGTCAACCAGCGCCGCCATACATCACGGAGCGGGGGTCAACTACTAAGCCACGCCTACCCGCCGCTGTTTAAGACATGACCTTGTGGTGACCTGTCTCTTTCTACCTACAGCCGCAGCCAGCAACACCTCCTCCTCCGCCGCTGCCTTGCGGCCCTCGTTCCTCCTCCGCCTGCCTGGCGGTCCTCTCTCCCGCCGGCGAGCATGGACCCACAAGCTGTCCTTCTCTGAGCGTCCTCACCAACCAGCTCTCTCTACATCACGCTTGTAACCATGCTGCCTTCCCAGCACCAAGCTGCATTGTACATCCAATACATCATGTATATAGAGAGCACATTGTGAGTTTCCTTTCTCCATCCCATCCTGAGTGTGAAACAAACAATCACAATCCCCACAAGCTTCTGAGCAGGAGCAGCGCCTAAATAGGTCTTGACCCTATGGTGGTCAGGTCATCACTGTGTGCGGAGATGGCTGCATGAGGCGGGAAGCCACCATAGGTAGGGCATGGTAATGAATAAGCGGTTAACCATTTATATATGTGTGCAATGTAAATATACATATTATGATTTTTACTTTACATTCAGAAAACAGTCTCAGTGCAGCATGAGTATTGAATAACTTACGTCGGTAAGGTCGTGGACTCGTAACACTCGTCTTGCCCGCAGTGCCCACCGTTTCTCTGTACATCCTTCGTCCTCACACAGTCAAACTGTTGAATGCTCTGCCTTTTTCTGTGTTTCCATACTCATAAAATCTGTCTCTCCTCAAAAAGCCGGTTTTTCGGCATCTTCGTGGTGTAGATGTCAAGGCTGTAACGAGCAGGATGGTTGCCCACCGCTCATTTGCTTGTTCGCGTCCCCAACTTGGAGGGGTAGACTGAGGTGAGAACGTGACTGCTGCCTCGACACACAGAGCAGACACTACCCAGCCGTCAACACAGCTGTACTTGCACCTCGCTGTTAGTTCAAATTCTGGTTTTGTTCTCATCTGAGGTCCTGGACTTATGGGTTGTTTCCTCAGACCTTCACTATTCGGCTGTCAATCTCCGGATACGTACCCTAGCTACTACCGGGACTGCCAAGTCATCCCCAGCTCCTCCACACAGTCCGTACACCTGGCCATTTCTCCTGTGTAGCAAGGCATCGCCCGCCGGTGCTCAAGTGAGGAAGCTGACTTGACCTTCCCCTTGAGAGTGGATCACTGCTTTCCAGAACCTTCCCCAGGGCCGCCGCCGTAGGAAATATCTGTTCATTGTTTGATTCCATTAATTGTTTGACTCCATTAATTGTTTGACTCCATTAATTGTTTGATTCTCTTAATTGTTTGATTCCATTAATCGTTGAATCCAGTAATTGTTTGACTCCCGCTAATTATTTGATTCCCTTAATTGTTTGATTCCCTTAATTGTTTGACTCCCGTAATTGCTTGACTCCCGTAAATTGTTATTTGATGTTTGTGTGAGTGGTGTCAGTTTTTGTCATATTTTCATAGTAAAGACATGTCAATCTCGAACGGTTGTTTGTTATCCCTCGGAAAACCATGGTTCTTGACTTTCCTCTTATAAGATCCTGATTAGGCTGGCAAGGGATTTCTATCCCTAAGTCCCAGGCCTTTACAGTAGCATATTCATTTGTTCCTTTTTAGTAAGCTTTGGACAATTTCTGATCACATGGCCAGATTGCTTACAATAAAAACAGATGACATTACCCTTACAATAGGGGAAATGCAGACTTACTAGAAGTAGATATTAAGTTCTGTTTCGATGCAGAACAATGCATAAGAGGCGGCTGGTTTTCCCTCAGCTCACCACATGGGTTACCACCCGAAACCTTGGTTGCTACCTTCTCAGACTGCACAGGATAAGACAGGGTCCTGTGAAAATATCCTGTATGAGTCAGGGCATAATTTTCAGACAGTGTGGCTGCTTGGGTCAATGATTTTACCTCCTTTTCCTCCAGGCAGATCTTAACTTTGTGTGGAATTGCTTTCTTAAACTGTTCTAAAAATACTAGCTCCTTCAATTCATCTAAAGTACATTATTAGCATTTATGCATCTATCTCCCAACTTTTTGACAAGATAAGACAACTCATTATATGACTGGTACTCTTCTTTCTTTAAAAATCGAAATTTATGTCTAAAATACTCTGGAGTAAGTTGATATGCCTGAAGAATATTATCCTTCACCGTTTGATAACACTTACTTTGTTCTATAGTTAATGCAATGTACATTGATCTTGCCTTTCCTGTCAAAACTACTTGAATCAAAATTGGCCACTGATCTAAAGGCCAGATTAGGGAGGAGGCAGCTTTCTCAAACTGTTGGAAAATTTCTAGGGGAAACTTTGGGACCATCTGAGCATAACAGGTGACATCAAATACATTTTCTTTGGTGTCTGGTCCTTGGCTTTGAGCAAGAGCTTGTTTGTCTAAAGGAGCTAGCTGAAACTGCCGTTCCTTTTCATTTTCTTCTCTCTCCTTTTCCCTTTCTTCTCTCTCCTTTTCTTTTTCTTCTTTCTGTCTCTCAAACAATTAACTTTTCCTTTATACCATGTGTTACGCCATATCTTAATTTACTTTAATATCCAAGGTTCTAGGCGTAACCAAACAAAAAGAAAGTGAAGTAAATCAAAAGGGAATAAAAATAAATAAAGTAAACCTTTAAGAATTTAATTAAATTAAATATTAACACAATAAAGAGCCTCGTAGGCTGTCACAACAAATTGATTCACTATCGAAACCTTTAAGACACAAATGATGCTAAACATCGAAACATCACAAGAATAAAATTAAAGCATTGGATTACGTAAACACTACATAAACATATAAAATAACTAACAGTGAAATTAACTAACGTGAAACAACACTGGATTACTTAAATGTAACTAAGCAAGCACTGATGGACACATAAGAGACATAAATAGGTACTCACATAGATATACCACATTAGTGGTGACAGGAACAACACAGAGATAAAATGAAGTATAAGTAACAGGTGACAAGTGTCACTCAAAAGAACGTGAACTGAATGACGAAAGGACTGAACTGAACTCTGTCTACAGGTGGAATACTATATATAGGGTCGTATCCCGCCAATGCGACCAGCCGGTGAAATAAGATTGTTTAACGATGCAGATGGTCGCTAGAGAAACAAAGAATGCTTTTTACAATACTAAATGAACAAATAAGATGGGCTTGAACAAATAACAGTTAAAACCTTAACAGCACAGGGTAAGGTGACTACATTATATAATAGTAAATATAACACATCATTACAGGAATAATATGGAACAACATGGAAGCATGTTATATAAAAAAAATAGAAAAATTCGACACGTTCGTAACACATGGCATAAATTCAAATCTACAGTATATGAACACCCGAAAGTTCTTTAACTAAATTTGCCTTTAAATTATCTTTATACATGGGATGGTCAATTTGTTATTGAAACGCATTTTCATAATCTGTAATTAATTCTACCATTTCTTGCATTTAATTAATTTTTTGTCTCAGATCTTGTTGATACGACGGGCTGACCGGTCAACAATGATTTAAGACACAGTACACAGATGAAGTAATTATGTCTCGTGCCTTACGCAATCGTGGAGCCAACGCCCGGATGAGTCAGTCGGATGACAGCTCGGCAGAGATGGATGACCAGGCGGGACATGACGCTCCAGCTCCCACCACATCGCGCAGCCCTTCACCTCGATATTCAGCGTTGTCTCCAGAGATAATTGCTTTAATGAAGTTTATGAGAGATGAAAGGCGTCACGACTTTGCTAAAAGACGTGTGGAGGACGAAGAAAGAAGACAAGCAGAGGCAGAGAGAGACCACCAACGGAGATTGGAAGACAGTGCACGATTTGAAGCTTTGATATATCGCCTCACTGTCAACCAAGCCCCTGGCTCTAACATTGTCTCGGTATCGACTGGTTCGGATACCTCATCAACGCTTTCTTCACGCCCCCCCAGCCCCACCTAAAGCGGCTGCTCAAACACCGCCCATCTTGAAGCCTGATGTGAATTTCCAGACTTTTCGTGAATGGCGGCGACGATGGACTGATTATGCTACAATGGTGGATCTCCAGAGTTTGTCACAGCCTAAACAACTTATTCAGCGGCGTATGTGCCTGTCCTTGGAAACTCAGCGTGTCTTAAACATACGTTGCAGGTACCTCCGACCTCTTCTTTGTCTGTAGAGGAGGTACTGGACATTCTACAATGGCACATCAAAGGGCAGCGGAATGAAGCTCTACGCAGGAGGGAATTGTTTAGCTGCAGACAGATGGAGGGCGAGACTTTCGATGCCTTTTATGTACGACTCAAGAGAGCCTCGGAAGAGGTAGATATATACCTAGGTAACCACCAGCAGTGCGAGGAGACCCAGTTGAAGCAGGTGATCCTGATGGGTGTTAAGGACGAGGAACTTGTCCACCGCCTCACCTCCTATGAGGCTGCCAGGTATGCCACCTCTGCCATCCGAGCTCCCTCTACAGCTGTATGTGCTGTGTCCCGGTACAAGAAGGACAAGAAGTCTACTCCAACACCTTCGCCCACTACGCCCACGCCCGGTTCATTTTGTAACAACTGTGGTAAGCAGCACGGAACACAGGTGTGTCCAGCTGCTGAGTCTACCTGCAACAGTTGTGACCGTAAGGGCCACTGGTCACTCACAGTACGGTGCCCAGCTAAATGCGTCCAGTGCAATGTGTGCGGTCGTCTGGGCCACTACGACAAGTGGTGCCCTACCAAGGGACAGCGTCGGCGGAAGCTTCAGCGCCCTTCCACCAGTGAGGGCCGCCCACAGTCTTCCAATCAGAAGCATGACGGCCCTGGACAACGCTCGAGCCATATTAGGAATGTGTGCTCCCCCTTGCGTCCCAGGACCAAAGTCCCCCAGTACATCAGTGTCATCGTGACCTACGGCAGTGTGTCATCCCGTCTTCAGATGTTGCCCGACACCGGCGCTGATGCTGCAGTCATCGGTCCCCAGCATTTGCAATGCTTGGGGCTCTCTCCAAGTGATCTAGGACCGCCCCCCAAGGATCTCCGCCTCACGGCAGATGGTTCACAGATGGCCCCAGCCCTAGGTTCACTCCAAGCACAAGTCACCTTTGGCAACAGGTCGTGTCAAGCCTGGATTGATGTGCATAACGGTGTCCCGACTCCTTTGCTGTCCTACAGACATTGTCAAGAGTTAGCCATCATCTCCCAGGGCTTCCCCAAACCTATTCTCGAGGTAAAACACGCCAACAGGGTGCAAGAAGGGAGCAGCAACTACCCTGCTGCCGCCCTACCCCTGCCTCTTGCCAGTGACACCTCTCCTTCGGATGCTCGGAAGTACTTCCTAAAGGAATTCAGCGACGTTCTGGTTACCAAGTCCGCTCTGGAATCCAAGCCTCTCAAGAAGATGGTAGGTCCCCCCATGAGGATCCACCTGAGGGACGACGCGAAGCCCTTCGCTATCTACACCCCTCGACTGGTCCCCCTGGCCTTCCGCGAGGCGGTCAAAAACGAGGTGGACTCCATGGTCGCCCAAGAAATTATTGCACCAACTGGTGATGACCCGTCTCCATGGTGTCACCCTATGGTAGTCGTCGCAAAACCCAAAGGTGGTGTTCGGATCACCACTCACCTCTCCAAGCTCAACAGCCAGGTGTCTCGTCCTGCGCACCCTTCTCCCACGCCCTTTGCAGCTATACGCAGTGTGAACCCGAAGGCGCGCTTCTTCACGACGATGGACGCTCTGTGTGGATACTGGCAGATAGAGCTTGCCGAAGAAGACCGACAACTTACAACTTTCATTACCCCGCATGGACGTTACAGTTATTGCCGTGGCCCCATGGGATTCGCTGCTACAGGAGACGCTTTCTGTCTTCGAGGTGATATGGCTCTACAAGGTCTGGCAAACTGCGTGAAAGTGGTCAACGACATACTCCTGTACAATGAGGATTACATGGATCACCTCTGTCATATCTACGAGGCACTCAACAGGTGCCGGAAGCACGGCATCACCCTAAATGCCGACAAGTTTGTTCTGGCCAGCTCTTCAGTTGACTTTTGTGGGTACCCCCTCTCAGGGAATGGTATCGCAGCTGACCCGGAGAAGGTCCGCGCCATCACGGATTTTCCCACCCCTGCTAACCTCACCGACTTGAGGTCCTTCATCGGTCTCGTCAACCAGTTAGCAGAGTTTTCGCCGGACATCTCCGCAGCTGCCCAACCACTTCGCCCCCTGATGAGCCCCAAGAGGACATTCCTGTGGACCCCCGACCACGACAAGGCCTTCCAGCAAGTGAAACAGGCCCTGTCTAGTCCACCTGTCCTCGCCACGTTTGACCCAGCCTTGCTGACGGTTCTGCAGACAGATGCCTCACGCTTGTACGGCGTGGGATGTGCCCTATTGCAGGATCATGGTGGAGGGCAGTTCCGGTTCGTCCAGTGTGGCTCGCGTTTCCTCTCTGATACCGAGACGCGCTACGCCACTATTGAGTTGGAGCTGTTGGCTGTGGTTTGGTCGATGTCCAAGTGCAGGTTTTACCTCATAGGCCTGCAACACTTTCACCTAGTGACCGACCATCGCCCGCTTGTCCCGATCCTCAACCACTACACGCTGGACGCCGTTGAGAACCCTCGCCTCCAGCGTCTGAAAGAGAAGCTCTTGGCGTACATCTTCACAGCAGTGTGGCGTGCTGGTAAGGAGCTCTGCATCCCTGATGCCTTATCCCTCTCTCCTGTCAGCCGCCCTACTCCAGAAGACCATGTGCTCGACGCCGACCTCGCTCTTTCCGTCAGGACTGTGGTCACTCTACACGCCGTCCAATCCCTTCGTTCGGACCTGTCACCAGATGACGACAGCGGCCCGAGATGACCCTTCCTTCGTCCGACTCGTCGAGTATGTGAGGAATGGATTTCCTAGCAACCGCTACGACCTTCACAACACCCTGCTCCCGTTTTGGAAACTCCATGATGAACTCTACTGCGATAGAGACCTTGTTCTGTACGGAGCACGTGTAGTTGTCCGTTCTGCATCACGTCCCCACGTCTTGGCTCGCCTTCACGACAGTCACCGTGGAGCTGAGGCCACCAAACGACGTGCACGACAGACTGTGTTCTGGCCCGGCATCGATTCCGACATCTCCAATGTTGTCCGTGCGTGCGAGCCCTGCCAAGTATTACATCCCAGCCAGCAGCAGGAACCCTTCATGAGTGACGACAACCCCACCCGCCCCTTTGAGTCTGTGTCGGCCGACTTTTTCTCTGTGTCAGGAAAGTCCTTCCTTGTTATTGTCGACCGTCTCTCTGGTTGGCCGGTTGTCATCAAGTGCAGTAATGACACGACATCTGCCGCCACCATCAGCAAGTTCCGCCACTACTTCCGTGACGTGGGCGTTCCTGTGCGCCTGCGAACCGACGGAGGGCCCCAGTTCACAAGCCGGGACTTTGCTGTGTTCCTTGACCGATGGGGAGTCCTGCATGTGTTGTCATCGCCCCATTACCCGCAGTCCAACGGCCACGCTGAGGCTGCTGTCAAATCCCTGAAGCACCTCATCCTTAAGGTGGCCCCTTCTGGGAATATTGACTGCGAGGCCTTCGACCGGGGTCTTCTTGAACTCCGCAACACACCTAACTACACCGGACGCTCCCCTGCCCAGGTCTTGTATGGATGCCTCCTTCATTCTTGTGTCCCTGCTCAGTGCTCACCCTCAATCCTTCTCCAAGGAGTGGCAGGCCAAGACAGAGGATTGTGATCGCCGATCCGCTGAACGTGTTCAAGACGTCGTCGCCCGCTACAACGACCACGCCCGTTCTCTCCCCAGGTTGAGTGTCGGCACCCAAGTCCGTGTTCAGGACCCGACCTCCCTACGTTGGGACAAAGTGGGCGTAGTCATGAGTCTCGGTAGGTCACGGGACTACCAGGTGCGGTTACCCAGTGAACCTGTGTGGTGGAGGAACCGCCGTTTTCCCCGCCCTGTAATAACGCCTTCTGCTGACCCCGCCACCAGTGTTGAGTCCCTTACCCTTCCCAGTGATCAAGTCCCTCGACGCTCAGAACGGATCCAAAAGAAAAGGTCCACTCAAGACTTTGATATGAGCGTATAGGGGGGAGGGAGGTGTATGTATATTATGTATTATGTATGTATATTATGTATGCTGTATGTATATTATGTATGTGCTCCATTTGTATACACTATTTATTCAGCTTAGCTAGCAGCGTGTGGCAATGTATTTACCTTGTCCCACATGCTTAATTAATGTGCCTGGTGACATATGGAAGCTGCTAATGTATCACTCACCACATGTCGCCTAGAGAGTAGTTGACCCCCATACAGAGTAAGGAGCGCTACCTTCCTTGTGTACATATCTGTTTATCCAGTAAATAGAACCTACGAAACTCTACAGGTGTTTGTGTTCGCTCCTGTAGATAGAACTTGATACCCAGAACACGTACACTCCTAACTCTCAAACTAGATCTATTTCTAGAACTGATATCATTACTTCTATCAACGCGGATCTGTGCAGCATCTCTGAATGGGGAGGTACAAACTTGGTTAAGTTCAATAGTAATAAAACTCAATATGAACCAATTACACTTTGTAAATTACACGATCTCCCACCAATTACATTTCAGGATGCTATCATCCTCCCAAATTCTGAAATAAATATGTTAGGCCTCACCATTTCCTCCAATATGTACTCGAAATCACTCATCCTTAGTGTAACTAAAGCTGCCACCCGAAAGTTGGGAATGCTGTACAGATGCCGCAGCTACTTCACTCCTGAGCAGTTGCTCCAATTCTATAAGGGATTCATTCGTCCTAACTTGGAGTACTGCTCTCATATCTGGGGTGGCTCTTCCTCTGTCCAACTATTAGATAGGTGGAATCAAAGGCATTTCGTCTTATTAGCTCTCCTCCTTTAGTCGACAATCTCTCTTCCCTTTCTCTTCGCCGCAATGTTGCTTCACTCTCTCTCTCTTTTACAGATACTTTAACGGGCAATGCTCGGTGGATTTGGCATCCTGTGTACCGCCGGCAGGGCCGTGGGCTCGTAACACACGTCTTGCCCGCGGTGCCCACCGTTTCTCTGTGGATGTCGGTCACACGAGAATAACCCGTTATAGTACCTCCTACTTTCCCCACACAGCCAAACTGTGGAATGCTCTGCCTTCTTCTGTATTTCCATGCTCTTACAATCTGTCTCACTTTAAAAAGCTGGTTTTCCGGCACCTTCGTGGTGTAGATTAATACAGCATAACCTTTTTTTTTTCTATATTTACAATTTCTTTCCATTCTTTTTTTTCTCGCCCCCCAGGCTCCGTTGTGGGTCGTTTGACCTGTGCCCAGGTGGGCTAATTCCCGTAAAAATAAATAAATAAATAAAAATAAAGCTGCAACAAATGTTTTTGTGTCTGAGGAATCGTTAATGCCACCAACATGTCTGATACAACCAAAAAACTTTGAAAACGTTTTCAAGGCAATCTTGATTTAATTTTCTAGATAATAAATCTTCTATGTTAAAATGGGACTGGAGATCAAACAATACGGAATTTAGAGATATTACATTTTAAATCTAGCCCCAGACACTTGGAATATGACGTTTAGCGTTTCCTACATTCCACAATTGTATCCAGTCACTCATATCATCAAGTACCTTCATGTTGGTGTTCTTTGATATGGCACATTTTGATCTGCGGTAATGATTTTTTGGGGTGCTGTTGAAAATGCCAAAAAGCTCATCTATATCCAAAATATATTTTGTTGTAGGTGATGCTTCACTTGTAACAGCACAATTTGTATTAAATAAATATTTACCCAAATGCATATTACCCATATATTCACCAAGTCATTCATCCTTTGGGGAGCAGGCGAGGTCAAGCTTGGTCAACACATTTCAACAACAACAACCTGAGGCGCATCCTGTAAGGCCAGACTGACACCTCCCTCTCCCTGGTGAGAGAGAGAGACTATCATATCACCTGTTACTCAATGAACATCTCTCTTAAGTGCTCCCTTATAAAAGTGTACTAAGACATTTCCCTGAGCAGAGAAGGTACAATATACTCTCAACTGAACTCAGTACCTGTAAAACTATATTTTTCTACAATAAAGCCAAACCAACAAAGTGTTTACTTATATGCAAGTAAATCACTGTAGTTGCGCGTGATCCAGGTATATGCTGATAACCACAAGGAAAGAAGAAAACACGAAGTTCCCAAGCGCTTTCGTGTAATTCACATCTTCAGAGGTGAGTACAGACTAAGGAGAAGTACAAAACAAGGTGTATATATACAGAGGAGGGTGAGATCAGGTCCACAATGGTCAGGTAATAGGCAATGACCCTAATAACCTTCAAAAAGCACCGCAACGGTCGGTAGTCAGGTCAGAGGGTAAGCTGACCCAACCTCCTCACCTGGTTACAAATCTTCTTAATTACAAAATTGTCCAGTTTGTACATGCCATTACTCAAATTCATGTTGACTGCTTCGGTATGTTTAATGAGACTAGATTCTATAATGTTCCTACTGTGAATTGAATTACAAGGTAATATTGAGGAGGCATTATCCCAGTCAATGCAATGCTTATTATTCCTCAGATGAACAAACAGAGCATTGGATTCCTGGCCTGTCCTAACACTATATTTGTGTTGTTTAAGTCTAGTTACAAGATCTTTACCTGTCTGGCCTAAGTAAAACATATTACATTCCTTGCAAGGAACTTTATAAATGCAGCCACCTGTATTGTTGGGGGAGTTCTTGATTAACATTTGTTTAACAGTGCATGAGTTTTTAAATGCTACATTGACGTTCCAGGTTTTTAGTTGCAAAGGAATTTGAGAGAATTTTTTGTGAAATGGTAATACTAAGAGATTCTTATGGTCATCGGTGGGCTTGGGATCAGTTCTATAAAAAGATTTCTTAGTTATGTTCAGGCATTTGTCTATGAAAGATCTAGGGTATTTAAGATTTGAGCCAATATTATAGATATATTTATATTCCTCATCAATGAATTCCGGGTTGTAAATTCACAAAGCACGTAAAAACATTGTTGAAAATACTGACTGTTTGACTCTATTATGGTGGGCAGAATAATAATGAATGTATGAACACACATTTGTAGGTTTTCTATAAATACTGAACTTAAAGGTGTTATCTATTCTGGGTATCAGACAGTCTAGGAATGGCAATTTACAGTCATGCTCTAATTCCACAGTGAATTTGATCGTAATGAGGACCTAAAAGCTTTCCTGCCACAACTTAATAACTTAGCCCTCCTTTGTATATATACACCTTGTTTTGTACTTCTCCTTAGTCTGTACTCACCCCTGAAGATGTGAATTACACGAAAGGGCTTGGGAACTGGACTAAGGATGCCAATCACAACTGTGTAGTGAATCTCTCCTCTAAACAACTAGACAATGATACCTTGTGTGCCCTCGGCTATGGTTTAAGTTTTGATGGTTCTAACAAGGGAGTCGACAGTGTTGACATAGCCAGAGCATTTTGCAATTTGGAGAAATTCAGTAATTTGACAAGTGAAGAAGTGAACATGTGTAAAGGTGTTGTGTATGCATCTATGTCCAGGCCTTGCATTCCAAACTGTCCAGAAAGATTCACCAAAGCACTCCAAGCCCTTAAGAAAAATAAGGATCTACATGTCACTAAAGCAGATAAAGCCAACACAGTAGTGATTTTAAACAAAGATGACTATATCTCTAAAATGAATGACCTTTTATGTGATACTACAACATATTCTAAACTCATAAATAATCCTCTCAACACTGTCAACACCCAGTTCAACAAAAAACTGAAGTCCCTATTGAGAGGCAAAGCTACTCTCATTAAACATCTTACTTCAACGTCCCCTCCACTGCCCTACATGTACGGTGTAATCAAGACCCACAAGCCCAATAACCCAGCAAGACCCATCATTAGCTCAGCTGGGTCAATCCCTTATAAACTATCTAAATGGTTAGTTTCTTTACTAAATCACCTAGTTGGCAACATTTCTAACTCCAATATCAAGAATAATATGGATTTGGTTGATAAACTCAATAACTTACACAGTAATTATGATTTTAAACTGGTCAGTTTTGATGTAACATCACTCTTTACAAAGGTCCCAGTTGATGATTTACTAGAGTTCCTCATAGATTCCCTGGATGATATTTCACTGCTCGTCTCGAAAGACGACTTCATCGAACTCATCAAACTATGTATTAAGGATTGCAAATTCGAATTCAATGGGGAATGTTATGCTCAAAAATTTGGTATGGCAATGGGTAATCCACTCTCACCTGTATTAAGCAACCTATATATGGAATTCTTTGAAAAGAAACTATTAAGTAATATTTTACCACCCTCAGCAGTCTGGTTTAGATATGTTGATGATGTATTATGTCTCTGGCCATGTAATGAGGACCTAAAAGCTTTCCTACCACAACTTAACAACTTAGCCCCCTCGATCAAATTCACTGTGGAATTAGAGCAAGACTGTAAATTGCCATTCCTAGACTGTCTGATATACAGAATAGGTAACACTTTTAAGGTCAGTATTTATAGAAAACCAACCAATGTGTGTTCATACATTCATTATTATTCTGCCCACCATAATAAAGTCAAACAGTCAGTATTTACAACAATGTTTTTACGTGCCTTGAGAATTTGCAGTCCGGAATTCATCGATGAGGAATACAAATATATATAAAATATTGGCTCAAACCTTAAATACCCTAGATCTTTCATAGACAAATGCCTAAACATTACTAAGAAAACCTTTTTATAGAACTGATCCCAAGCCCACCCATGACCATAAGAATATCTTAATATTACCATTTCACAAAAATTTCTCACACATTCCTTCACAACTAAAAATCTGGAACGTCAATGTGGCATTTAAAAACTCATGCACTGTTAAACAAATGTTAATCAAGAACTCCCCCAACAACACAATTGGTTGCATTTATAAAGTTCCTTGCAAGGAATGTAATATGTCTTACTTAGGCCAGACAGGTAAAGATCTTGTAACTAGAATTAAACAACACAAATACAGTGTTAGGACAGGCCAGGAATCCAATGCTCTGTTTGTTCATTTGAGGGATAACAAGCATTGCATTGACTGGGATAATGCCTCCTCAATATTACCATGTAATTCAATTGATAGTAGGAACATCATAGAATCTAGTCTTATTAAACATACCGAAGCATTCAACATGAGTTTGAGTAAAGGCATGTACAAGCTGGACAATTTTGTAATTAAGAAGATTTGTGATCAAGTGAGAGGGTGGGTCACTGGCCCATCTGACCTGACCACCAACCGTTGTGTGCTATTTAAAGATTAGTAGGGTCATTACCTAATTACCTGACCATTGTGGACCTGGTCTCACCCTCCTCTGTATATATTCACTTTGATTTGTATTACTCTCTCTAGTCTGTACTCACCCCTGAAGATGTGAATTACACGAAAGCGCTTGGGAACTTCGTGTTTTCTTCTTTCCTTGTGGTTATCAGCATATACCTAGATCACGCGCACCTACAGTGATTTACTTGCATATATATATATATATTTCATTAGCCCAATAAAGCACGTGGACTTCTACATACAATCAACACCTCAACCCGCCAGGATTCGAACCCACGGCCCACAAGCCTATGACTGTGACCGGGGAACGCTAACCGCTGGACCACCAGGATGCTAAAAGCAGTCCTAGACTTTGTTATATTTCACACAAAGCCTGTTCAACGAGCTTATGGCGCCGTGAACCTCTAATGGGGACCACCCGCACCACTTAGGTGGTCAGAGTAACGTTTTACCAAATCCGGCTTCGAAACACGAGGATCCATATATATTTCATTAGCCCAATAAAGCACGCGGACTTCTACATACAATCAACACCTCAACCCGCCAGGATTCGAACCCACGGCCCACAAGCCTATGACTGTGACCGGGGAACGCTAACCGCTGGACCACCAGGATGCTAAAAGCAGTCCTAGACTTTGTTATATTTCACACAAAGCCTGTTCAACGAGCTTATGGCGCCGTGAACCTCTAATGGGGACCACCCGCACCACTTAGGTGGTCAGAGTAACGTTTTACCAAATCCGGCTTCGAAACACGAGGATCCATATATATTTCATTAGCCCAATAAAGCACGCGGACTTCTACATACAATCAACACCTCAACCCGCCAGGATTCGAACCCACGGCCCACAAGCCTATGACTGTGACCGGGGAACGCTAACCGCTGGACCACCAGGATGCTAAAAGCAGTCCTAGACTTTGTTATATTTCACACAAAGCCTGTTCAACGAGCTTATGGCGCCGTGAACCTCTAATGGGGACCACCCGCACCACTTAGGTGGTCAGAGTAACGTTTTACCAAATCCGGCTTCGAAACACGAGGATCCATATATATTTCATTAGCCCAATAAAGCACGCGGACTTCTACATACAATCAACACCTCAACCCGCCAGGATTCGAACCCACGGCCCACAAGCCTATGACTGTGACCGGGGAACGCTAACCGCTGGACCACCAGGATGCTAAAAGCAGTCCTAGACTTTGTTATATTTCACACAAAGCCTGTTCAACGAGCTTATGGCGCCGGTAACCTCTAATGGGGACCACCCGCACCACTTAGGTGGTCAGAGTAACGTTTTACCAAATCCGGCTTCGAAACACGAGGATCCATATATATTTCATTAGCCCAATAAAGCACGCGGACAATATTATTAAGTTTGTCTAAAAATTCAAATGGGTCACTGTTTTCAAATCATCTTGTGTCACAGAAAGACTTCTTGTTGAAGCTAGTTTGATTAAGGAATTAAAATCAATAAACCTTAGTGATGGTCAGTTCAAAACTGATAATATGTTACATAAATTTATTTGTCAGTGGCCCAAGGTTAAAAATGCTTTAAAAACCTTTGATCTAGATGTATGATAGTTATTTTGTGGGTCCCCTTTTTTCTGACCTGACTTGACTAGTCACGTCACCACCCTTCTCTTAAGCTCCTCTACGTGTGTGTTGGTGTGGGGATTAGTGGATGTCATCATTTTGACCTGACCTCATGTTTTTAGGTCACCCTGTATATTTAAGCCTCTCTCTGTCCATGTAATCCAGTTGCCTCTGAAGATGTCTTGAATAAAGACGAAAGCTAAGGTACTCCGTTGTTTCCATTTTCCCGTGTGATTTTATCAAGATATATATATATATATATATATATATATATATATATATATATATATATATATATATATATATATATATATATGTATATATATATATATATATATATATGTATATATATATATATATATTATTATTTTTTTTTTTTTTACCTTAGGGCATAGCACGCCCGAAATTTAAACATTTAGATCTCCCTATTCTGAGCATTTTGACCCCCATATATAACAGGCGGAAATGGAAAATAGACACAATTGAATTTATTTGATTTTACGTAGTCATAAGTCTTCGTCTAAGATGTTATCATTGGTAAACAACCTCTGCATATGTACCTGAAACAATCACTTTCCTTATCTAGGGCTTTTACAAATTGTTTCATTTACCCTAGTTTAATATGCAAAGGAGGCAACAGCACTTTCTTAGGGTGAATCAATGGTTCATATAGAATATTTTTTTTAACCTGACACAAGAGCCTGTCTAGGTGGCCAGTGTATTTTGCCCCAATGTTCACGTCTTGCTCTGCTGTCCCGCTCTGTTGACCAAGCAACAAAGCAGTGACTTTAAAATCTCCACAAACCAACCAACCATGATCTTTATAATGAATTTTCTCTACAAGTATCTGCAAATGTTCATAAGTTTCCTTAAGATGAACAGAGTGAGCCACAGGAATTGATAAAAATACATTTCTATTATGAAGTAAAACTCCTTTGAGACTCGTTTTTGAAGAATCAATGAACATCCTCAATTCAGTAGCTGTATAGGTAATGTCCAAATAATGAATTAAAGAAGACACATTATTACAATAAACCAAGGAGCCTTCCTCTGAAAAAAAAATAACGAGTTCTTGTTCAAGTTGCTTATACCATGAAAAATATGTCCCTTTGCTCAATAAATTCTTTGATTTTAACCTAAATCCTAAAAGTTCAGCAGACTCCTTTGGTAAATTCAAATCCCTAACCAGATCGATAAGTTCACTTTGGGTAAATACCTCCGGTACATCACTAATATCTTCAGGTTGATAAACATCACTTCCGTTACCTGACGATGCATCACGGTCAGATTCTGATGACACAGACTGCAACACATCTGGTGGAATGAGGACTGGAGCCTCAGGACCACATGGCATGGGTCTCATGGGAGATGGAATCTTGGGATAAATTATTTCTTGTTCATCTTTTGCATTATATCCCTCTATCTTCACAGAGCAAACATAACAGTCATCACCGTGATTTTAGGCTCACGCCATACCATAGGAACTCCAAATGGCATAATTTTTGTCTTACCATATTTCCAGTCTTAAATCTTCAACACAAGTGAGACATACTTTATGTGGCGCCCATTGTTTATCTAAATCACCTATTTTCACTCCAAAGTAGGCAAAATATGCATTTTTCACGGACGCGATTATTTCTTGTCGTTGCTTATGCACAACAAAGCACCCACATATCTAGCAGAATACTTTTGGATTGTTCAAACATCCACGAGAAGACATATTTACAACAGGAATAGTATCTTAGTTGTAATGGGCCCCTGTCTCATCAACAGAACATATTATATAAATGGGTCGATACATCAGATATTATATTCAGATTCACCACCCTGTAACTTTCCACTGTCTATGAGTAAGACATGAGTTGTTCACGTGAGAGGGCAACTCTCCCAGGAGGGTAGAGACCCTTCGTCAGCATATCTGTAAGCCCCGCACAGCGAGGCCCTTACTCGAGTAGTCGCTCACAGAAAGTTATATCGTAAGGACGTGACCTAACGTTTATAATACATAAACCCCGTCCCATTCTCATTCACTCATATACAGTGGAACTTACGGTCGATCTACACTAAAGAATTATAGATACAATCCTTTTATAATAAAACAAGGAACTACAGTTTGGGTTTCGTTACTTAAACCCAAATAATAAATATATGTGAACGGCCTGGTTAATTGTACAAAACAGCCGATTCATACAGGTGGCAGTGGTGGGATACAGATTCTTAAACTGGTAGTCGTAGGGGAAAACAGAAAACACACAACAGTGACGCGTTACATAATCCGAGTGTTTAAAACTATATCCTGTACCGAGACGATATTTAGTGAGTGCTCCTATTTCTGTCACATACAAAACATGCAGAATTCGTAATATTCATATATTACAGCCTGTTAGTGAATATCCAGTTTGTGCCGGTTGAAGTAGACCCCACTCAGCATTTTCATGATACAGTGTTGCAGTGTTGAAGAAAGGTTTCATAACTTGGACTAAGAATTGATATTTCACAAGTAGCTGAACAGTTTTGTTGTGTCGCCAGCGTTGTTTACGAAGTTCCGGTGTCATCGCACAGATCTCCATATATACGTAAACTGTGAAGACTTGTCACACGGCAGTCTCGCTAGCGACCTAGCAACGAACAGAGTGATAACCAATCATCAGCAGTTTCTGATCGACTGTGGAGAACCTCCCCTATTTTGAAGTGGACTCGTCTCTCTCCAAGGTAGAACCGACAGATGACACCGACCTGATAACGAGATCTGAGATTGCCGAGTTCCACGACAACTTAAATAATGAGTAACTTAATGCACAAAGGCAGAACATACCATACAATAAACTCAGATCAGACAACAATGACCCTAAATGGATAAATAATTATTTAAAGAACATCATTGGCCAAAGGAAGGCTATAGGTAGAAGGATAAATCGTGGCGAAATTTACCTCCGGGATTATTATAAGGTATTGGCGAGTAGGGTTAAAACCGAGATAAGGAAAGCCAAGAGGAATAATGAGGTAAGGATAGCAAGGGAGACGAAGACAAACCCCAAAGGATTCTACCAAATGTATCAAACTAAAACACGAGAAAAGATTGGACCAATACGGTCAGATACCGGCGAGCTCACTGATAACAACGGAGAAATGAGCAATAATTTGAATAAATATTTTTCAACAGTTTTCACCACCGAAAATTTAAACATGATACCCGAGGCACCGACTCTATTCAGAGATAGTGAAGAAAACAAATTAAGCGAGATAGTAGTGACTAGTAACGATGTTAGTAAGCAAATAGACAAACTAAATCCTATTGATCAATGATTCCCAGCATGGCTTCACAAGCGGACGTTCATGTCTAACTAATCTATTAACATTCTTTTCATCAGTTTTCGAATCGGTGGACGAGGGGCACAATTATGATGTGGTATATCTCGACTTTTGCAAAGCCTTCGACAGAGTTCCCCACAAAAGACTAATTAGAAAGGTAGAAGCACATGGTATCAAAGGTAATATCCTTACATTGATTAGGGCGTGGTTACAGGACAGGAAACAGCGAGTGAGCATTAACGGCACTAAGTCCCATTGGAGCAACGTCACTAGTGGAGTTCCCCAAGGCTCAGTACTTGGACCATTATTATTTATTATATACATAAACGACATAGATATCGGCATAGACAACAACATAAGTAAATTTGCTGATGACACTAAAATAGGACGTGTTATTAAATCTGACGAGGACTCCGCAAAGCTACAGGAAGATTTAAAAAAAAATTTTGAATGGTCGGAAAAATGGCAGATGAAATTCAACGTGGACAAATATAAAGTACTCAGTATAGGAGATGTAAACAGGGAAACCAGATACCAGATGAACAACGATGCCATAGAGAAACCCGACTGAGAGAGAGATTTAGGAGTAATGATAAGTAGGAACCTTAAGCCAAGTAAACAATGTGTTTTTGCTCGTAACAAGGCTAATAAAGTACTTGGGTTCATACAAAGGAGTGTTAGTTACAAGACTAGCGAGGTCATCCTAAAACTGTATCTTGCGTTTGTGAGACCACACCTGGATTACGCAGTTCAGTTCTGGTCACCGTATTACAGAATGGATATAGAATCCTTGGAAAGAATTCAGAGGAGAATGACAAGACTAATCCCGGGCATTAGGAACCTTGAGTATAGAGACACATTAAAGCATCTTCATTTGCACTCCCTCGAGAGACATAGAGCGACGGGCGACCTGATAGAGGTATATAAGTGGAAGTCAGGGCTAAACAAAGGGGACATTACAAAGGTACTCAAACTATCCAACCAGGAGCGAACTCGTTAACAATGGTTTTAAATTAGATAAATTTAGATTTAGGAGTGAAATAGGTAAACACTGGTTTGGAATCAGAGTAGTAGATGAATGGAAGAAGTTACCATATATCATCATTGACTCGAATATGCTGAATAGCTTCAAACATAAGTTGGATGCTTATATGAGGAATAGGGGTTGGGTGTAAACGGGACTGCCCAGTATGGGCCAATAGGCCCGCTGCAGTTTCCTCCATTCTTATGTTCTTATGTCAGTGGAAAATATATATGCTCACACGCACACGCACACATACACACACACACACACACACATACACACACACACACACACACAGTGAATCACTGTAGGTGCGCGTGATCCAGGTATATTCTGATAACCACAAGGAAAAAGAAAACACGAAGTTCCCAAGCGCTTTCGTGTAATTCACATCTTCTGGGGTGAGTACAGACTAAGAATAAGTACAAAACAGGGTATATATATATATACAGAGGAGGGCGAGATCAAGTCCACAGTGGTCAGGTATAGGTAATGGCCCTACTAATCTTTACAAAAGCACCACAGCGGTAGGTAGTCAAGTCAGAGGGTAAGCTGACCCAACCTTCTCACCTGGTTACAAATCTTCTTAATTACGAAATTATCCAATTTGTACATACCTTTACTCAAATTCATGTTGACTGATTCGGTATGTTTAATGAGACTAGATTCTATAATGTTCCTACTGTCAATTGAATTACAAGGTAATATTGAGGAGGCATTATCCCAGTCAATGCAATGCTAATTATCCCTCAAATGAACAAACAGAGCATTGGATTCCTGGCCTGTCCGTACATTATATTTATGTTGTTTAACAGTGCATGAGTTTTTAAATGCCACATTGACGTTCCAGGTTTTTAGTTGTAAAAGCAAATGTTAATCAATAACTTCCCCAACAATACAAGTGGCCGCATTTATAAAGTTCCTTGCAAGGAATGTAATATGTTTTACTTAGGCCAGACAGGTAAAGATCTTGTAACTAGACTTAAACAACATAAATATTGATGCCAGAGAATGAGGGAACTGTTTTTCAGATGAGGTTCCTCCTTTCTGTTGTAAGTGAGACTGTAATTTAGTTCCTTTATTGCATTTAATATTTCTTTATAATTTCAATCTCAGGTATAACCTTTGTTCCCCAGAATAGTGTTTAAGTTAGGTTAGGAGGTGTGTATCTGTTTGGGTAATATAATTTTGTTGAGTGCCCTGAAGGCCTATTCAGGGTGGAGTTAATAAGTTCTTATTTTTATACCATTTTCTCAGTGATTGATATAATTTTGTTGAGTGCCCTTAAGGCCTATTCATGGTTGAGTTAATAATTTCTTTATTTTTATACCATTTTCTCAGTGATTGATATAATTTTGTTGAAAGCCCTTCAGTCCCGTTCATGTGTGCATACAACATATTCTTAATACTTTGAATTTATTGTTGTCTAATGAGGCATTTTCTGAGTTTCTAATAATTTCAATATCATGTATAACTTTTATTCCCCAGAGTAGTGTTTTAAGTTCAGATTAAGAGGTGCGCATATGTTGGTGTACCATTATTTGATTGTGTCTGTAGTGTTGGAGGAAATAGAAGTGTCTAAATTTTTCAGTGCGTCTCATTTACCCCAATCACAGATGCCATCCTTCCACGGGTCACTGATAATTCATTTTTGTTAGTAAATTTAAGTGTTTTTGTGCTGGTTCGGGTTTTTTTTCTCCAAGGGGCGCTTCCACTGCAATTACCATCTAATAATAATTAATTAAACCCCTAGTCAACTGAGAAATTAATTTCCAGCTATTCAGATATCACGCTGAGGAGAACAAGAAACATTAACACAAAGTGAAGGGCGGTAATTATGGATATATCAAGGATTTATCAAAAATAATAATTAATGGAGACAAAGTGAGACCAGAGGGAGTGTATTAAAGTGTTAGTTTTTTGTGGAGGTAATAGAGCATTAACGTAAATTTAACGAGCGGCTAGAGTTGATCACTGGCCAAGATAACGAGTTATAATGCTAAGCTGCTCCCCCAAGCAACGTGCCACCGTAATTGACTAGACTAAGCTACCTCTTCTGATGAGAAAGATAAGAGGATGACGAAGGAGAATGAGCGAATTAGAATGTTAAGCTACCACCTCAGAAACAAGTTGCCGAAATTTTCTTTCACTACCTCCCCAGATGAGAGAGAGAGAGAGGGGGGTGTTCTAATAAAGAGGATCCATTACAAAATATTACCCATTCATCAACTATTAAAACTTCTATACAAAATGACGAGGAAACGACGTAGCTGTTTCACCTTCCTTGTCAGGTGTGATGAGTCAATTACAACCACCACATCTTTTAAGATATACAGACTACTTAGAACAATTCATTTCATTTCCTTTCGTTCAGAAACAAAAACACAATAGAAACAAGGTATCCCCTAATAAGCAATGGTGCAGTTATATCAGAGTAATGAAGGTCCATCATTTCTACTCAAAGATAATATGTATCATTTCGCTACAATATCTCATCCATAGCCTTTAATAGAACATAGTAATATACCTCAAGTCAAAGTTGATTATATATATATATATATATATATATATATATATATATATATATATATATATATATATATATATATATATATATATATATATATATATATATCCTCGAGAGATGGGACATGGTGACATAAGGCCCGAGGATTGAATATCCTGATATCAAAGAAGGCTGGCTTAGATTAGACTGTTCTCTTTTCGAGATTTCAGCTTATTTTAGGAGAGGTCGGCAAGTCTGAGAAAACGTTGTCAAATATTTTTTCTGAAGAATTTTGGTATGTTGAATTCATTTCTGGAATATGACAAGCTAAATATTGCACTGTTTTGGAGTTAGAGTTATATATTGAAAATGGCTGCACGAAAGGGAAATGCTGACACAGGTCGGTAAAGTTAATGAAACACTTTTATTTACAGTTTTCACACACTCTCAGCAATTATTCATTTAGAATAAACTGTTCTTTGTGTTATTAGAAAATTTGGAACTTATTATGATTATACAATCTCGAATTTGAATCAAGCGGAGACAGTATTCACATACATAAGTAACAAAAACATTACACACTGTGGAGGCATCTTTCACTATTTTATTCATTTATCTAGAAACTGCTGATATAAAAAAAATATATGAATGAAAATGAAACTGAGGCAATATAGAATACGAATGAAAGTGAACATACAAGTTAATTAAATTAGGCTAAAGAAAAGTAACGTCAATATTAGAACATAATTTCATTGTCTTTCACATGTTCCTGCATATTTCGTCAGCTGTGCTGCAGTTACATGCAGCAGTACACACCAGCTTTGACTTCTTAAATTTACAATGAACACTTGTGCATTGTTTGGTGAATTTGCAACTGATGAGCTCCATGCAGAAGTCTGGCACTGAAGGCAGGGACTCGATAACGGACAGTGAGCTATCATCTAATCTTCATTCTATCGTCTCAAGAGGGGGCAACATGGGATACTGGATGCCTGGTAGTGTGCACGCTTTATGTGAAAAGACAGAGCATCACTTTTTTGGTGGGAGTGTTTAAGGCGTGGGCTCGACCAGTAAGAATGGAGCGAGCCCTATCCACTGTTGTAACTGCATCGCACTTGTAGACTCGTCGGCACCTTTACCAAGTAATTGCATGAGATTCTGATGCTTCTTAAAGACATTCTAACAGGAATTTTTGGTGTGACCAGCCAAATAGGATGTAGTGTCAGAACCTGTCAGAGCATGAAATTCAGGCAGTGTGCTCAACATTATCAAGTTGAGCTGGATTGGTGTGGATTGGGATGTATTTTCTGTTCTTGGATGTCCCGGATTTCATCCATAGTTTCCAGCACGGTATCTTGCTGTTATGTACTAGAAGGAGGACCAAGACGTCAATCTCCCGAGCAACAACAACAATGCTTGACGCTCGGCTCCTCACGCAGTGTAAAGTTATTCGAGTGCCGGCCTCTTCACGAAGGGCTTCCAGGTCTTCTGTGAAAATGTCAGGATTTGAGGATTCCACCTGCTACTGATTGCTAAACCCACTAGATACTGCAATAGTCTTGTTGCTTGGTGCTTGCAGAATGAGCTGTTGGTACTGCTCCTTTCCCCGTCTTTTCCTGGTTCCACTTATGATTGAATTTTCAAAATACCTGTCAAAGATGACGTCTGTGAGGCTGAATGAAGCTCCACTCTTCAAGACAGACGCAACGATTACATCTGCCAAATCCCCAAATGTTCTGGCGTTCTGTCGTCTCTCAATAGCTACCACGAGAGCCCGACCATCAATGTTGAGTGTTGCTTCTTCACCAAGGTTTGTTGCTTGCAGGCTTGGCGGGCAAGGTGCTCTTCCATTCAATACCTCTGACAGAAGCGCCTTTGAGCCTGACCGGAGATCACCATTCATGTCTGCAATGGCTAGAGGGGCGGGCATGAGCTCAGTATATCTTCAAGAATGACATATCTTCCTGACTGGAAAGCATTGATCAGATGTTGAAGAAGCTTTCTATCTGCTTTGGTGGTTTTCTGTGGGCTAGTTGTGGATTTCTTTTGTTCCACTTCATAGAGAGAAGAAAATGTCAGAGTGTCACTGAACTTCACCTGTTTGTCTCAGCAAGGCATAAGTTTTTCCTCACCAATTGTGATCAGCTGTTTTTGTCCTTTCTGATGAGCCATCAGGAGGTCTTCTTCAATTTTCTTTGCAACAATATCCTTTGCAGCAATGTTTTGCAAGTTTGGAGATGCATCCACTGAGAACAGTTTGAAGGCCTGCAATGTTGTCAATAGGTTATCTTTGTCTTGTATGTCATGTTTCTGTCTGACTTGGTTGCCTTCATTCATCTGAAGACCTGAGATATAGCTTTGATAAACTTATAATGCAACGTGGATCTCATAACTATAGAATATATTATGAAGATTAAGTTTCACAACCAAAAAAATATTAAGAAAATGCCGCTCTTAGACTAAAGTCTATGCAAGCAGAATCCGACGAATGTGTACTGGTTTATTACACTATTGTTTATGATGGGGAGGAGAGGTTCGCATAACGTGTTTTGTGTCTCATGTTTTATGTTGAAGGTTTGGAACTATTGGTGATATTTCATGGGTTAACAGGCAAGTTTCATTAAATAGTCTTATGAGAAAGGTTCTATTTTGCGGGTGTTTAATTATTTAATTATGTTGTATATATTCGTTATTTTATTAACGATTTATTTTTTTTAGATATCGTAATAGTTTGTAGTGGATTTTTTTTTTTTTTTTTTAGAACTGTTGTGTATTTGTGGTTCTGTAATGCTCTACAGATTTATCTTTCTGGTTGGATGATTGCCCGTCTTGGGCGCTTCTCCCCGGGGATGATTACAACGCATATTATTTTTGTATTTTTTGTTCATGTTTTAAGTGCTTCATCTCCCTGGCGTGACTGAAAAAATTAAATTCTCTTGCTCTTTCAGTATATATTTTCTTGCTTTCCCTAAGTGCTTCAATAACCAAGCTCATTTTCACCGCTATTAAACTTTATGGGTGTTGGTTTGTTTTATGTGTTTGAGGCATCAACTGTCACTGTCGTTATTCGTGTTAAGTTCTGCCATTTAGCTAAATCATATTATTTTCTTGTGTAAACATTTGACATCCTAAAGAATTACGAATTATAATAATTCCACTTTTAATTCTGGTTTGATAATATCCAGGTATACTCGTATATTTGTTTTATCATTATGTGTCTGTGTTTCTGGTTTTATTGCGTAGGTTGAAGAATCGCTATATTGAGTATGTTTGTGTTTTTAACATCAGTGTTGAGTTAATTATCTTAATTTATTTTCACGGTTTATGTTTTGGGTTTTATAATTTCGATTTTTTTAAACGTTTGTCGTACCGATTTAAAAATTAAGGCATTATAAGTATTATAGAGTATTAATTAAATACTAACAATATAAATCTATAACTATTATACAGGAGTATATAGGTTAAGTTAGGTTAGGTAATGCAATTCCAGTCTTCGATTTTGTTTCTTGGTTGGTTAGGTTAGGTTAGTATAATGAGGTTAAATCTCATATGAAGAGGTAAGGTAGGAGTTTATAGTAGTAGATTCGTATAGTGAGGGAAATAGGTAGGGTGACTCGAGGGGGTGAAGATAATACAGTACTGTATATTAACACAGACTCTGTACAAGTGTAGTATATAAAACACAAATGCGTGTTACAGCTTTATTTTACTAGTTCAATAGGGGGAATTGATGGGGGTTCGTACACAATGTATGTAGACTATGATATTTTCTTAAAACCTAATAAGTAGAATGGGCACTTCCATTAAGTCGATCGTTGGGTAGGTTCAGGATCACCGCACTACTACCTTCTCTACAGCCAGCACTTACTTTTACACGTTGAGTCGACAGCACACTGTCGATGGACCGGGTTGAGACCTCGTTGCCCTTAGTGACGGACTTCTTCGATGAGACGACTAACAGGAGTGGGGACGTAGTTGCTGGCCCTTCACAGTTACAAGACTCCTCCTGTGAAAGCAGTTACAGGGCCTATATAATGGAGATCTCCAGCCGGCAGATGACCTCTCCCAAGTAACAGTAAACTGGGTGTGTCTTGACCGGGTGTTAGGTCGGGTAAAAGAAATGCTAGTAGTTCCTTGAATTAACAAGGTCATGACGACGGGTTGAGCTGATCGAGAGGCGGTGAGAATTCTGTTCCCTTGTGAACCTTACCTCCCTTGGGTCAGGTCTGGGACAGCTGTGTTTGCCCAGGTGTAGTTTCTTGAATAACACGGTCATGTCCGCAGATTAAACGAATCGTGTGGCAGTGAGGACTCTGGGTCAAAGTGACTGACCTCTCTTGTGTCAACTTCCGTGGGTGAATACGTGCTCCCCTGGTTACTGCTAGGTCTATGTTATACTACTACTGGCCTGGATGATTTGGTCTGATAAATAAACATTATACCAGTTCTACTTCTTTTCTTGAAAACGCATGTTTTCTTCTCTAAGACAATATATTTTAGTCAGTTTTCATTCTTTTCACAGATAAGCCTTGTTTTCTGTTCAAAACACTGTTTGTAGTTAGTTCTACATCTTTTCACGGTAACACCCAGTTTTAGATGTATTTAAGCTTTGGGTAGAGCTCCCTTTTAACTTGGCTTATATATAAGTTATATATATAAATTACAAACCCAAATGGTCGTTTTCCATTTATTGGTAAATTGAAAAGGTCACAGGCTATTAGTAAATGCACCGTAATTAACACTGTAACCTGTGAGTTTTAGTTAAGGACAGGGCTCAGCTTGACTGAGTTAAGTCACCTGTCCGATTCTCGTGAGGCTCAAGTGAAGAAATTTACCTCCACGATTATTACAAGATATTGGCGAGTAGGGTTAAAACCGAGATAAGGAAAGTCAAGAGGAATAATGAGGTAAGGATAGCAAGGGAGGCGAAGACAAACCCCCAAAGGATTCTACCAAATGCATCAAACTAAAACACGAGAAAAGTTAGACCAATACTGTCAGATACCGGCGAGCTAACTGATAACGACGGAGAAATAAGCAATAATTTGGATAAATATTTTTCAACAGTTTTCACCACCGAAAATTTAAACATGATACCCGAGGCACCGACTCTATTCAGAGATAGAGAAGAAAGCAAATTAAGCAAGATAGAAGTGACTAGTAACGATGTTAGTAAGCAAATAGACAAACTAAAGCCTAATAAGTCACCTGGTCCCGATGAGATATTTGCCAGAGTATTAAAGGAATGTAAGGAAGAGCTTAGTATGCCCTTAGCAAAGTTGTTTAACATGTCCTTAAAAACAGGTGTAGTACCAGAATCCTGGAGGATAGCGAATGTAATACCGATTTTCAAGAAGGGGGATAGATCACTATCCTCTAACTACCGCCCAATCAGTCTAACATCAATAGTAGGCAAATTACTGGAAGCAATCATTTCAAACTCTATTCGAAATCACCTGGAGAAGCACCGATTGATCAATGATTCCCAGCATGGCTTCACAAGCGAACATTCTTGTCTAACTAATCTATTAACATTCTTTTCATCAGTTTTCGAATCGGTGGAGGAGGGGCACAATTATGATGTGGTATATCTCGACTTTAGCAAAGCCTTCGACAGAGTCCCCCACGAAAGACTAATTAGAAAGGTAGAAGCACATGGCAACAAAGGTAACATCCTTAAATGGATTAGGGCGTGGTTACAGGACAGAGAGTGAGCATTAACGGCACTAAGTCCCATTGGAGCAACGTCACAAGTGGAGTTCCCCAAGGCTCAGTACTTGGACCATTATTATTTATTATATACATAAACGACATAGATATCGGCATAGACAGCAACATAAGTAAATTTGCTGATGACACTAAAATAGGACGTGTTATTAAATCTGACGAGGACTCCGCAAAACTACAGGAAGATCTAAACAAATTTTTCGAATGGTCTGAAAAATGGCAGATTAAATTCAACGTGGACAAAAGTAAAGTACTCAGTATAGGAGATGTAAACAGGGAAACCAGATACCAGATGAACAACGATGCCATAGAGAAATCCGACTGCGAGAGGGATTTAGGAGTAATGATAAGTAGGAACCTTAAGCCAAGTAAACAATGTGTTTTTGCTTGTAACAAGGCTAATAAAGTACTTAGGTTCATACAAAGGAGTGTTAGTTACAAGACTAGCGAGGTCATCGTAAATTTTGCCACCCAATTTATTTATTTCGCTACCCACTGAAGGGTCGGGACCCATAGTTTGAAAACCCCTGTCTTAGAGTATATCAGGGGTATTCATTCTCACGCATTATTCCACCTTCATTTCCGTCCAAGTGACTTGATATCAGAATTACCATACCCATGTGCCCTAGACCCTCGCCATGCTACCAAAAAGAACTGAGGTTAAGTATTAACCATTGTACTGAAGTAAGTAGAAAGAACAGTTGAAGGAACTAGATAAGAGAAGTATAAGTAAAAGTAAGATGGGGAGCTGGTGTTAAGTAAGTGAGATGAGAGAGAAAACCTACCCCCCCCCCCCTTACACGGAATATGGGCCAAGAAGTCACTAATTTAACTATCAATAGATACACAATTCGCCGCCATCGAATCCAGTACCGTGAGAACATCGCAGCCATCATCAAAGAGAAGTTCTCCGTTATGGCGCCACTTGTCATCCATTGGGATGGCAAAATGATGACTGACATCATTGGCAGGGATGTCGTAGACCGTCTCCCAATCCTGGTTTCAGGAGGCAATGCAACCCAACTCCTCGGCATCCCGAAATTACTGTCTGGCACCGGAAAGTCTATGGCGGATATTGTCGTCAATAAGGCCATTGAAGAATGGTTGGTGAAAAACCATGTTGTGGCGGTGTGTTTTGACACGACGGTCACAAATACAAATGGAATGAATGGAGCCTGTATTCTGTTGGAGCAGAAAATGGAGAAGGAACTCTTACATGTTGCCTGTCGACATGACATACTTGAAATTGTTTTGGAAGCAGCCTTCACGGCAGTGGTGGGTATATCGACAGGTCCAGATATTCTAATGTTTAAACGTTTCCAGCAGAAATGGGGTTTAATTGACAAAAGCATCCCCTCTACTGTGACGGACACACGTCCAGATCCCTAGTTACTATAAATTGCGGACGAGAACATCAAGTTTGCGACAAAACAACTTGAAATTCACAAGCCCAGGGACGACTACCGAGAGCTCCTGAAGCTATCAATAATCTTCCTTGGTGGGGTTCCTCCTCGTGGTATCAGTTTCAAGGCACCAGGAGGCCTCCATCGCGCTAGGTGAATGGCTGAAGCCATTTATTCTATGAAGCTCTGAATGTTCCGGGTTCAGTTCAAGCTGACTCCACGGGAGGAGACAGGTCTAAAAGCGGTTTGTGATTTCATCATCAAGGTATATCTTAAGGCCTGGTATCTTGCTCCTGTGCCCCAGCTCGCTCCCGCACAAGACCTCTGGCTGTTGAAGGATCTCCAACGATACCACAGTATCCATCCAAAGATTTCGGCAGTGACTCTCAAGAAATTTCAAGGCCATTTCTGGTACTTAAGTGAGCGCTTTGTTCCTTTGGCACTATTCGATGACTCGGGATCAATCACTCTGGAAGACAAAAGGGCGATGGCACAGAGGATGCTCCGTACAACAGATGAGACGGATCCAATGAAGAGGGCTGTCATGGACGTATCTGCCATTCAAGAGAAAAAGATCAGTTCTTTCTTTAACGGACGATCTAAAGCATTCTTTCGAATTTTGGGGCTAGATGATAGTTTCCTTCTAAAGACCCCATAGGACTGGAAAGCAGATTATGCATTCCAGAGGGCCAATGAGGTAGTTATGTATCTGAAAGTTGTCAATGATGTGGCAGAAAGAGGAGTTGCACTCATGACAGAGTACAACAAGCTCATTACTGCTGATGAGGAACAAAAATAATATCTCCTACAGGTCGTGGCAGACCACAGGAAGCAATTTCCTACACCAAAGAAGTCTGCATTGGTCTAATTTTTACTTGAGCCTTGCCCCTAAAAACAGAAGGTTAGTCTGTATATTGGTCCTCCCATCAGATCTGACTTTGTTACGCATTATTATTATTGTGAAATGTCTTCATTGGTAGCGACCTCTAAATATTATTCTAATGTCATGCAATTTTTACATCATTATTATTATGTCAAATATAACATTTTTGCAGGGTGCGCCAATCAAATTTCATTGTTTCATATTCATACCCTGTTTTTGGACCACCCCAATATATATACACACACATATATATATATATATATATATATATATATATATATATATATATATATATATATATATATATATATATATATATATATATATATATATATATATATATATATATATATATAATTTTTTTTTTTTTTTTTTGCTGATAACCACAAGGAAACAAGAAAACAAGAAGTTCCCAAGTGCTTAAGCAACATAAATATAGTGTTAGGACAGGCCAGGAATCCAATGCTCTGTTTGTTCATTTGAGGGATAATAAGCATTGCATTGACTGGGATAATGCCTCCTCAATACTATGTCGTAATTCAATTGACAGTAGGAACATTATAGATCCAGTCTCATTAAACATACCGAATCCGCCAACATGAATTTCAGTAATGGTATGTACAAACTGGATAATTTCGTAATTAAGAAGATTTGTAGCCAGGTGAGAAGGTTGGGTCATCTTACCCTCTGACCTGACTACAGACCAGACCATTGTGGACACTCACTGTCCCCTAGGGACTTGCTCTCACTCTTCTCTGGGAACTTCGTGTTTTCTTGTTTCCTTGTGGTTATCAGCAAATACCTGGATCACGCGTACCTACAGTGATTTACTTGCATATATATATATATATATATATATATATATATATATATATATATATATATATATATATATTTATATATATATATATGCAAGTAAATCACTGTAGGTGCGCGTGATCTAGGTATATGCTGATAACCACCAGGAAAGAAGAAAACACGAAGTTCCCAAGCGCTTTCGTGTAATTCACATCTTCAGGGGTGAGTACAGACTAGATAGAGTAATGCAAAACAAGATGAATATATACAGAGGAGGGTGAGACCAGGTCCACAATGGTCAGGTAATGACCCTACTAATCTTTAAATGGCACACAACGGTTGGTGGTTGGGTCAGACGGGACAGTGACCCGCCCTCTCACCTGATCACAAATCTTCTTAATTACAAAGTTGTCCAGCTTGTACATGCCGTTACTCAAATTCATGTTGAATGCTTCGGTATGTTTAATAAGACTAGATTCTATGATGTTCCTACTATCAATTGAATTACAAGGTAATATTGAGGAGGCATTATCCCAGTCAATGCAATGCTTGTTATCCCTCAAATGAACAAACAGAGCATTGGATTCCTGGCCTGTCCTAACACTGTATTTGTGTTGTTTAATTCTAGTTACAAGATCTTTACCTGTCTGGCTTGGGATCAGTTCTATAAAAAGTTTTCTTAGTAATGTTTAAGCCCACCCATGACCATAAGAATATCTTAATATTACCATTTCACAAAAATTTCTCACACATTCCGGCACAGCTAAAATCTTGGAACGTCAATGTGGCATTTAAAAACTCATGCACTGTTAAACAAATGTTAATCAAGAACTCCCCCAACAACACAATTGGTTGCATTTATAAAGTTCCTTGCAAGGAATGTAATATGTTTTACTTAGGCCAGACAGGTAAAGATCTTGTAACTAGAATTAAACAACACAAATACAGTGTTAGGACAGGCCAGGAATCCAATACTCTGTTTGTTCATTTGAGGGATAACAAGCATTGCATTGACTGGGATAATGCCTCCTCAATATTACCTTGTAATTCAATTGATAGTAGGAACATCATAGAATCTAGTCTTATTAAACATACCGAAGCATTCAACATGAATTTGAGTAACGGCATGTACAAGCTGGACAACTTTGTAATTAAGAAGATTTGTGATCAGGTGAGAGGGAGGGTCACTGTCCCATCTGACCCAACCACCAACCGTTGTGTGCCATTTAAAGATTAGTAGGGTCATTACCTGACCATTGTGGACCTGGTCTCACCCTCCTCTGTATATATTCATCTTGTTTTGCATTACTCTATCTAGTCTGTACTCACCCCTGAAGATGTGAATTACACGAAAGCGCTTGGGAACTTCGTGTTTTCTTCTTTCCTGGTGGTTATCAGCATATATATATATATATATATGTGTGTGTAACCGGTCGGAATTCTCGCTACTTATTGGGGGGTTTTGAGTTATAGTGGATGGTAATGCGGTGGAAGCGCTCCTTATAGAATACAAAACCAGCACAAACACAAATAATGAAAGTATTTTCCGTGACCGTGGAATAGCTAGTACCTGTGATTGGGGTTAATGAGACGCACTGGTAAAAGATAGCACTTCTATTCCTTCCAACACTACAGACGGAATCAATAATTGTACACAAATACTAGAGTACTTCTTAGCGTAGCTTACAACACTACAATGTGAAACAAAAGTTGTACATGGTATCAAAAAATATTAAAAGATATTAATTGCATCTGAAAAGAACTAATATGGCAGCAGTACTACATACACCAGAACAGACAGACACCAGAACAAGGAACTCATCTGGATCAACTCCTTCATCCATCCTACATCACTTGGTGGCATATAAAACATTAGAAAAATAATACTTGCACCGATGAAAATGCCTTAAGTGCATCCGACAAAATTATAGCAATCACTGAGGAATACAAATCCTGTTTAGTCATACTACACAAGAACATGGATCACTCATAGCCTGTCTGGAATGACCCACAAAATACTATAATCCTAACTGTCCTAACTACACATAACCCGAAGGTTGTAACTACTTACCTGCCAAGTGGCAGGCATTTACTTGAAACCGAGAAAATCACTCATGACCCGTCAAGCAGGAGGGTGTTCCGCTGTTTTTTTGTTTTTTCATTACTCTTTCTAGGTTCAGGAGTCATGAATGCATTTCTCCACCAACACCCGTAACGTGCTTCAGACATAAGTTCAGAATGCACCCGTACTTGAAGGTGCTACAGCCTTTCACCAATTTTTGAAGAGGAACTCCTTCATTTTTTGAAGAGGAACGCCTTCGTCGCAAGTGTGCAATCAACCATGAGGAGCGTTGATTTTCACACCAGGACTTGGCTATTTTAATCACATACACACAATACTGGGGAGATGAATGTCTCTATGTAACCACTAGAACTCCCGGTCCCAGCGTGTGACCCTTCATTCACTCAGTCTGCACTCAGTTGTCTTACTCCAAGTGCTTCATGGACAGAAAGAGAGCAACCGTCAGCCCACTTAGTTAGGCCAGCTCAGGGTACAACCAGATGAACCTTGCCCAGCTGAGGGAGGGGTTCTACTTTCCCGTTAGTAAGAATTTTTACTGACTGACTGAGGAGATGTGTGGGTGGTTCTTGTGGTGTTGTATGAACCTAGGTGGGGAGATTCGATGGACCAGATCGATCACATCCAAGCTCTGCGGTTAGTCACAGTAGTTTTGTGACTAGGGACACCTGTCTGCTCGCCGGCCGGATGGGTATCCACCCCTTGAGTAGCCAGCCATATCTTCTAAACCACCATCACCACCAACCATCAACCACCAACCAAGTGGGGTCTCGTGACCCTGCAAAAGGAGTACTTTGTTAACTATTGTTAAATCCTTCTCCGGACTGACTTGCAGCATGGATGAACACGCGGGAAGGAACGAGGCCACATGGTCGCTTTCCTTGGCGGAACGCTTAGTTTGACGTCCGTCTCGGTCAATGACCGTGAACTACTGAGTCCCGGTCAACGCCTGCATCCCTCAGGGCGCTCGCCTGGCATCCCCCCCCCCCCCCTAGGACGTCATCTTTCGCGTATTTCTAATAGTTTCTTTGGGACACACGCAACATATTTAGAACTGGGAAACTATCCACAATAACTTTAAATTTTATAATTGTCCCTTAACTCCATGAATCGTGTCTACATTAATTCGATAAAGTACATTTAAATTTCTATCGGCTTAGTTCAAAATGCTTCCACCCCCTGACTGAGGGCGTTGCTTGGAGGCTTTATTTTAACTCGCCACGAGGCATGAATGTTTCAGCCTGGCCTACTTATGTTTTTCTGTTTGGTAAATCGGTAATTTTTGTTCTAACGTCTCTAAATATCACATTAAAATTTCTGAATATTACAATCGACCCCCCATAAAAAAAAAGACAGCACTGTCCTCATGTGCTGAGAGAAAAAAATATGCATACGACCCCCCAAAGGAGACCTGCATCTCACACCTGTGACACGCTTAAGGAGCATTTTTGTCCTCCAATTTCTGGCACCCCTGATGATGCTGGGTTTTCCCCCCTCTGACAATCTACCCCCCTAAAAGAAGGCAGCACTGTCCTCATGTGCTGAAAGAACAACATAGAGCCACCTTCAAATCTGCATGATTCCAACTCACAAGCCAGCAATCTCCGCTTTCTGCCTTGTCCTTGAGCTTGAGAACTAGTGTCAAAAAATTACCGACTCTAATCAAGCACTCTACCCTTTTGCCTGGCCCTTGAACCTAGAGAACTATTGTCAAAAAATAAAACCAACTCAAATCAAGCGCTCCACGTCTGCAGCTCCAAACACTACAACAATCGACTCAATCCACGCCTAAGACCATCATGCCGGCAAGCCAACCCTCCGACATTGCACCAGTCCATATTAGTGAGGCCCTGGCCATTACACCCATTCGCATACCCCAGTTCTTGGCATCGCAACCACAACCCAATGCAGATTCCTGACCTAGCCATCTCTCCTAATTTCTCTGCCCTACTCACGACTCCTCCATAACTCACCTATTCCAAGTCCCTGCTATGTTTGCTAGCTTCATCCTTGGCAGTCTGTCTACTTCTCGTCATCATGCCCACCTTTGGTGGAAGCCCCTCGTCTTCACTTTCGGGTTCATCCACCACCACTTGTGTGCCTTGGGGTGGAGTAACCTTCAATTTGCTCTGATTTTCCACTCTCGCAGCCAGGTCTTCTTCCCCACTCGGCTCGATGCGTTATGAGCCTAGCCTGGAATTAACGACCTCGACAATGTGCCATCTCGTGTCAAACCAATGGTTTTGGAGCTTACACCGGCCTATTATTGCGTTGTTCCTCAACATGACCTCCTGGCTTACTTCCCAGTTACTCTCATGGGCTTTCTCTTCTCGTTTCCTTCGGTTTATTTCCTTGTGTCTCCGCACACTGATCTCCACGGCCTCCTGCAACCTCCGTTGCCGATCTCTGATCACCATTACCCGCTCATCTACCGGCTCTGGGAAAACCCCGTCGTGGTGCGCGGAGTCGCAATGTAGTGCAACACCACTGCCTGCAGATGCTCGGGCCACTTATTCTTCTCCTCCTCCTCTAGGGTGGTTAGCAGACCATGCAGGGTTCTATTGAACCGTTCCACCATACCATTTCCCTGCGGGTGGTATGCCGACGTCCTGATCTTCTTCACACCAAATGTGGCACAAATATGTCTGACCAGTGCACTGCTAAAATTTCTTCCCTGGTCAGTCAGCAACCGCTCAGCGGCACCCACGGCCAGGAAGAATCGATTCACCAGGATCTTTACAATCATCGAGGCTTTCTGGTCTTTGGTGGGAAAGGCCCAAGTGTATCGACTGTATACTTCAATCATTATCATAACGTTCTCTGTTCCTTGCCGCTTGTCAAGCAAGGGGAAATCTGCAGCCAGAGTCTGTAGTGGTTTGGTAGCTTCAATTGTCCCTAGATGCAGCTGGGTCCTTGGAACTTCATCTTTTGCCACTCCACACCATTCACAGCTGGCTTTGTAGTCCCGCACAGTCACTCCCATGCCTGGCCAGAAACCTTGCTCTTGCACCAGCGAAAGAGTATGATCCCGCCCCTGGTGCCCAAACTCATCGTGACAGGCTCTAATCAATGCCTCCTGCAACTCTGGGGGTAACGCTGGTACCCCTCTCCATAGGTTCTTTCCTTCCGGTCTTCTATGCCAGACAACCCCTTCTTTTACGATCAGGGATTGCCTCGCTCGGTACAACCTGCGGAAGTTATCATTTTGGATCTCTACCTGTACCTCGTCCTGCGGCAGCTCTCCCACCAACCATCTCCACATCTCTCTAACACATTTCATGCCTTCTTGCTCTCTACGCAGCCCATCTACCGTCCACAGTTCATTTATTCCTGCCCCGCTCTCCTCTACGACCTGCATAGCTGTATATTCTTCCTCCCTATCTTCCTCCTGTTCCGTCGGGATCTTAGATAGAGTATCTGCCACCGTGTTGCTCTTTCCCGGCTTGTACTTGATAGTGAAATCAAACTGCTCTTGATCAGCATTCCGCCTACTTTCCACAGCACCTAGCTTAGCATTCTCTCTGTGACTAAGTGGGTTGTTTATCTGTATAGACCGTGAAATGTTTCCCTGTCAAATAATCCCTGAACTTGTCTACTACTGCCCATTTGAGTGCTAACATCTCTCACTTACGGGAGCTATAGTTTGTCATATTTCTTTCTGATTTCCTCAGGCCCCGGCTTGCATAGCACTCCGGATGCAGCTTGCCGTCCTTCCTCTGGGACAGCACAGCACCTAGCAGACTAAAACTTGCATCTGTCTCTAATATAAATTCCTGAGCGAAAGCCTGTTGCTGTCCCTCTCCCCACTCACTATCTACCCGATCCTTAGATTTCCCATGCATTAACGCATGCAGTGAGGCAGCTATTTTGGCAAATCCTTTAACAAACTTCCTATAAAATGATGCGAATCCTACAAAGGACCGCACATCTTTCACCATCTTAAGGACTGGCTTTCAGTACCCTAATTTTCTCTGGATTAGCTGTGACGCCTTCGGCGGACACCTGGTATCCTATAAATAGCATACTTTAGAGGCCATTATTTCGCACTTCTTAGGTTTAAATCTTAGATTATTCTCCCTCATCCGGCAAAACAATTCTCTCAATCTGACTACATGCTGATCTATTGTACTTGAAAACACCATCACGTCATCAAGGTATACAAGCAATGGGGAGAAGATTTTACCCCTTAGGATACGCTCCAAATAGCTCTGAAAGGTTCCCGGACTATTTGACAATCCTATAGGCAGTCGTCTGTACTCAAAGTGTCCGAAGCTTGTGCTGAAAGCAGTCTTTGGACGGTCTGAAGGTTTAACTTCGATCTGGTGGTATCCAACCGCCAAATCGAAAGTTGAGAAAAACTGGGCCCCCGTCAGAAATTCAAGAGTTTCATTTATCCTAGGCAGAAGAATTGCATCGCGTACCGTGACCTTATTGAGGTTACGATAGTCATTGCATAACCTCAGCATTCCATCCTTCTTTCTCACTACTACAACGGCGACAGAGTAAAGACTCTCACTATGCTGGATTACTCCCTGATCTAACAACTGGCTAATGTGTTGCTTCACCTACTGGTACCTGGTTTGGAGGGATCCTGCGGTATGGCACCCTAACTGGCCTATCTGTTGTCACTGGGATCTCATGCTGAACCCTAATGGCCATTCCTATGGGCTGGCCCTCTCATTCGAAGATATCTCTTAACTCTTCTACTAAACCCCCAAATTTTCGCTCTTTTTCCTCATTCATGTTCTCCGTGTGTACTTTGATCTCAGTCCGGGCATCCTGTTGGACTGCATGCATTGTATACACGATCTGCCGCAGGCCCCACAAGATGCTTTACTATGAATTTTATTCGGCCGGCTTCGTCTCCTTCTATCAGCTGGAGGGTTAGGTCAACCTCTCTTAACCAAATCCCTATCTCTGACCCTGTTCTACCGTCGAACTTAGAAATGGTCAACCCGGGCCCGAAACTAACTCCCGCTCTAGTATTGTGCTTCTTAATCTCACACATTGTCTCTTCATGCTGTGTTTGATACCGTGTCTCTACCCTGTCTATTGCATCCCCAACTAAGCTAGGTGCTGTCGATGTTCCCCCTCTACTTTTCCACTTGAGCCTGATACCCCCCCTTAATTCCTCCCTTGTCTGCTGGAAATGTGCCTGATGCTCCCCTTGTTTCCTCCCTGAACCGTTGAATGTGTGCGTGATGCTTCCACCTGAACTTGTTCACCCGTGCCTGATAATCCCTCCTTAGGTCTAAGAAATCCTCTCCCAGCTGTTGCACCTGTATTCCCAGTTGCATGGTATCTTGACTGTCTCTCTTCCTCCCCATACACATCTCTACTATCAATCCTAAACAACCCAATCCGGGCACAAGGATGCGCATCAGTGCGAGCTCAATCCCTACCATTACTAGCCAAAACATGATTTCGTTTATTATCCCAACCACAGGACTACCAGTCACGAATAAACTACGAAGTGCCACCAGTTGGAATTCGGTCGGAATTCTCACTAATTATTATTTTTTTTTAGTTGTAGTGGATGGTAATGCAGTGGAAGTGCCCCTCAGAGAATCCCAAACCAGCACAAACACAATTAATAAAAGTATTTTACGTGACCGTGGAATAGCTGAATCTAGGTAAATTTCTCGAAATCAATTGCTCGACAGTAAATTGCTCGAAATCAATTGCTCGAAAAATAATTTCTCGAACTATCAATTGCCCGACAGTTAATTGCTCGAAATAATTTCTCGAACTCGACAGTAAATTGCTCGAAATCAATTATTTAACGGTTGAATACTGTAGCAGTTCGAAGCTCGAAGCACCACGTCAGTTGAGCACTGCGCCTGCGCCGTCTAACGACACGTCAACGTAGCAGGTTATATAAGGAACCTCAACACTCACCTTAGCAGTCAGTCTTCTAGGGCTTTCTCTCTGGGCTGACTTACCACACGGTGGCAGGGCTACTCTCTGTACGTGTAGTTCTCCCTTTCTTCCCATAGCTACCATATTCATTGTCATTAGACTTGCCTTACAGTCTTCCCTTAATTGTTAATACTCGTCACTGGAATGTCTATTGTTGATATTGTACATTTTCTGGATTTAACATTAATATAACACCAAAAAAACTTCAATTGTTTCCATCAACCAACCATTAACCTACAATACAACTGTTCATTTTTCCTGATCGTTAAATACTCATTTTTTTCTTATATTTGTTTTCCATTTCTATTTCAGTAATTTTGGAAATCTCGAACCCTAGAGATGGATATAACTTTTGTTGAGAGCGAAAAAGGAAAGAAGAAATTATGTTTGGATGGATATCTATATATTAAGGACAAAACAGTGAACAATAAGATTTACTGGAAATGTGAAATGTGCAAAAAAATGAAATGTTCAGCACGTGTTATCACTGTCAATGATAGTATCCAGAAACAAAGTGGGAATCACAACCATGCAGGAGATGCTGCTGAAATTGATGCCGCTAAAGCCATGGAGAAAGTGAAAGAACATGCAATAAATAGTCAAGACACACCACATTATATTGTATCATGTGCTTCAATGGAAGTAAGTGGTGCTGCAGCGGTGAAGCTCCCTTCAGTATCAAATATGAAAAGAACCATACGTAATATACGCACAAGGAAAAAATACTGGACCTGCTTTGCCTAATAGCTACCTCGATCTTAACATCCCAGAAGAGTTTACCAAAACCATCAAAGAGATTTATTCCTTATTTATGACTCTGGTCCCATAAATGGTCGTATATTAATTTTTGCAACCCAAAGCAATCTCACTATCTTAGCACGTTCTGAGCACTGGTACGCTGATGGAACTTTTAAAACTGTGCCTTTGATTTTTGGTCAACTGTATACAATACATGGTGTGAAGTCAGGTAATATTACACCCCTCGTATATGCACTGTTACCTAACAAAACCGAAGAAACCTATAAGAGGTTCCTGAAGGCTCTTAAAGAAAAAATCCCTATATTCCAGCCATTGACAATAATTATTGATTTTGAATTTGCCATGGTTAAGGCCATAGAACAAGAATTTCCAATGTCTAAATGTAGTGGGTCCTTTTTTCATTTCAGTCAAAGCCTTTATCGAAAAATTCAAGCAAGTGGCCTTAAGGTAATGTACGACACCAATGCTGAATTTGCTCTTAAAGTTCGTCTCTTTTCTGCGTTGGCATTTATACCTGTACCCAATGTTGTGGAAACATTTGAATTTCTAGTTGAAAATGAAATTTTTCCAGATGAACTTCAAGGAGTAGTGGATTATTTTGAAGACACTAATAGAGTAAATATTGGCAATAATACATTTTTATTTTTTTATTTTTTTAAGTATGAAGAACAACAAAAATAATAAAAATAGACCCGTTCTTATTTTAAACTATGACGAAACAAACAATGTAGAGAATATTTAAGAACTGTTGTATAATAGAAATGTACCCGTTCTTAATTTTAACTGTTCAATTAACAATAATAAAGTTGTATTTTTTTATCTTATTTTTGGATTTTCTTCATTAAACCACTATTTTCGAGCAATCTGCCTTTCGAGCAATTGATCGTTCGAGATATTATTTTTCGCGCAAATGATTTCGAGCAATTTACTGTCGAGCAATTGATTTCGAGAAATTTACCGGATTTCGAATAGCTAGTATCTGTGATTGGGGTTAATGAGACGTGCTGGTAAAAGATGACACTTCTATTCCTTCCAACACTACAGACGGAATCAATAATTGTACGCAAACACTAGAGTACTTCTTAGCGTAGCTTACAACACTACAGTGGGAAACAAACGTTGCACATGGTATCAAAAAAAATATTAAAAGATATTAATTGCATCTGAAAAGAACTAATAAGGCAGCAGTACTACATAAACCAGAATAGACACCAGAACGACGAATTTATCTTGAACAACTTCTTCATACATCCTACATCACTCACCGGCACAGAAAAACATTAGAAAAATATTACTTGCACCGATGAAAATGCCTTAAGTGCATCCAACAAAATTATAGCAATCCCTGAGGAATAGAAATCCTGATTTAGTCATACTACACAAGAACATGGATCACTGATAGCCTGTCGTGAATGACCCACAAAATACTATAATCCTAACTGTCCTAACTACACAGAGCCCGAAGGTTGTGACTACTTACCTGCCAAGTGGCAGGAGAAAATCACTCATGACCCGTCTGGCAGGCGGGTGTTCAGCTGTTTTTTTATTGCTCTTTCTAGGTTCAGGAGTCATGAGTGCATTTCTCCACCAACACCCGTAACGTGCTTCACACATAAGTTCAGAATGCACCCATACTTTAAGGTGCTACAGCCTTTCACCAATTTTTGAAGAGGAACTCTACGTCCCACGTGTGCAATCAACCATGAGGAGCGTTGATTTTCACAACTGGACTTGGCTATTTTAATCACATACACCCAATACTGGGGAGATGAATGTCTCTATGTAACCATTAGAACTCCCGGTCCCAGCATGTGACCCTTCATTCACTCAGTCTGCACTCAGTTGGCTTACTCCCAGTACTTCATGGACAGGAAGAGAGCAACCGTCAGGTGAGGGAGGGGTTCTACTTTCCCGTTAGTAAGATTTTTCACTGACTGACTGAGGAGATGTGTGGGTAGTTCTTGTGATGTTGTATGAACCTAGGTGGGGAGATTCGATGGACCAGATCGACCACATCCAAGCTCTGCGGTCAGTCACGGTAGTTTGGTAACTAGGGACACCTGTCTGCTCGCCGGCCGGGTGGGTATCCACCCAGTGAGTAGCCAGCTATGTCTTCCAAACCACCATCTACACCAACCATCAACCACCACCCAAGTGAGGTCTTGTGACACCGCAAAAGGAGTACTTTGTTAACTACTGTTAAATTCTTCTCCGCCCTATCTAAACACTGCCTGAGATCTAATAAGGACTTACTTGCAACACGGATGAACGTGCGGCAAGGTTCGAGGCCACGTGGTCGCTTTCCTTGGCGGAACGCGTAGTTAGACGTCCGTCTCAGTCAATGACCGTGAACTACTGAGGCCTTGTCAACGCCTGCATCCCTAAGGGCGCTCGCCTGCCCCCACATGACGACATCTTTCCCGTTTATCTAATAGTTTCTTTGGGACACACGTAACATATTTAGAACTGGGAAGTATCCACAATAACATAAAATTTTATAATTATCCCTTAACTTCATGAATCGTGTCTAGATTAATTCGATAAAGTACATTTAAATTTCTATAGGCCTAGTTCACAATTCTTCCACCCCCTGACTGAGGGCGTTGCTTGGAGGTTTTGTTTTTACCCGCCACGATGTATGAGTGTTTTAGCCTGGCCTACTTCTGTTCCCTGTTTGGCAGGACTCGAACCCACGATCTAATGTGTGTGACCGTGGAACGTTACCTCTAGACCACTAGGACACTAAAAGCAGTCCTTGACTTTATTATATTTCACACAAAGACTGTTCATCGAGCTTATGGCTCCGTGAACCTCCAATAGGGAACTACCCGTGCCTTATAAGTGACCAGAGTAACATTTTACCAGATCTGGCTTCGAAACACGAGGTTCCATATATATTTCATTAGCCCATAGAGCGCTCGGACTTCTACTTATAATCAACAACCTCACCCCGCCAGGACTCAAACCCACGATCTTATGTGTGTGACCCGGGAACGTTACCTCTAGACCACTAGGAAACTAAAAGCAGTTCTAGACCTTGTTATATTTCACACAAAGCCTGTTCATCGAGCTGATGGCGCCGTGAGCCTCATTGGGAACTGCCCGTGCCTCATATCTGGTGTCAGTCTAGGAGTACTTTTAGTGTCCTTGTGGGTTGGACGGTAGTATTTCCTATTCCCACCCAGTAGGTCGAGGGTTCGATTCCTGGCTGGTGAGGTCGTTGATCATATGTTCAAAGTCCGCGTGTTATATGGACTAAAAATGAAGTATATATATGGTACCTCGTGTTTCATACCAGCTGGATTCGGTAAAATGCTACTGACACCACATACGAGGCACGGGCAGTTCCCAATGAGGCTCACGGCGTCATCAGCTCGATGAACAGGCTTTGTGTGAGATATAACAGAGTCTAGGACTGCTTTTAGTGTCCTTGTGGGTTGGTCGGTAGCGTTCCCTAGTCCCACCCAGTAGGTCGAGGGTTCGATTCTTGGCTGGTGAGGTCGTTGATGATTATATATATATATATATATATATATATATATATATATATATATATATATATATATATATATATATGCATGCTTATAACCACAAGGAAAAAAGAAAACACAAAGTTCCAAGCGCTTTTGTGTAATTCACATCTTCAGGGGTGAGTACAGACTAAGGAGTAATACTTGACAAGGCTAATATACACAGTAGAGGAGAGTGAGATCAAGTCCCTAAGGGACAGTAGGTGTCCACAATGTTCCGGTCATAAGGCAGATACCCAACCCTTACTAATCTTCTTAATAAAAAAATTGACCATGCCATCTCTAAGCACAGCAGCTGTCCGTAGTCAGGTCAAAGGACCTACAGTGATTTACTTGCATATATATATATATATATATATATATATTCAACGACCTCACCAGTCAGGACTCGAACCCTAGACCTTATGCGTGTGACCAGGGAACGCTACCGACCATGCCACAAGGACACTAAAAGCCATCCTAGACTATGTTATATTTCACACAAAGCCTGTTCATCGAGCTGATGGCTCCGTGAACCTCCCACTGGGGATTGCCCATGCCACTTATGTGGTGGGAGTAACATTTTACCGAATCCAGCTGGTATGAAACACAAGGTACCATATATACTTCATTTTAGTCCATATAACACGCTGATTAAAACATACAATCAACGAACTTCCCACCACATAAGTGGCACAGGAAATCCCCAATGGGAGATCACGGCGCCATCAGCTTGATGAACAGGGTTTGTGTGAAATATAACATAGTCTAAGTTTGCTTTTAGTGTCCTTGTGGCATGGTCAGTAGCGTTCCCTGGTCACATGCATAAGGTCTAGGGTTCGAGTCCTGGTTGGTGTGGTTGTTGATTATATGTTCAAGTCCGTGGGGCTACTCAGAGTTCACTGGTGTCGTCAGGCAATCCTGTGAGGTCACTAGGTTAATGCACCTTGGAGCTGGTAGACCTCTTGGAGTTGATTGAGTATGACAGGTCAAGTAGTTGGCCTGTACCAGATGTAGCTGCATTCACAAAGAATTTACCACACTCTGTTTTTACACACTGCAGAGACATTTCTTAAACAACTTGGGATGTCTAAACAGTCATTTCTCAACTGTGCCTTGGAACACAGGGTTGTACTGTAGCTGTATGGGTTGGTTGTTTTTTTAGAAGAGAATTAAATGTACAGACAGAATCTCCACAACACTTGAGAGTTGGGGACAGTGGGGTGTCTGACGTTGAGTCTTTGTAGTGATGGATACTCCCACACGGCAGGCGTTCACGAATGTACTGGGTCACGTCCACTTGAGATGGGTACTTAATTCATCTACTCTCGAGGTGTTGCCACACTACAGTGAATTATGTTTAACTCACTTAAATGTTATTTGAGTAAAAAAAAAATTATATGTCGATCTGGGATGACATTCAAATATATCACTTGACATTTAATGTTGCTCACGAGAATATATTCGGTATATAGTCTGTTGCCTTGGAGAATGACACTTAGAAAATTTCATTGTTACTTGGGTTACAGTGACGTCGGTTCTTGCATAGTTTGCTACACTGCTTCACTGGTTCAGTTAATGATTCTATCTGTTTGCTGCCACCTTTATATACGTATATAGTATTGGTTGGTTCCACCAGTGAGTTCTATAGAAATGGTTGGTGCCACCACTAAGTTATATTATAAAGGTTGGTGCCACCACTGAGTTACATAGTAATGGTTGGTGCTACCACTGACTTCTATAGTAGTGGTTGGTGCTACCACTGAGTTATACAATAATAGTTCATGTCATCACCAAGTTATAGCAATGGTTGGTGCCACTACTGAGATGTATAGTATTAGCTGGTGCCACCTCTGATTTATAAAGTAATGGTTGGCGCCACCAGCAACTTATATACTGGTAGTTGGTGCCACCACTGAGTAATATTGCAATGGTTGGTGCATCCACTCAGTTATATAGTAATGGTTGGTGCCACTCTGAGTTATATAATGATGGTTGGTTCCGCCACTGAGTTATATAATAATGGTTGGTACCACCATTGAGTTATATAGTAATGGTTGGTGCCACCACTGAGTTATATAGTAATGGTTGGTGCTACCACTGAGTTACATTGTAAGTGTTGGTGCCACCACTGAGTTATATAGTAATAGCTGGTGCCACCACTAAGTTACATTGTAATGGTTGGTGCCACCACTGAGTTATATAGTAGTAGCTGGTGCCACCATTGAGTTATATAGTAATGGTTGATGCCACCATCAAGCTATATAGTAATGGTTGGTGCTACCACTGAGTTATATAGTAATAGTTGGTGCCACCACTGACTTATATAGTAATAGCTGGTGCCACCACTGAGTTACATTGTAATGGTTGGTGCCACCACTGAGTTATATAGTAATAGCTGGTGCCACCACTGAGTTATATAGTAATGGTTGATGCCACCATCAAGCTATATAGTAATGGTTGGTGGCACCATTACGTTATATTTTATTGGTTGGTGCCACCACTGAGTTATATAGTAAAAGTTGGTGCCACCACTGAGTTTTATAGTTATAGTTGGTGCCACCACTGAGTTATATAGTAATAGTTAGTGCCACCACTGAGTTATATAGTAATAGTTGGTGCCACCACTGAATTATATAGTGATAGTGCCACCACTGAGTTATATAGTAATAGTTGGTGCCACCACTGAGTTTTATAGTTATAGCTGGTGCCACCACTGAGTTATATAGTAATTGTTAGTGCCACCACTGAGCCATATAGTAATAGTTTGTGCCCCCCACTAAGTTATGTAGTAATGTTTGGTGCCACCTTTGAGCTACATAGTCATGTTGTTGCTACCTCTGAGGTATATATTAATGGTTGGTGCCACTACTGACTTATGCAGTTATGGTTGCTTCCAAAATGGATTTAAAAATAATGGTTGGTACCTCTGAGTTATATAGTAATGGTTGGTGCCACCATTGAGTTATATAGTAATAGTTGGTGCCACTACTGTGTGAAATAGTACTTGTTGTTGGCATCATTTCTTATATAGTAATGGTTTATTACACCACTGAGTTTTATAGTAATGGTTGGTGCCACCACTGAGTTATAAAGTAATGGTTGGTGCCACCACTGAGTTACATAATAATGGTTGGTGTCACCATTGAGTTATATAGTAGTGATTGGTGTCACCACTGAGTTATATAGTAATGGTTGGTACCACCACTGAGTTATATAGTAAAGGTTGGTGACACCACTGAGTTATAGAGTAATGGTTGGTGTCACCATTGAGTTATATAGTAATGGTTGGTGCTACCACTGAATTATATAGCAATAGTTGGTGCCACCACTGAGTTATATAGTAATCGTTGGTGCTACCACTGAGCTATATAGTAATAATTGGTGCCACCACTGAGTTATATAGTAATAGTTGGTGCCATGAAACTTTCCAGCGTTCCAGCACTTACTACAAAGTTGCTAAGCTTGTTCCACTCGTCCACCACCCTATTTGTGAACCAGTTCCTTCCTATCTCACTCCTAAACCTAAACTTATCCAACTTAAACCTGTTGCTACGAGTCCTATCCTGCTCGGATATTATAAGAACTTTATCTATATCGCCTTTATTGACTCCTTTCACCCACTTAAACACTTCTATCATATCTCTTCGCACTCTTCGTCTTTCTAAGGAATGCAAGTTTAGTTTCTTAATCCTATCTTGATATGGAAGGTTTCTAAGTCCCGGATATATTTTCGTCATTCTTCGCTGCACCGACTCCAGTGAATTGATATATATTGTATAATAAGGGCACCAGAATTGAACCGCATAATCGAGATGCGGCCTCACTAACGCAAGATACAGTTGCAATAAGACCTCTGCACTCTTATTACTTACACTTCTAGATATAAAACCTAATACTCTGTTTGCCTTATTTCGAACATTAACGCACTGTTTTTTAGGCCGTAGGTCCGGGCTTACAAGTACCTAAGATCTCTTTCACAAGTGGACCTCTCTAGGTTGATGTCGTTAAGGCTGTATACATTAACAAAATTTGTTCTTCCAATATTAAGTACGCTGCATTTGCTGGTGTTGAAATTCATTTGCCATTTTCCTGACCACTCCTGCAGTTTATTTAAATCCTCCTGTAGTGCATTTGCATCCTGCCCTGAATTAATCTGCCTCCCTATTTTGGTGTCATCCGCAAACTTGCTTATGTTACTGCTGATCCCAGTATCTAGATCGTTTATGTAGATTAAATAGTAATGGTTGATTACACCACTGAGTTATATAGTAATGGTTGGTGCCACTACTGACTTATGTAGTTATGGTTGGTGCCACTACTGAGTTATATAGTAATGGTTGGTGTCACGACTGAGTTATATAGTAATGGTTGGTACCACCACTGAGTTCTATAGTAATGGTTGGTGCCACCATTGAGTTATATAGTAACGGTTGGTATCACCACTGAGCTATATAATAATGGTTGGTGTCACCATTGAGTTATATAGTTATGGTTGGTGTCACCATTGAGTTATATAGTAATGATATAGTAATGGTTGGTACCACCACTGAGTTATATAGAATTGGTTGGTGCCACCACTGAGTTATATAGTAATGGATGGTGCCACCACTGAGTTATATAGTGATGGTTGGTGCTACCACTAAGTTATATAGTAATAGCTGGTGCCACCACTGAGTTATATAGTGATGGTTGGTGCTACCACTGAGTTATATAGTAATAATTGGTGCCACCATTGAGTTATATAGTAATAGCTGGTGCCTCCACTGAGTTACATTGTAATGGTTGGTGCCACCACTGAGTTATATAGTAATAGTTTGTGCCACCACTGAGTTATATAGTAATAGCTGGTGCCTCCACTGAGTTACATTTTAATGGTTGGTGCCACCACTGAGTTATATAGTAATGGTTGTTGGCAGCATTAAGTTATATTTTATTGGTTGGTGCCACCACTGAGTTATATAGTAATAGTTGGTGCCACCACTGAGTTATATAGTAATAGCTATATAGCTGCTTCTTTCCCAGGACTTGGGGGGCCTGTAAATCACTCCCATAATTAGTTTTTATCTTTCTTTCGCAATTTCTACCCATACAGACTCGCTTCCTATTTCACCGTTTATTGAATTATTAATACAACTTTTTAATGTATCCCTAACGAAGAGTGCAACCCCATCCCCTTCCTACCTTCCCCGTCCTTGTGAAAACTGTTGTACCCTTCTATGTGGTACTCCGATAAAACGTTCTTGCTCGCCAGATTCATCCAAGTTTCGGTGATTGCTATGACATCTACATTCTCGGTACATACAACCGCTCTCAGCAAGTCTATTTTATTTCTAACGCTCCTACTGTTTGTATAGTATACATTTAAACCTACCTTTCTCTGGTCTTATTTTACCTTTTGTCCTGAGTAACCAATTTTACTCCCCAGGACCTGCTTGTTTTTTTACTCCCCCTTACCCTGACCTCTCTCTACTGGCGAAACCCCCCCCCCCCCCTCCCCTTTGGATTGACAATTACACGATCCAGGGATGTAGACAACGTCTTTACCCCCGCGCTAGACAAGTGTACTCCGTCACGACTGAACAGGTAGTCCATGCCATAGAATGGTTACCAGTTATCAATGAACGCCCAACCATTGTTTGCACAATGTTTTTCGAGTAGGCAATTTATAGCAATTGTCCTGGACAACCATTCACCACCAACTCCTCTTCTAGGCAAGACACCACATACTATCGGGATCCCTCCCCTATCTCTAACCTTCCCTAGCGCCTCCCTATATCTCTTGAAAAGTTCCTCACTCCTAACCTTTCTAAAGTCGTTATCTACACTAAGACTCACGACTGCCTTGGTGCTCTCCCCTGACAAAACCCTATCTATCCTCTCAGCTACATGCCCTATCCCAGCCCCAGGAAAACACACCCTAGTCCTACGTTTCCTATCTCTTGCACAAAAAGTCCTCTCTAAGAACCTCACCTGGCTGTCCCCAACTACCACGACCTTACAACTGGACAGGGTTTGAACAACTGCTCTTCTCTCCTGGCACCACACCGTCCTGCCTCTTCTCTTCCTTCAACACTTGGTAAGGGTCACTGCACTCCACACCATGTTCAACTTTCCTGAATCTGACCCTCGTCCCCTTGGAGATGAATCCGCTGCTTGTCCAGTTAACCAGTCCGTTCACACATATTTATATTTGGGTTTTAAGTAACGAAACCCAAACGGTAGTTCCTTTGTTTTATTATAAAAGGTTGTATATATAATTCCTGAGTGTATATCAACCGTAAGTCTCACTGTCTAGGAGTGAATGAGAAAGGGACGGTGTTTATGTATGATAAACGTTAGGTCACGTCCTTACGATATGAGTTGAGGTGAGCTACTGAAGCTTAAGGGCATCGCAGTGCGTGCTTACAGAAATGCTGAGCTATGGGTCTCGCCCTCTTGGGTGAGTTGCCCGCTCACGTGTCCATCTCATGTCTTACTCATAGACAGTGGAAAGTTACAGGGTGGTGAATCTGAATATAATATCAGATGTATTGACCCATTTATATAATACGTTCTGTTGATGAGACAGGGGCCTATTACATCGCTCGGTCACCTACCAGCCGAGCTCCGTGAGGCCTAAATAACTCACAGAGTACAGTACATCCTAGACAACCCTAACCATGTTATAAACAGATATGTAGACACTAAGCTGGGGAAATTTCTGTAGGGGTATTCTCTACTACAGGGACCTAGACTTTTGTGTCGTACGGGTTAGTATGTTATGAACAATGTTGAATTTGGATGATACTGCCCGGTAATAACAGAACAGGAACATTATTGCCAGAATTAACAGAATAGAGGGAATCGTAAGACTTGGTAGTGCAAATTCCCGTGACAGGTAAAATGGCAAGTTATTATTCAAATCAGCAAAATGTGTCTCGTTCAAGAAAGCTAAAACTTTTAATTTCTCTGATACTATTTGAATATCCTTGATAGTGAAATTCATTATAGGAAGTGGAATTAAAGCAGACTTGAGTTTTCGATTTAACGCAAAATGCTGATGAGTAGGCAAGGTCCGTAATGTACTACAAGTGATTTCACAGTAATCAGGAGCCTTGTAATGCCCTTTCACAACTAGCTGCTTAACACCATTTTGGCATTTTAAAATTACAGTAGTGAGATTTGGAAAGAACAAATACTGCACATTGTGAAGGTGAGCGTGGAACACAGTCTTTAGACTAACTGGCCTATAACTGCATTGCGCTAACGCTGTGCGTACATTTGGTTGTATGACTGCCAATTCACATATTCCCTCTGCAGCAGGAATAAATGCAAACATGTAGGCTGGACATACGTGTAGGTGTAGATAAGACGACTTACACCGTGACAGTACCTCAGAATCCTCTATTGATAACAATGAATATTCTTCATCTACTAAGAAAAGTTCTTTAGGCCTATCTAGGGTATACAGTGTGTCGTTCACAAACCAGGGGAAGGGTTCTAAATGCCATGCATTAAACTCATGTTGCCCTCGCATAGGAATGTGGATCAGAATTGCATTGTGCGTGAGGGTTGACTCCAACAGCGGGTAATAATAGTGAACCTCATTGTCATTGAAAATAGGAGTTAAATGATACTGCAACTTGGCTATTTTTAAAGCTTCAAGAAGCGTCTGCACAGGCACAAGCTTCGCGTCCACACGTCCTATCCCGGCATCTACAATGCTGTCTATTAGTTCATTTTTAGAGGTTACAATTTTATGAACTGAAATTTCAGCAGCATGCAAATATTCTGTGAAGTAAAGGAGCCATTCTAACGTCGGGATTGCTTTCTGTAACCTAGTAACAATCCTCGAAACTTGGTTAGACTCCATTATGATTGCATTAACCTTTGATTCTAGAGCAGTAATCGCGTGAAAGGTTTGAGAAATAACACGATTCTGTTGAGATACAGCTTGAACGACAACGTCCATGAAACTATTGTCGAATTCATCGAAGCTGTGCTGAGACCATGAAGAATGTCCAATGCTGATTGTAGTTGGCCGTCGACGTTTTCCATCTGACGCGAAAGTACGAGTTAACTTCTACTCGCAGAACGTAGTTTCATACAATAGTCATTTGGGACATTTTGCTTCTGAACAGTCTGTAAGGATGTATCAATCACATTATCATCAACTGGAGGTAAGACATTTATCTGGGTCTTCTTCAGACGATCCGCGTGCACGACATCTGCGATCTGTGCATTAGGCTTCCATATTTTGAATTTGTTGCCTGCTTCTTTTGAGATTATGCGGAATGGACCAGAAAATTTCGCCGAAAGTTTGGAGTTCCTTTCAGGTTCCTGTAACATAACAGCGTCCCCAACGTTCAGTGCGATAGGTTTAGCATGTTTATGTTGTTTGATGATCATTTCGGCGCGTGACGCCGCTAGCTGTGATCGTACTTGGTTATGAATTTCTGTAAAGACATGAATTTGTTTTGCCGCAAAATCATCCGTATTATATCCGGGTATGGCGCCTCTGTAAGGATGTCGTAAGGCAGACGTTTATCTGTACCATAGACAATATAGTAGGGTGTTTTGCCCGTAGAGCTATTAACTGACCCATTTATCGACGCTGCAACCTGCGGTAACCAATCCTCCCATGCGTATTGAAAACCACTAACAATTGGACGCAGTATTTCTAGGATTTTACGATTGGTTCTTTCAACAAGGCCATTAGCCTGTGGATGATAAGCTGTCACAAAAGTTTGTTTAATTCCATATTGTGCACATATATGCTCCATTAGCTGATTCTTGAACTCTGTTCCATTGTCAGAGAGTAGAACTTTAGGCGTAGTATATGGACATATGAGATTCATCACTAATGCATAGGCTACTGCTTCGGCCGTTTTGCTTTTTAGTGGGACCAAGACCACGAACCTGGAAAAATGATCCACACACACTAAGACGTATCCTGATCCCTGATGACTCATTGGGAGCTGTAACACATCAACAGCGACTGTGTCAAACGGACGGTCTGGTGTAGGATATTGTAGAATCGGGGCAGGTGATCCTGTTGATCCTTTATGTTGAGCACATGCCAAACAATTAGCTATGTGTAATTCTATGTCTTTCTTCATAGTGTTCCAGAAATACTTCTTTCGTAAATCCGCTAAGCATTTATCACGACCTTGGTGACCTGCTTGTGGGACATCGTGGAACAATGTCATTACTGCTTTGCGCAACGTGTCAGGTACGACTATTTGAGACACATTACCCTCAGGAGATTTTCTCGTCCTATTGAGTATGTTATGTCGTAATTCAAACTGACTTAAGGGAAGAAATAACTTGGGGAGTTTAACATCCTCGCCCGATTCGAGAGCAAAAATAACAGCTGACCAATATGGGTCGCGTCGTTGCTCATCTTCCAGTTGCGAAAGAGTGAATGCTGATACAGGCGTAACTGGTGCTATATTTCTTGACAGAGCGTCGGCGACAACATTCGCCCTCCCAGGTAAATACCTAAATTCGGGGTCAAACTCTTGAATTGTCAGATACCAGCGTGCTAATCTGCCTGATAAGTTTCTGCCATGGAACAGTTCGGTGACTGCCGCATGATCAGTAAAAACAGTTATCTTGTAGCCAAAGATAATGTCTTTGAACTTCTTAAGTGCCCACACAACGGCTAACGTTTCTAAATGCGTCACCGAATAACGTGTTTCAGCATCGATTAGTTTGCGACTTGCAAATGCTATCACTCTAAACTTCCCACGCTTGTCCTCTTGCATGAGCACTGCTCCGACTCCAATTCCGGAAGCTTCAGTACAGAGAGTGAAAGGTTGAGTGTAGTCTGGGAATGCTAGAACCCCGGGCATTGGTTAGCGCTGTCTTCAATGCCGTAAAACTTTCCTCGTGTTCAGCATCCCATATGAACACTGCATCTTTTTTGAGCAACCTCGTTAGGGGCGATGCTAATGTTGCATAGTCCTTGATAAAGGAACGATAATAACCAGATAATCCGAGAAGGCTACGCACATGATCATTTGAGGTAGGACGCGGGAAATGAGATACAGCTTTTACTTTATCATTAACTGTGTGTATGCCCTCACCGTCGACTACATGACCAAGGAAATGGATTCTGGATTTTAAAAACTCGCACTTTGAGAGTTTTATTTTGAGGCCTGCTGTGGAAAGTTTGGCCAAAACTTCACGCAGTTTAATCAGATGGGAATCGACGTCCTTACTGACTACTATTAGATCATCCAAATAAGCGCAGACTGTGCTACCAATTAGTCCGGCAAACAGGGTGTTGATCATTCTTTGAAATGTTAGTGGGGCATTTCTGAGACCAAATGGCATTCGTAGAAACTCAAAGTGGCTAAGAGGCGTGCTAAATGCCGTGATTTCTCGTGATTTTTCATCGAGTGGTATTTGCCAATACCCACTAAGCAAATCTAAGTTGCTAAATACCGCATTATCCTTGCCTAAGGATTGCAATATGTCGCTCAAGATAGGCATTGGGTACCTATCAGGGATTGTTTGATCATTTACGCGCCTGAAATCTATGACAGGGCGCCATCCACCATCCTTTTTCGGGACGAGGAATAATGGGCTATTAAAGGGGGATTTTGAGTGTCTAATGACATTCTCATCTAACATACCCTGTACCATATCTTGCACTACAGCGCGCTGGCTATGAGGTAGTCTATAAGCTGGTACGTAAATAGGGTTGGTTCCTTCCTTTAACGCTATATGATGGGATGTTAAATCTGTCTGACCTAGCGTTTCCCCTGGCAAGGCTGCTATATGTCTATAGTCGGCAAGCAGTTCTAACAGGCGTGTCTTGCCCTGAGGATGATCGATCACCTTAACATGTGGCGCTATTTGATCTATCCTGGCCTGTCGAGTCTGTTGGCAATTCGCAACAATACCTCGAATTGGGAATTTATTTGGTTGCACTTCGACATTGTTGTGATATCTAGAAAATCACACAAATAACATCCTTTAGTTAAGATTCGTGATAATGTGAAATTGCTGCCGCAATCCCGTAGACTTGTGTGTGTGTGTCCCACAGTAGACACAGCTGATTCCAAGGTCCGGTGACTGGGTCAATGTTCACTAAAAATCCTGAGTACAGCAAACCGCCGCTAATGGTTACACAACGTCATCCACAACACCATACCTCAGAATGCAGAGATCATCTCTCAGACCGGATGTGTCATCATCACTAGGGTGGGTGCTGGGTGCTGGTAACTGGGGGTTGTTCACGCCATACGAAAGAATTTTGTTGACAGGATGTTGATTGATGAGTAGTCTCAACAACTGCAGTCACGTCCTGTCACACCCTGGGCAGTGAACAAATCATTTGCAGAAACTAATGTTCACTTCAGCTCACAGGATTGTTGCATTGGTGAATTCCTCATTCTGGTAATGGAGAGTACTCTTCAAAATTGCAGGTACTATCTTCCAACTCTTGCTGCTGTAATCACGCTGGGAAGGTGTGTGGTTGAGGTCGAGATGTATCTCTGACGCATGATCCGCCTTCCTCTTAATAGGATTGGTAGACAACACTTTCGTCCTAGCGGTGAGCATAGGTTCAGAATGACTCATTGCTGTGTAGGAAACACCTTTAAACGTAACACTATTATTACGTGGATGAACATCTATCATGTTCTTTCGAAGAGTTGGTAGACCAAGTAACCCGTCAGCTGGCAAATTGAACTGCTGAACTATATAAAAGTCCGAGTAGAAGGGCGTACCACGTCTTGAGAATCTGAGTGGTAACGTCACCATTCCTTTGATGCTCAGTTGAGTACCTGAAACTCCTTCGAGCTCAGCGTTACTAGGCCTCCATTTGAATTTGCGGTGAGGGAATTTACGTTGTAACTCGTGATATGATGTCAAGGCCAATACATTAGCGCAAGCACCTGTGTCTATATCAAGGGCCAATCTGGTATTATCCTCTCTCACAGGCACTGACAACATTTCCACTTTTCTAAGCGCCGCTATTAATGAGGCCGCTATAGAAGTGCTGTGAGGAGGGGTGGGCATTACCCTATCTATCCCTCTCCGTGCTGTGGTGTGCGCTGGTCTTCCCCCGATGACTTGTCCTGGGGACGTTTCTGCTTGCGCCTATACGACACCTCCGTTTCACTTAGGTCCACTCCCCTAGCCTTTATTAGTATATCGCACTCATGTGAACTATGAGATGTCGATTTGTGAAGAGCGCACCATTTGCGCACTTTCTGGGTAGGAGGAGGTGCTGCTTTAGCTCCCTCTCTGTTTGACCTTGAGAATGGCTTTGCACCGGGTGTGGCCTTTAAATTTGCACTATTACCTCGGAGCTGAAAACAATCTTCCATTACGTGGCCACGTTTATTACAATGTACGCACCGTAACGATGTTTTCTGTTTATATGTTAGGCGGGGAGGAGCGATCGGAGCTAAGTGTGTCGCATAAGGAGTCTGGGAGTGAGGCCTCTGTGGCATCTGAAGTTGGCCCAGCTGTGACCTACCCCCAAAAATCCCAATTAGCGTTCGCTTGAACTTTTCATAGTCAGGGCTTTGTAAACCAAACGCATTTAAACGACTGCCTGCATAGGAGCCCTGCGTTATATGGGAACGTACATATGCATTCTTTTCTTCGTCAGTCGTTATGTGACTATTGCGCATGTTATCTTCACATGCACGAATAAAATGTGCGACCCTATAATCGTCTTGTCCCGTGAAATTTCGAACAAAGTCACCGCGCTGCATGATATTATTAACATTATCAGCTTTAGGTGTGGTAGTAGTACTGGTGTGAGGGTTAGAGGACGCCATTGTAGTGTTAGTATTAAGGAAGTTAGTATTCTTACTCTTAACGGAAGGCTGGGTTAATAAGGTTGTTACCGATTTAGCAACAGACACACTATCACCTGTAACAGGGGTAACTGCTTTAGTATACTTAGGTGAGGTACTATAGTGATTACCAGACCGTAGGGTACGACGGTTTAAGTCGTCAAATGATTCGTCAATAACTTTCTCACTACTTCCTACCGACTCATTTAACTGTGTTCCATACTCAAAATCTATGTCAGTCTGGGCTTGATCATCGATGAGTTGGTTATAAGCAAACAGTTGCGCTAGGCGTTCGATTTCATCTACATTAGACATGGGAAACTTAGAAATTATCTATTAGCCCCCTTGGGTCAATGAATACTTAACAGTAAGTAGATCACTTGCCTCTCATTTACAAGACAAATGAATATGAATTGTAGTTAATTATTAAACTATCAATAAGAAGACAGACACTTACAAACTACTGTAAATTATAGGATTTCAATACATTAATCTTACATTCGACACTTTATCATTGAAATAATCCTATCCGATGAACCTATCCGTGTGAAGATATCTCTCGAACGTGTTCATGTGTGTAGAACTATGTAATTTAAATACCTATTTATACAGAGTAGTACGTCTGTATAGAAAATGTGATCCTTCAAAAGCTCTGAGTGGAGTGGTGGGCGGAGTGTGGGCGGGGCCTCTTCCTAGGATGCGTGCGCTGCTGCTGGTTTCCTTGGCAATGAGAAGACGCTTCTGCTTTGGTGAGAGACGAGTCCACTTGAATTAGGTGAGTTCCTCCTCCGGCGATCAGAAAACTGCTGATGATTGGTTATCACACTGCACATTGCTGGGTCGCTGGCGAAACTGCCGTGTGCCAAGTCTTCACAGTCCACGTATATATGGAGATCTGTATGATGACACCGGAACTTCGTAATTCGCGCTGACGACACAACAATACTGCCCAGCTGTTAGTGAAATACCAATTGAAGACCAGGCTACGAAACTTTTTTTTCAACACTGCAACACTGTAATGTCTAGGGAATGCTGAGTGGAGTCTATCTCAACTGACTCAATCTGGATATGTACCAAGAGGCTGTAATATATGTATATTACGAATTCTGCACGTATTTGTATGTGACAGAGATAAGGAGCGCTCACTAAATATCGTCTCAATGCGGGATATAGTTTTAAACACTCGGATTATGTAACACGTCACTGCTGTGTGGTTTTTTGTTTTTCACAAAACACAGACGGATGATACGACTACCAGTTTGAAGAATCCGTACACACTGCTTGCCACCTATATGAATCAGCTGCTTGTCCAGTTAACCAGTCCGTTCACACATATTTATATTTGGGTTTTAAGTAACGAAACCCAAACGGTAGTTGCTTTGTTTTATTATAAAAGGTTGTATATATAATTCCTGAGTGTATATCAACCGTAAGTCTCACTGTCTAGGAGTGAATGAGAAAGGGACGGCGTTTATGTATGATAAACGTTAGGTCACGTCCTTACGATATGAGTTGAGGTGAGCTACTGAAGCTTAAGGGCATCGCAGTGCGTGCTTACAGAAATGCTGAGCTATGGGTCTCGCCCTCTTGGGTGAGTTGCCCGCTCACGTGTCCATCTCATGTCTTATTCATAGACAGTGGAAAGTTACAGGGTGGTGAATGTGAATATAATATCAGATGTATTGACCCATTTATATAATACGTTCTGTTGATGAGACAGGGGCCTATTACAGAGACAACCACTCTCCACCCCTGCTCCTCCCGTCCCTCCTTCGCAGGACTGAACTCCTTCAGGTAGGTGCTAGGCAGGACACCTACCTGAGGGAGTTCAGTGCTGAGGGCTTCGTTCTCCCCCTTTAAAACGTCTATCTCTCTCCTCAACTGCTCTAACTGACTTAACAGAGTGGCCAGGGGGTCGTCTTTCCTTAAACACCGTCCATCTTCCCCCACAACACAACGATCCACGGCGGCCATTTGATTTGGTAATTAACACAAGCACTTATGGGCACGTCCTTCGCCAAGCTAGATTCCGTGTGAAAATTAGCCAAAAAAGTTGAACTTTACTGTCTTTAATTCTGCGAAAAATTGCCAAATACATGAATATGAGAGTTGTATGTGAACCTGTTTATTTTCTTATACGTTATCTTAACATATCTTTAGATTTCTACCTGAACAATTATTTCTTAATTAGCTTTCTTCGGGTATTTTATGAAAGTGTTTTAACTTGGGTTGAGATCTATCTAACACCGTTGTGACTGGGTGAATGGTTATTATTCCACTTAAAGATAGTGCTTCAGACTTTCATATGAAACTCAGTTCGTCTGATGAAGACTTTTCGGTTACTAACTATTGTGAATTTCTATAACATCGCCAAATCGTCTTTGTATTTATTTAATCTAATATGAAAATTTATAGTATCTTGGATAAAATGCTCCGGCGAAATTAACAATTGAAGCAGTTTAAGACGTCAGGCTTATTTTTTTTTCATTAATTATTAAAATGGAAGACAATTTTGCTCACCAACGTCTTTGTCAGTATTATCATTCTCAACAGCACCAGGATGTTTGTGTACTTCAAGGACAGACTTTCAAACTTCGTTCATCACTGAGATTTATTCTTTATTTGATATCCCATTACAGGTGTATAGTTTGATGGTCTTAAAACGTCAAGAGTGTTCACTTATATAAAAGCAAGTCATGACGCTGTCAATATATTATTTTTCTTTAGTTTTACAGCTTCACCTGGTTAGTAAGCAGCTCTTCCTCTCCTGTGGCCCACCTACTTCATATTTACCTTCTCCCCCACCCACCCCTGCCCACTACCATGTCCACCTGTGTGTGGCTGCCTGGAGCGTTCTTTGGGTTTCTTAATCAGGTGTTTGTAAGCTGTGCACGTGGCTGGGTCTACCTGGCCAGTCAGCTGATGACAAACACTTGTATATGGTCTGCCCCTCCGCGCCCTCCAGCCACATCTGTTGCACTAGTCGTATTTAAGTAATGACTAGGCTTAGGATAATTATGCATTTGAAAATGGCTAAATATGCATGCAATTATGCAGTAAAAACTGAGAAAATATGCACTTTAAAAAAGTTAAGAAATAATAACTACTAAGTTAATAAAGCCTTTTCTGTACATTTTCTCAGTAAATTTACTTTCCCAGACAGGATGTAGCCGAAGCAGGATGTTTTAAAGAAGGATTAAATACAAAAAACAATATACTGACATAAATTAATTTAATAAACAATACTGAAAAAAGTTTTCCTTTTAAGAAAATAGAAGAACAAAAGAGTGTCAGGAGGGAACTGGTGGAGCCCGTGCATCTATACCCTGCCTGGCTGAACACGAACCCATCACGTACAGTTCATGTCCACTGACCAGCCAATCATGGCCTAGCTAACCACAGCCTAATGTTGAGCTATATAAACGTCACTTAAGTATGTTCCTTTTGGATATTATGACGCTAAAACAAAATCGCGTATTTTCGATTTTGTATTAGTGCAATAAAATGGACATTTATATTTCAAATATCAGTAATTTCTGCCCCAGCGTTGCTGTTATGCTCGCGAATTTTTTTACCCTTGAGGTTGAAGAATGTTTTATAATATTTTGGAATTTTCCAAATATATGCCTTATAAAACAAAAAATTATGAATATGCACTTTAGCTCAAAAATGGCTTAATTATGTATTTGCATATGCACATCTGCAAATGCATAATTATCCTAAACCTAGTAATGACCGTGAGGCTATTCATATACCAGAGTTCATGTATTCTAGCATATAGGTACTTTACCTGTTGTCTGTGTGGATAGTTTACTCTGAAATTTAACCAAAATTGGTAACTGGGCAAACACACATACATCTTTGCCCCATATTATATATATATATGTATATATATATATATATTTCATTAGCCCAATAAAGCATGCGGACTTCTACATACAATCAACACCTCAACCCACCAGGATTCGAACCCACGGCCCACAAGCCTTTGACTGTGACCGGGGAACGCTAACCGCTGGACCACCAGGATGCTAAAAGTAGTCCTAGACTTTGTTATATTTCACACAAAGCTTTGTGTGAAATATATATATATATATATGTACCTCGCGTTTCATACCAGCTGGATTCGGTAAAATGCTACTGACACCACATACGAGGCACGGGCAGTTTCCCAATGAGGTTCACGGCGCCATCAGCTCGATGAACAGGCTTTGTGTGAAATATAACGAGTCTAGAACTGCTTTTAGTGTCCTTGTGGCCTAGCCGGTAAGCGTTCCCTAGTCACACCCAGTAGGTCGAGGGTTCGATTCCTTGCTGGTGAGGTCGTTGATTGTATGTTCAAAGTCCGCGTGTTAAATGGACTAAAAATGAAGTATATATATGTACCTCGCGTTTCATACCAGCTGGATTCGGTAAAATGCTACTGACACCACATACGAGGCACGGGCAGTTTCCCAATGAGGTTCACGGCGCCATCAGCTCGATGAACAGGCTTTGTGTGAAATATAACGAGTCTAGAACTGCTTTTAGTGTCCTTGTGGCCTAGCCGGTAAGCGTTCCCTAGTCACACCCAGTAGGTCGAGGGTTCGATTCCTTGCTGGTGAGGTCGTTGATTGTATGTTCAAAGTCCGCGTGTTAAATGGACTAAAAATGAAGTATATATATATATATATATTTATATATATATATATATATATATATATATGCTGATAACCACCAGGAAAGAAGAAAACACGAAGTTCCCAAGCGCTTTCGTGTAATTCACATCTTCAGGGGTGAGTACAGACTAGATAGAGTAATGCAGAACAAGATGAATATATACAGAGGAGGGTGAGACCAGGTCCACAATGGTCAGGTAATGACCCTACTAATCTTTAAATGGCACACAACGGTTGGTGGTTGGGTCAGATGGACAGTGACCCGCCCTCTCACCTGATCACAAATCTTCTTAATTACAAAGTTGTCCAGCTTGTACAAGCCGTTACTCAAATTCATGTTGAATGCTTCGGTATGTTTAATAAGACTAGATTCTATGATGTTCCTACTATCAATTGAATTACATGGTAATATTGAGGAGGCATTATCCCAGTCAATGCAATGCTTGTTATCCCTCAAATGAACAAACAGTGCATTGGATTCCTGGCCTGTCCTGACACTGTATTTGTGTTGTTTAATTCTAGTTACAAGATCTTTACCTGTCTGGCCTAAGTAAAACATATTACATTCCTTGCAAGGAACTTTATAAATGCAACCAATTGTGTTGTTGGGGGAGTTCTTGATTAACATTTGTTTAACAGTGCATGAGTTTTTAAATGCCACATTGACGTTCCAAGATTTTAGCTGTGCCGGAATGTGTGAGAACGTCAATGTGGCATTTAAAAAACTCATGCACTGTTAAACAAATGTTAATCAAGAACTCCCCCAACAACACAATTGGTTGCATTTATAAAGTTCCTTGCAAGGAATGTAATATGTTTTACTTAGGCCAGACAGGTAAAGATCTTGTAACTAGAATTAAACAACACAAATACAGTGTCAGGACAGGCCAGGAATCCAATGCACTGTTTGTTCATTTGAGGGATAACAAGCATTGCATTGACTGGGATAATGCCTCCTCAATATTACCATGTAATTCAATTGATAGTAGGAACATCATAGAATCTAGTCTTATTAAACATACCGAAGCATTCAACATGAATTTGAGTAACGGCTTGTACAAGCTGGACAACTTTGTAATTAAGAAGATTTGTGATCAGGTGAGAGGGCGGGTCACTGTCCCATCTGACCCAACCACCAACCGTTGTGTGCCATTTAAAGATTAGTAGGGTCATTACCTGACCATTGTGGACCTGGTCTCACCCTCCTCTGTATATATTCATCTTGTTCTGCATTACTCTATCTAGTCTGTACTCACCCCTGAAGATGTGAATTACACGAAAGCGCTTGGGAACTTCGTGTTTTCTTCTTTCCTGGTGGTTATCAGCATATATATATATATATATATATATATATATCTATATATATATATATATATATATATATATATATATAAATATATATATTGATAAAATCACACAGGGAAAAGGGAAACAATGGAAAACTTACCTTTCGTCTTTATTCAAGACATCTTCAGAGGAAACTGAATTACAAAGACAGAGAAAGAGCTTATGAGGTTGCCGAGTTCCACGACAATTTAAATAATGAGTTACTTAATGCACAAAGGCAAAACATGCCATACAAAAAACTCAGATCAAACAACAATGACCCTACTGTAAATGAATAAATAATTATTTAAAGAACATTATTGGACAAAGGAAGGCTACAGGTAGGAAAATAAATCGTGGTGAAATTTACTTCCAAGATTACTATAAGGTATTGGCCGGAAAGGTTAAGACCGAGATAAGAAAAGACAAGAGGAATAATGAGCTGAAGTTAGCAAGAGGGGCGAAGTCAAACCCCAAGGGATTCTATCAAATGTATCAAACTAAAACACGAGAAAAGATTGGCCCAATACCGTCACATACAGGGCGAGCTAACTGATAACGACGGGGAAATGAGCAATAATTTGAATAAATATTTTTCAACAGTTTTTTTTTCACCACCGAAAATTTAAACATGATACCCAAAGCTCCGACTCTGTACAGAGATAGTGAAGAAAATAAAGTAAGCAAAATAGTAGTGACTAGTAATGATGTTAGTAAGCAAATAGACAAACTAAAGCCTAATAAGTCACCTGGTCCCGATGAGATATTTGCCAGAGTATTAAAGGAATGTAAGGAAGAGATTAATATGTCCTTAGCAAAGTTGTTTAACATGTCCTTAAAAGCAGGTGTACTACCAGAATCCTGGAGAATAGCGAATGTAATACCGATTTTCAAGAAGGGAGATAGATCACTATCTTCTAACTACCGTCCAATTAGTCTAACATCACTTGTAGGCATGTTTTCCAGGGCATTTTTAAATGACTGTACATACGTGTTGCGCTCATGCAGCATTTCTTGGATAGATAGGACAATGTCATGTCTGACACCTTGAATGTTGCCACACCTGATAGTAGTCTGCTTTTCATGATCTCCCATGAAGTAGATTTGGAGGAACTTTGCCTGCTCAGCTTTCAGTGGTAAGAGGGATCCTGCTTTGTGGTAGACTTGACCCTGGACTTTGAATGTGGGCATGTATCCGTGCTCACGAACTACTCTGGTAGCTCCAAACGATGTCAATAGGAAGCATGAATTGTACTTCCGAATATTTTCCAAGAAGTGTTTTGACTCTGGTGCTGTTCCCAGCATGAGAGTCTTCAATGGTTGTGGTGGTTTTTCCAAATTTGGCAGTCGTACTTTCCCACGAGAGCAGCACAGTCCAGCAGATTCTCCTTTGTACTTCTTTGCACCGCAGTATTCACATTTCTTATCCATGTCGGATCGGGTTGGTTGGAGTTTTTTTGAGATCACTACATATAACACCATCCATCATCACTACATATAACACCATCCATCATCACTACATATAACACCATCCATCTACAGATAAGAACATAAGAACATAAGAACATAAGAATGGAGGAAACTGCAGCGGGCCTATTGGCCCATACTGAGCAGTCCCATTTACACCTAACCCTGATTGCTCATATGAGCATCCAACCTATGTTTGAAGCAATTCAGCGTATTCGAGTTAATGATGATATTTGGTAACTTCTTCCATTCATCCACTACTCTGTTACCAAACCAATGTTTACCTATTTCGTGCCTAAATCTAAATTTGTCTAATCTAAAACCATTGTTACGAGTTTGCTCCTGGTTGGATAGTTTGAGATACTTTGTGATGTCCCCTTTGTTCAGCCCTGACTTCCATTTATACACCTCTATCATATCGCCTCTCACTCTACGTCTCTCGAGGGAGTGCAAATTAAGATGCTTTAACCTGTCTCTGTACTTAAGGTTCCTAATGCCCGGGATTAGTCTTGTCATTCTCCTCAGAATTCTTTCCAAGAATTTTATATCCATTCTGTAATACGGTGACCAGAATTGAACTGCGTAATCCAAGTGAGGTCTCACAAGCTCAAGATATAGTTGTAGGATGACCTCGCTAGTCTTGTAACTAACACTCCTTTGTATGAACCCAAGTAGTTTCTTAGCCTTGTTTCGAGCAAATACACATTGTTTACTTGGCTTAAGGTTCCTACTTATCATTACTCCTAAATCTTTCTCGCAGTCGGATTTCTCAATAGCACCGTTGTTCATCTGGTAACTGGTTTCCCTGTTTACATCTCCTATACTGAGTACTTTACATTTGTCCACGTTGAATTTCATCTGCCATTTTTCAGACCATTCAAAAAATTTGTTTAGATCTTCCTGTAGTTTTGTGGAATCCTCGTCACAGTTAATAGCACGTCCTATTTTAGTGTCATCAGCAAATTTACATATGTTGCTGTATATGCCGATATCTATGTCGTTTATGTATATAATAAATAATAATGGTCCAAGTACTGATCCTTGGGGAACTCCACTAGTGACGTTGCTCCAATGGGATTTAGTTTCCTGTCCTGTAACCACGCCCTAATCCATTTAAGGATATTACCTTTGATGCCATGTGCTTCTATCTTTCTAATTAGTCTTTCGTGGGGGACTCTGTCGAAGGCTTTGCTAAAGTCGAGATGTACCACATCATAATTGTGCCCCTCGTCCACCGATTCGAAAACTGATGAAAAGAATGTTAATAGATTAATTAGACATGAACGCCCACTTGTGAAGCCATTCTGGGGATCATTGATCAATTGGTACTGTTAGGTTCTGAATAATAAGTTCTATATACAGGAGAGAACACAAACACCTGTATAGTTTTGTAGGTTCGGTTTACTGGATAAGAGTATGTACACAGAGGGAAGCAGCACTCTCCCTTGGCTAGTCTCCTTGTCAACTGCTATAGGCGACGTATGGCAAGTGATACATTAGCAGCTTCCATACGTCGCCAGGCACATTAATTAGGCATGTGGGATATGGTAATAACATTGCCACACGCTGCTAGCTACATAAATGGAGCACATACATAATATACATACATGACATATAATCCAGCATACATAATATACATACACCTCCCTCCCCCCTATACGCTCATAGCAAAGTCTTGAGCGGACCTTTTCTTTTGGATCCGTTCTGAGCGTCGAGGGACTTCATCACTGGGAAGGGTATGGGACTCAACACTGGTGGCGGGGCCAGCAGACGGCATTGTTACGGGTCGGAGGAAACGGCGGTTCCTCCACCACACACGACCACTGGGTAACCGCACCTGGTAGTCCCGTGACCTGCCGAGACCCATAACTACGCCTACTTTGTCCCAACGTAGGGAGGTCGGGTCCTGAACACGGACTTGGGTGCCGACACTCAACCTGGGGAGAGAACGGGCGTGGTCATTGTAGCGGGCGACGACGTCCTGAACACGTTCGGCGGCTCGGCGATCACAATCCTCTGTCTTGGCCTGCCACTCCTTGGAGAAGGATTGAGGGTGAGCAGGGACACAAGAACGGAGGGGGCGTCCATACAAAACCTGGGCAGGGGAGCGTCCGGTGTAGTTAGGTGTGTTGCGGAGTTCAAGAAGACCCCTGTCGAAGGCCTCGCAGTCAATGTTCCCCGAAGGGGCCACCTTAAGGATGAGGTGCTTCAGGGATTTGACAGCAGCCTCAGCGTGGCCGTTGGACTGCGGGTAATGGGGCGATGACAACACATGCCGGACTCCCCATCGGTCAAGGAACACAGCGAAGTCCCGGCTTGTGAACTGAGGCCCTCCGTCGGTTCGCAGGCGTACAGGAACGCCCACGTCACGGAAGTAGTGGCGGAACTTGCTGATGGTGGCGGCAGACGTCGTGTCATTACCGCACTTGATGACAACCGGCCAACCAGAGAGACGGTCGACGATAACGAGGAAGGACTTTCCTGACACACAGAAAAAGTCGGCCGACACAGACTCAAAGGGGCGGGTGGGGTTGTCGTCACTCATAAAGGGTTCCTGCTGCTGGCTGGGTTGTAATACTTGGCAGGGCTCACACGCACGGACAACATTGGAGATGTCGGAGTTGATGCCGGGCCAGAACACAGTCTGTCGTGCACGTCGTTTGGTGGCCTCAGCTCCACGGTGACTGTCGTGAAGGCGGGCCAAGGCGTGGGGACGTGATGCAGCAGGGACAACTACACGTGCTCCGTACAGAACAAGGTCTCCGTCGCAGTAGAGTTCATCGCGGAGTTTCCAATACGGGAGCAGGGTGTTGTGAAGATCGTAGCGGTTGCTAGGAAATCCATTCCTCACACACTCGACGAGTCGGACATAGGAAGGGTCATCTCGGGCCGCTGTTCGAAGGTCCTCCATTGCCTTGTCGTCATCTGGTGACAGGTCCGAACGAAGGGATTGGACGGCATGGAGAGTGACCACAGTCCTGACGGAAAGAGCGAGGTCGGCGTCGAGTACATGGTCTTCTGGAGTAGGGCGGCTGACAGGAGAGCGGGATAAGGCATCAGGGATGCAGAGCTCCTTACCAGCACGCCACACTGCAGTGAAGATGTACGCCGAGAGCTTCTCTTTCAGACGCTGGAGGCGAGGGTTCTCAACGGCGTCTAGCGTGTAGTGGTTGAGGATCGGGACAAGCGGGCGATGGTCGGTCACTAGGTGAAAGTATTGCAGGCCTATGAGGTAAAACCTGCACTTGGACATCGCCCAAACCACAGCCAACAGCTCTAACTCAATAGTGGCGTAGCGCGTCTCAGTGTCAGAGAGGAAACGCGAGCCACACTGGACGAGCCAGAACTGCCCTCCACCATGATCCTGCAGTAGGGCGTATCCCACGCCATACAAGCGTGAGGCGTCTGTCTGCAGAACTGTCGGCAAGGCTGGGTCAAACGTGGCGAGGACAGGTGGACGAGACAGGGCCTGTTTCACTTGCTGGAAGGCCTTGTCGTGGTCGGGGGTCCACAGGAATGTCCTCTTGGGGCTCATCAGGGGGCGAAGTGGTTGAGCAGCTGCGGAGATGTCCGACGAAAACTCTGCTAACTGGTTGACGAGACCGATGAAGGACCTCAAGTCGGTCAGGTTAGCAGGGGTGGGAAAATCCGTAATGGCGCGGACCTTTTCCGGGTCAGCTGCGATACCATTCCCTGAGAGGGTGTACCCACAAAAGTCAACTGAAGAGCTGGCCAGAACAAACTTGTCGGCATTTAGGGTAATGCCGTGCTTCCGGCACCTGTTGAGTACCTCGTAGATACGGCAGAGGTGATCCATATAATCCTCGTCGTACACGAGTATGTCGTCGACCACTTTCACGCAGTTTGCCAGACCTTGTAGAGCCATATCACCTCGAAGACAGAAAGCGTCTCCTGTAGCGGCGAATCCCATGGGGCCACGGCAATAACTGTAACGTCCATGCGGGGTGATGAACGTTGTGAGTGGTCGGTCTTCTTCGGCAAGCTCTATCTGCCAGTATCCACACAGGGCGTCCATCGTCGTGAAGAAGCGCGCCTTCGGGTTCACGCTGCGTATGGCTGCAAAGGGCGTGGGAGAAGGGTGCGCAGGACGAGACACCTGGTTGTTGAGCTTGGAAAGGTCAGTGGTGATCCGAACACCACCTTTAGGTTTTGCGACGACAACCATCGGGTGACACCATGGAGACGGGTCATCGCCGGTTGGTACTATAATTTCTTGGGCGACCATGGAGTCCAGCTCGTTTTTGACCGCCTCGCGGAAGGCCAGGGGAACCAGTCGAGGGGTGTAAATAGCGAATGGCTTCGCGTCGTCCCTCAGGTGGATCCTCATGGGGGGGCCTGCCATCTTCTTGAGAGGCTTGGATTCCAGAACGGACTTGGTCACCAGAACGTCGCTGAATTCCTTCAGGAAGTACTTCTGAGCATCCGAAGGAGAGGTGTCACTGGCAAGAGGCAGGGGTAGGGCGGCAGCAGGGTCGTTGCTGCTCCCTTTTTGCACCCTGTTGGCGTGTTTTACCTCAAGAATGGGTTTAGGGAAGTCCTGGGAGATGATGGCCAACTCCTGACAATGTCTGTAGGACAGCAAAGGAGTCTGGACACCGTTATGCACATCAATCCAGGCTTGACACGACCTGTTGCCAAAGGTGACTTGTGCTTGGAGTGAACCCAGGGCCGGGGTCATCTGTGAACCATCTGCCATAAAGCGAAGATCCTTGGGGGGCGGTCCTAGATCACTTGGAGAGAGCCCCAAGCATTGCAAATGCTGGGGACCGATGACTGTAGCATCAGCGCCGGTGTCGGGCAACATCTGAAGACGGGATGAAGCACTGCGGTAGGTCACAATGACACTGATGTACTGGGGGACTTTGGTCCTGGGACGCTGGGGGGAGCACACATTCCTAATGTGGCTCGAGCGTTGTCAAGAGTCGTCGTACCTCTGATTGGAAGACTGTGGGCGGCCCTCTCTGGTGGAGGGGGGCTGAAGCTTCCGCCGACGCGGTCCTTTGGGTTTGTTGGAAGGGCAACACTTGTCATAGTGGCCCAGACGACCACACATATTGCACTGGACGCGTTTGGCTGGGCACCGTACTGTGAGTGACCAGTGGCCCTTACGGTCACAACTGTTGCAGGTAGACTGAGCAGCTGGACACACCTGTGTTCCGTGCTGCTTACCACAGTTGTTGCAAAATAAACCGGGCGTGGACGTGGTGGGCGAAGGCGTAGGAACAGACTTCTTGTCCTTCTTGTACCGGGACACAGCGCGTACAGCTGTAGGGGGAGCGCGGATGGCAGAGGTGGCACACCTGGCAGCCTCATAGGAGCGACATATCGTCGACACATCCTTAAGAGAAGAGGAAGAGTCGAGGGAGGTGAGGCGTTGGACAAGTTCCTCGTCCTTAACACCCATCAGGATCACCTGCTTCAACTGGGTCTCCTCGCACTGCTGGTGGTGGCCTGGACATATATCTACCTCTTCCGAGGCTCTCTTAAGACGCACGTAAAAGGCATCAAAAGACTCACCCTCCAACTGTCTGCAGCTAAACAATTCCCTCCTGCGCAGAGCTTCATTCTGCTGTCCTTTGATGTGCCGTTGTAGAACGTCCAGTACCTCCTCTACAGACAGCAAAGAGGTTGGGGGTACCTGCAACGTATGTTCCAAGACACGCTGAATTTCCAAGGACAGGCACATACGCAGCTGGATGAGTTGTTTAGGCTGTGACAAACTCTGGAGATCCACCATTGTAGAATAATCAGTCCACCGTCGCCGCCATTCACGAAAAGTCTGGAAAGTCTCATCAGGCTTCAAGATGGGCGGCGTTTGAGCTGCTGCTTTAGGTGGGGCTGGGGGGCGTGAAGGAAGCATGGATGAGGTATCTGAACCAGTCAGTACCGAGGCAGTGTTAGAGCCAGGGGCTTGGTTAACAGTGAGGCGAGATATCAAGGCTTCAAACCGTTCACTGTCTTCCAATCTCCGTTGGTTGTCTCGTTCTGCCTCTGCTTGCCTTCTGTGCTCATCCGCCAAACGTCTGTGGGCTTCATCCTCGCGTTTCTCATCTCTCATAAACTTCAGTAAAGCAATTATCTCTGGAGACAACGCTGAATATTGAGGTGAGGGACTGCGCGATGTGGGGGCTGGAGCGTCGTGGCCGGCCTGGTCATCCATCTCTGCGGGGCTATCACCCGCCTGGCTCATCCAGGCTCTGGGTCCACGGCTACGTAAGGCGTGAGACATAACTACTTCCTCTGTGTACTATGTCTTAAATCAGTGTTGACCGGTCAGCCCGTCGTATCAACAAGATTTCAGACAAAATATTAATTAAATACACAGATAAGTAGGTTATATATATAAAATATATATAAGGAAGCCGCGCGGTCAGCGAGTGTTAGTACATGTACGTGTGCGAGTGAGTGTGTGTCCTGGGCGGGTAGAGCGTCTCGCCCCAGCTGTGAGGGGGGGTGGAGGCGGCGCTGTGAGGGGGGTGGGGGGAGAGGCGCGGCGACTCCCAGTCAGTCTAGTTACCCTCAGGACGCGGTCAGAGACGGGTGCACTGAACTTTACTCCTTACAAATGCCCAGAACGTGCCGTATACCTTGGGAATCCTTTAGAACAAGGTCACACATGAATGGCACGAACACACAATGCACTAAACACTTCACAGAAAATCACTGTCACTGACACTGCTCAAAGTTGCTGAAATTCTTCGAGGAGAGGTGACGCACGGGAGTTGACCCAAGCGAGAGAGGAGTCCGTACGCCGGCTTTCCACAGACTTTGCACTTTCACTCGTAATTATCCAGTAAGATCGGATCACTGCGCCATGTTAGGTTCTGAATAAAAAGTTCTATATACAGGAGAGAACACAAACACCTGTATAGTTTTGTAGGTTCGGTTTACTGGATAAGAGTATGTACACAGAGGGAAGCAGCACTCTCCCTTGGCTAGTCTCCTTGTCAACTGCTATAGGCGACGTATGGCAAGTGATACATTAGCAGCTTCCATACGTCGCCAGGCACATTAATTAGGCATGTGGGATATGGTAATAACATTGCCACACGCTGCTAGCTACATAAATGGAGCACATACATAATATACATACATGACATATAATCCAGCATACATAATATACATACAGGTACTTCTCCAGGTGATTTCGAATAGAGTTTGAAAATCGGTAATACATTCCCTATCCTCCAGGATTCTGGTACTACACCTGTTTTTAAGGACATGTTAAACAATTTTACTAAAGTCATAGTGAGCTCTTCCTTACATTCCTTTAATACTCTGGTAAATATCTCATTGGGACCAGGTGACTTATTAGGCTTTAGTTTGTCTATTTGCTTACTAACATCATTACTAGTCATGCTTAATTTGTTTTCTTCACTATCTCTGAACAGAGTCAGTGCCTCAGGTATCATGTTTAAATATTCGGTGGTGAAAATGGTTGAAAAATATTTATTCAGATTATTGCTCATTTCTCCGTCCTTATCAGTTAGCTCGCCGGTATCTGTTTGTATTGGTCCAATCTTATCTCGTGTTTTAGTTTGATACATTTAATAGAATCCTTTGGGGTTTGTCTTTGCCTCCCTTGCTACCTTCAGTTCATTATTCTTCTTTGCTCTCCTTATCTCGGTCTTAACCCTACCGGCCAATACCTTATAATAATCCCGAAGGTAAATTTCGCCACGATTTATCCTTCTACCTAAAACCTTCCTTTGGTCAATAATGTTCTTTAAATAATTATTTATCCATTTAAGGTCATTGTTATCTGATCTGAGTTTTTTGTATGGTATGTTCTACCTTTGTGCATTATGTAACTCATTATTTAAATTGTCGTAGAACTCTGCAATCTTAGATCTCGTTATCAGGTCGGTGTCAGCCGTCAGGTTCATGGAGGGGTGAGGTGAGTGTGAGTCACCCCCAGGTGTGATACCCCTTCCCTCAACTGCCTTCTCAAACTATCAAAGTTTGCCCTTCTGAAATCTGGGACTTAAGTGGAATTTTCCTTTGGTCTGCCCTGAAAATCTAACTGGAATCTAATTTCTTTGTGATCGCTGTTTGCAAGTTCGTTCCCTACCTCGACATTGCTAATGAGGTTTTCTCTGTTCGACAGAACTAAATCGAGTATATTATTACCCTGGGTGGGTTCGGTTATATGTTGACTATGGAAACAGTCCTGGATCGTTTCGAAAAAAATCCTCTGATTCCGAGTTACCCGTAAGGTCAGTCCAATCTATTTGGCCAAGGTTAAAGTCGCTTACTATACAGACTTTGTTGTGTATGGAAGCCCTGCGCATTTCATCCCAGATAAGTCGCTCTTTCACTCTATCAAGATTGGGAGGTCTATATATTACTCCTGCGATTAATTTTTCCCTATCATCGATTAATTCTATCCAAATTGTTTCTGTATTCAGCTCATTTTTATTTCCTTGTTTATTTCACACTTCAGGTTATCCCTGACATAGATTGCTACTCCGCCTCCTTTCCTGGTCTGCCTGTCGGTTTGGAACAATTTGTAACCTACAATTTGGTATTCGACAGGTAACTCACGTGAGTCTAGGTTGATCCATGTTTCGGTACATACCAAGGCCCTAATATCATCCAGTTTGTTTCTCATACTTCTACTGTTTGCGTAGTAGACATTTAGGTTAGTCGTGTTCTGAGTCCTTCCTTTACCGCTTTTAGGTCTTAACTCGCTGTCTAATTAAGCTTTGTCTTCATTCCTAACACTATTTCCCTGTAACCTTCTAATTTGTTTACCCACTTCCACATGCCCATATGTTCCCCTAGTAGTTTAAACACTGCAATATATTTTGAACTGCCCCCTCTAGAGACCCCGCCAGGGTTGCCACCCCATCCCGAGACAGGTGCACCCCATCCCTAGCATAAAGGTCCCTTCTGCCGCAGAAGTTGTCCCAGTTGTCAATGAATGGGACTGATATTGACTTGCAATGTCTGTCAAGACGGTTGTTGACACCAACTGCCCTTGACAAACATTCACTACCAACTCTCCTTCTAGGAAGGACACCGCATATGATAGGGATTTCTCCCTTAGTCCGAATACGATCTATATCTGCCTTGAACTTATCAAGAAGCTCCTCGCTCCTACACCGGCCAATATCATTGCACTGAGGCAGATAATGGGTTTGTTCCCATTACCAGACAAGATATTGTCCATCCTGTCAATTATATCCCCCTCCCCATCTCCTGGCAAACACACCGTCATCCTATTTTTATTTTTACCACAAAAAGCCCTGTCCAAGTACCTTACCTGTGAGTCACTAACAATTAAAGTTTTTATACCTTCCTTGTCAGCCCTGCCCCTGACTGTACTAACGTCCAATTCATCTATCAAGGGACTGAACGAGTTGGTGCACTTAGCTGTTGTTGTTGTTGTTGACGTATCCTTGGTGTGTTTTTTCACCACCAGTTTGGTTATCCCTCTCCTCACAACCTTCCATTCGCATGAGTTTTCGTCAGACACGAGCTTTCCTTGTCTCGCCTCTTCCTTCATCCTCGCCCTTAATTTCAGGTTCTCCAACTTCGCCCTCTCTAATTCTTCCTTGGCCCTCTCCAGCTCAGTCAACAAAAGCACACACCCCAGACCACACATACCACTGGCCATATCTGATAATTATCCCTCGGGAGCTAACCCTGCCGTGACCTTTCCTCTAGTAAGGTCAGAACACAACTGAGGTAAAGTACTTTCCGAGATTCTCGTACGGACACACCCACAAACAAACACACAGACATACTTCCTTGTTTTATATATATATATATATATATATATATATATATATATATATATATATATATATATATATATATATATATATATATATATATATATATACATATATATATATATATGCAAGTAAATCACTGTAGGTGCGCGTGATCTAGGTATATGCTGATAACCACCAGGAAAGAAGAAAACACGAAGTTCCCAAGCGCTTTCGTGTAAGTCACATCTTCAGGGGTGAGTACAGACTAGTCTGTACTCACCCCTGAAGATGTGAATTACACGAAAGCGCTTGGGAACTTCGTGTTTTCTTCTTTCCTGGTGGTTATCAGCATATATATATATATATATATTTCATCAGCCCAATAAAGCACGCGGACTTCTACATACAATCAACACCTCAACCCGCCAGGATTCGAACCCACGATCCACGAGCCCATGACTGTGAACGGGAAACGCTACCTCTGGACCACCAGGATACTAAAAGCAGTCCTAGACTCTGTTATATTTCACACAAAGACTGTTCAACGAGCTTATGGCGCCGTGAACCTCTAATGGGGACTACCCATATCATGTAGGGTTGAGGTGTTGATTGTATGTAGAAGTCTACATGCTTTATTGGGCTAATGAAATATATATGGATCCTCGTGTTTCGAAGCCAGATTTGGTAAAACGTTACTCTGACCACCTATGTGATACGGGTAGTCCCCATTAGAGGTTGACCGCACCATAAGCTCGTTGAGCAGGCTTTGTGTGAAATATAACAGAGTCTAGGACTGCTTTTAGTATCCTGGTGGTCCAGAGGTAGCATTCCCCGGTCACAGTCATGGGCTCGTGGGTCGTGGGTTCGAATCCTGGTGAGTTGAGGTGTTGATTATATATAAATATATATATATATATATATATATATATTGATAATATTACACAGGGAAAGGGGAAACAATGGAGCTCCTTAGCTTTCGTTTTTATTCAAGACATTTTCAGAAGCAACTGAATTACATGGACAGAGAGAGGCTTAAGTACACAGGGTGACCTTACTAAACATGAGGTCAGGTCATAAACATGACATCCACTAATCCGCACACCAACACCACCACACACGCAAAGGAGCTTAAGAGAAAGGGCGACGTGACGAGTCAAGTTAAGTCTGGTAAGAAATATGAGACCCACTAATCATCTATCCTACATCTAACTCCAATGCTTTCAAAGCATTTTTAACCTTGGGCCACTGACAAATAAATTTGTGTAACATATTATCAGTTTTGTACTGACCATCACTAAGGTTTATAGAATTCAATTCCCTAATCAAACTAGCTTTAACCAGAAGTCTTTCTGTGACACATGATGATTTGTACACTTCGAAGCTGTTTTCCCAATCCAAGGGATGATAATTGTTCCTAAAATGAACGGACAGTGCACTTCTTTCAGATGCTGTTCTGATATTGTACTTGTGCTGGTTTAATTCTGAGTTAGAATGCTTTTGCCGTCTGTCCTACATAATTTCCATTACAGCTGCAACGTGAAATGCAGTAAACACTTCCATTTACAGTCAAGGTTGGGCTATTCTTGATTAATATATTAGTAATAGTTGAGTCATACTTACAAACAACATTAATATTTAATAATTTAAGGGACTGAATTAAAGGGACAAATTCATTGCGATAAGGCAGAGTCAAAATATTCTTAAATGTAGGAATTTGCCTGGTTTGAGTAGAATGAAAGGATTTCTTAGCCCTTTTAAAGCAATAATCAACAAACAATGAAGGGGACCCAAGTTTTTGTGCAATAGACTGAATGTGTTTCAGTTCTTAATCAATAAATTCAGCGTCACAAATACGCAAACATCTCAAAAACATAGCAGAAAAAATTTACATTTTGGTAGATTCCACGTGACTCGATAAAAAATGTATGAAACTGTCTACCTGTGTATGCTTTTTGTACACCTTAAATTTATAGTTATGACCATTTCTAATGATAAACATATCAAGAAATTGAAGGGATCCATTTATTTCTCTTTCAATTTTGAAAAAAAAAGTATCATGTTCAATAGTCAAATCTAACAGTTGCAATTTATCTTTAAGAAATGAAAGTAGGTCTTTCACTGGTAATCCAGTGAAAAGTGAATTTACACCAAAACTTATTAAGTCACATGGTACATTGTGTTTCTTGAGTTTATCAATTAAATCACTGCTGTTGTGTATATGTGAATTAGATATTTGGCCTGTAAGAGGGGATAGCATCCTAACCAACCACTTGGATAATTTGGACGTAACAGAACCCACAGAACTCACGAGAGGACGTAATGGATTGTTAAGCTTATGTGTTTTGATCAATCAATACATATACGGTAAAGTGGGATTGATTTGAGAGAGCTGTTTGATGAGATCGGCGTTCTTTTTCGATAACACCTTCATTTTGGAATTCGATCACTTATTAATATTTTCCAGGGGATCTTTTCTAAGCTTACAATAAGTGCTTTCATCACTTAGTAATGAATTCATCTTATCATTAAAGTCGCTTTTATCCAAAATTACAATAGCATTGGACTTATCAGCCTTAGTAATATGGATATTCACATTTCTTTTCAAGCTTAATAAGGCTGTTTCAAATCTTTTCGGAATGTTTGAAAACACTTTCTTTCGTAAAACACTATGTATACAACCTTTAGCTATGGAAATATCTTTATTTGTAACATGTATCGACTTATTCTTTTCCAGGTTGATTATACCTTTAGCAATAGTAAGCGGATTAACACACCGTTGAGTGATAGAGAACTTCCTACCAAAACCAAGCACAAGTTTCTCATTTGTCTGTACATCATAAGTTGATAAATTTATGAACAAATTTGGATCACTCAGCTTAGACCAATAGTAGTGAAGAAAAACGACGGAACGCTGAGGTTGTGCATTGACTATCGTAACTTATATAAAGTCACGGTACGAGATGCATTTCCTCTGCCTCGGATAAATGAAACTCTAAAATCTCTGACGGGGGCCCAGTTTTTCTCAACTTTCGATCTGGCGGCGGGATATCACCAGATAGAAGTAAAACCTTCAGACCGTCCAAAGACTGCCTTCAGCACAAGCTTCGGACACTTTGAGTACAGACGACTGCCTATGGGATTGTCAAATAGTCAGGGAACCTTTCAGAGATACATGGAGCGGATTTTAGGGGTAAGATTTTCTCCTCGTTGCTTGTATACCTTGATGATGTGATGGTGTTTTCAAGTACAATACATCAGCATATAGTCAGATTGAGGGAATTGTTTTGCAGATGAGGGAGAATAACCTAAGATTTAAACCTAAAAAGTGTGAAATAATGGCTTCCAAAGTAAGTTATTTAGGATATCAGGTGTCAGCTGAAGGCATCACAGCTGATCCTGAGAAAATTTGGGTAGTAAGAGATTGGCCACTCCTCACACGGTGAAAGATGTGCGGTCTTTTCTAGGGTTCACATCGTTTTATAGGAAATTTGTTAAACGTTTTGCCCAAATAGCTGCCCCACTGCATGCGTTAATGCATGGGAAATCTAAGGATCGGGTAGGTAGTGAGTGGGGAGAAGAACAACAACAGGCTTTTGAGAAACTGAAAGACAGGATGACGCAGAAACCGGTGTTGGCTTGCCCAGATTTCACTCAGGAGTTTATATTAGAGACAGACGCAAGTTTGAGTGGGCGAGGTGCGGTGCTGTCCCAGCGGAAGGATGTTCGCACTCAAATTTGCAGTAGTAGATAAATTCAGGGATTATTTGGCGGGGAAACGTTTCACGGTCTATACACATAATAACCCGCTCAGTCATCGAGAGAAGGCTAAGCTAGGTACCGTGGAAAGTAGGTGGAATGCGGATGTCGAGCAGTTTAACTTTACTATAGCGTACAAGCCGGGGAAAAACAACACGGTGGCGGATTCTCTATCTAGAATCCCGACGGAACAGGAGGAAGATAGTGAGGAAGAGTATACAGCTATGCAGGTAGTAGAGGAGAACGGGGCAGGAAGAAAGGAACTGTGGACCATAGATGGGCTGCGTAAGGAGCAAGAAGGCATGAACTATGTTACAAAAATGCGAAGATGGTTGGCGGGAGAGCTGCCGGGGGACAAGGTACAGGTAGAGCTCCAAAGTGATGACTTCCGCAAGATGTACCGAGCGAGGAAATCCCTGATAGTAAGAGAAGAGGTTGTCTGGCATAGAAAACCCGAAGGAAAGAAGGGAGGTGCCAGTGTTATCTCCAAACTTGCAGGAGGCGTTGATTAGAGCCTCCCACTATGAGTTTGGACATCAGGGGCAAGATCGTACTCTGTCGCTGGTGCAGGAGCGAAGTTTTTGGCCAGGCATGGGAGAAATAGTGCGGGACTACATAGCCAGCTGCGAAAGGTGTGGAGTGGCAAAAGATGAAGTGCCAAAACTCCAGCTGCGTTTAGGAATGATTGAAGCTGTCAAACCATTAGAAACACTGGCAGCAGATTTCACCTTGCTGGACAAGCGGCAAGGATTTGAGAATGTCATGATAATGGTTAACAAGTGCAGTCGTTACACTTGGGCCTTTCCCACCAAAGACCAGAAAGCCTCGACGATTGCAAAGATCCTGGTGAATTGGAACTTCCTGGCAGTGGGTGCCCCTGAGCGATTGTTGACCGATCAGGGTAGAAATTTTGGAAGTGCATTGGTCCGACAAACGTGTGCCACCTTTGGGGTGAAGAAAAGAAGAACGTCAGCATATCATCCACAGGGAAATGGTATGGTGGAACGGTTCAATAGAACCCTGCACGGTCTGCTGGCCACCCTAGAGGAAGGGGAAAAGATTAACTGGCCCGAGCATCTGCACACCACGACGGGGTTTTCCCCATTCCTGTTGTTTTACAGGAGAGAACCAAACCTGCCGTTTGACCTTAAGCCAGAAGTAGATCCAGAGCCGGTAGATGATTGGGTGATGGTGATTAGAGACCTGCAACGGAGATTGCAGGAGGCAGTGGAGACCAATGTAAGGAGACGCAAGGAAATAAACAGAAGAAAAAGAGAGGAGAAAGCCCACGAGAGTAACTGGGAAGTAGGCCAGGAGGTTTTGCTGAGGAACAATGCAAAAATAGGCAGGTGTAAGCTCCAAAACCATTGGTTTGACACAAGATGGCACATTGTTGAGGTCCTAAATTCTAGGCCGGGTTTTTACCGCATTGAGCCCAGTGGGGAAGAAGACCTGGACGCGAGAGTGGAAAATCGGAGCAACATGAAGGCTGCTCCACCCCTAAGGCATCCGGGAGACCAGGTGATGGATGAATCTGAAGATGAAGACGTGGGGCCCCCACCCCAGTTGGGCATGATGAAGAGAAGTAGTTCAGAGAGGTCGATCAAGCTTCCAGCTGAGAGACGAAGACGAAGTCGACAGATTACAGTTTAGGTGTGCATGATAATGAGAAAAAGTAGGTTGTTGAGGGTGAGTTGGAGGAGTCGTGAGTAGGGCAGAGGGGATTGGAGAGATGGCTAGGTCAGAAATGTGCTTTGAGTGTGGTTGCTGTCATGAGCGGGATTGAGTTGCTGTCATGAGCGGGATTGAGTGTACAGTTGTGATGTCCAGCGCCTCACTAATATGGACTGGTACATTGTCAGAGGGCTGGTCTGCCGGCCAGGCCAAAGGAGAGTATGCAGGATTTGGATTTGGTATTATTTTTGACACTGGTTCTCTAGCTCAAGGGCCAGGCCAAAGGAGAGTATGCAGGATTTGGATTTGGTATTATTTTTGACATTGGTTTTCTAGTTTAAGGGCCAGGCAAAAGGGGAGCGTGTTTGTTCTGGTTGGCTTTAATTTGGACTAGGAAAGAGTGCAGATTTGAAGGTGGCTTCTAAGTTGTTCTCTCAGCACATGAGGACAGTGCTGTTTTCTTTAAGGGGGGTCTAGTGTTAGTGGGAGAGAGAAGGGGAGAAGAGAAGACGGAAATGCTGCGTTTAGCACGTTGCAGGTGCGAGGTGCAGTTATTAGAACAAGTCTTTTTAGGGGGGGGGGGGTCGTATGCATGTTTTTCTCAGCACATGAGGACAGTGCTGTCTTTTTTAGGGGGGTCGATTGTAATATTCAGAAATTTCAGACGCAATGCCAACATTGGCGATACTGAGTCTTCCAAGGTCTTCTGAGGGAGGACAGCGCTCCCTCTATCGTAGTGAGAATTCCGGGAACTGCGCCCATATAATATTAAGTATACTCTGGCGACTTAATTTGGACGTGAATTAAGAAATTAAATATCAGTTATTTAATTAAAAATGATTATAGATCGTTTCCCAGTCTGAAAATGTTGCGTACTAGGGTGTGTCATAGGAGGGAAGATCAGCTAAAACTAATGGCCCATCACTTTTTTGGTAGATTTTAGTGTATATAAACAGAAAATAATTTCAGTTTCAATATTTTGCAACCTTTTGCTAGGTAAATTTTAGCGTGAAATTTATCGAAAATCTAACGTACAGCTGCATTACTGCACTACAATTAAATAGTGAACATTGCTTTTTGACTTCATTCTTTAACAACCCAACTAACAATATTTTTTTCTGTTTCAGATTCTGATGCATTTATAAGTTGATAATATTTGCGATGGCTGCTTGTGTCAGGACGAGGAACCAAAAATCCAGCCATCTCAGTCACTATCTTGGGTCTGGGAGAGAGCTCCTGAAGTCGGAGTTGCCTACATTGAGAGATGCTTTGAGATACGGTGTTTTAATCAGGCAAATCAGTGAAAAGAACCAAAGAACTTACACAAACAAAGACATTGCCAGTGATATGACCAAAGCTGTCTTGGCACAGTACACTCTGGCTAACGCTCAGTTCAAGCCTCCAGTCATAACAAGTCAGAAGAAGATTAGTGAGAGACTGCTAGCCAGTTGGGAAAAGGCAAGAGATATCTCTCTTGGGAGAGGAAAACTTGCAGTTAAGGACAGCTTTGCCAAGCAACTGGACCAGTTATTTGACATAATTACTTGCAAGTGCCCAATTGTTCTCTGTCCTGAGTTTGGATGCGATCGTGACTGTAAATCCGAGGCCCACATCTCCTGTATTTGCAAGCGTGAACTGAAGATTCCTGTGATCGAACTGGCATTTGTCAAAGCACAGAGAGAGAAGACTGGCAGTATAGGGGCTCTCATGATTTCTAGCCAAGATATTCCGGAGTCCAAGAGACAGGAGGCTGCCACAGAGAGACAGAAGAGGAGAAGAGTTGCCGAGGAAAAGAGACTTGAGAAGGCCCAGGGTGAGGTAAAAAAAGGCCGATGATTGGAGTCAAGCTGATTCAGAGTTTAATGACTTCCCCATGGCTGATCCGAGTGCTGACCAGGAGAATGGTGACTTTGTCCCTAACCCAGAAAATAATGATCCCAAACCTTCCAGGCATAAGATTCGAAATAGGAAAGATATCCCGAGCATAGCTCTGACCAGCATGCGACACCACACTGGTCTCAGAGAAACTGCAGAGATTGCAACAGCTGCCTGGGTTGACGGTGGTTTGATGACACCTGATGATGTTCACCTGGTGATAGATCATAACAAAGTAAGGAGAGCTCAGGAGAAACTTGTCAGTAACCTAGAAGAGGAGTTTGATAAGGGGATAAGAGAAAATGGAATCAATTGTTTGTTCTTTGATGGGAGAAGGGATGACACTAAAGTGTTCATGAAAGTTGGAGATTCTGACAAGTTGTTCCCTGCCATGGTGAAGGAGGAACACTACTCCTGCTGCAGTGAACCAGGAGGGAAGTATTTGTGGCATTTCACTCCAGAGAAAGATGACATCAGGAAACCAGCTGAGATAGTGGCAGATAACATTGTGAACTGGCTCAGAGAGAGGAACGTAGACCAGACCCTGCAGGCCATTGGAGGGGACAGCACCAACACGAACACAGGGTGGCAAGGGGGGGTCATACAGTGGATAGAGCGGAAGATTGGGAGGAAGCTGGTCTGGATTGTTTGTGACCTCCACACCAACGAGTTGCCACTCAGACATCTGATCCAGGAGCTGGATGGCAAGACTCTTTCAAACAACAGATGGTCTGGTCCTCTTGGCAAGATGCTGGACTCTGCCACTGAGTTAGAAATAAATCCGAGCTTTGAAAAAATCACAGTTGGCCCTCCACTCGTTGAGCTTGCACATACTGTCATTGACGACCTGAGTACTGACCAGTACTATGGTTACATGATTTGCAGTGCCATCAAAACTGGGGTCATGCCTGATAGACTTGCTTACCTGCAGATAGGTCCAGTCTCACATTCTAGGTGGCTCACAACGGCTCTCAGGTTCTGCAGAATTTGGGTCGCTCATCATAAACTGAAAGAGAACCAGCTTCACAACCTGAGACTTATTGACCAATTCATCGTGAGTGTCTACTTGCCAAATTGGTTCAACACCAAGGTCAAGTCATCGTTCTCCGAAGGTCCGAGGCATGTTCTCTTCCAGCTTGAGCTCCTGAGGAATCAGCCAAGGAAGGTTGTTCAGATTGTGGAGCTGACTGTGAGGAGATCTTCCTGGTATGCTCATCCCGAGGCAGTTCTGCAGACAATGCTCTGCAGTAAGGATGAGGAGGAGAGAAGAGTGGCAGTCAAAAAGATCTTGGATATGAGACTTATGAGAGGATCTGGGCATGACGAATCAGTTGGTGACGATTCCTTCAGGGTCAGGAAGACTCCTGAAGTCAATCTAGGTGCCAAGACCCTCACTGATCTCATAGATCTGGATAACATCCAGGCTGGCAGTGAGCCCCCTCTTACCTGCAGCCTCACCAATGTTCAAGTCAGAGCTTTCCTGGACAACCCCATGCATGTCCCTGCCTGGCCCTCGCACACCCAGAGTATAGAGCAGTCACGTGTACAGCCAGGAGAGGAGGGAAGGCTACATCCGAGCTCAGGTGGTCAGCAGGGAGGTGATGAGTAGAAACAGAAGCAAGAAAGACATGTTCTCTATGGTGTGCAGCAACACCGGGTCGTAGTAGTAAAACCAGTTTTTGTATTTGATGATTTTGTTTTCTAAAGGAATATTAAATTAATAAATGTGTCAAGATCATTCGTTTCACTATTCTGGATCATTTTCATCCTAATAAATTAACCTGATACATTTACTTTACTTTAAATAAGCTATTTAGTGGTGTTGGTAAAAGGGTGGGAATACTGAATTTTCATAAGATTTCAAGTTAAAATTTGCCTAGCAAAAAATGAAAACTTTTCAAATCTGAAGATATCACATGATTCTGCACGTAGAACTACATCATTAATACCATGGGCCGATTTTTCAAACTCAAAAAAAAAAAAATTCGCCTCGGTATGACACACCCTATTGCGTACGTCCTAATTAAGCTATTAGTCGTGTGCTAAATAAGTCACTCCTTCAAGGCGTGAGCGTCTTGTGGGAGCGTGTTTGGGTAGAGTCGAGAGAGTGGTCAAGCCAGCAAGACCACCCCTGCTTTGTACCCAGGAGAGATGACCACGTGAACTGGTTACTTTCGTTCATTTAACTTCAGTATTAACAAGTGAGTTTTATTCAATCTCAGACAAAGCTAGATAGGGCGGTAGGAACAAACAATGAGTGAGTGACGGTGATGTGAGACAATAGCTAGCAGAGGGTTTGTTGCAGGGCTTCTGTAGAGCCCACACGGTATGAGAGGTCTACACGATCTGTACGAGTCCACTCACCTGAGTTGAGTCCAACCCGTTGAATATGGTGAGGATTGGAGTGAAACCAGCTGTCTGGGAGTACAACTAACGACGTGGGACCATCGTCTGTCCCCGTTTGACGATCGTTTGGGGTCATCAGGTCTCCTCTACCTCGGCTCACAATATCACATATCTTCAAGCAGTTTAGTGAAAACCTTTTAACGGGAAACTAAAGCTCCTCTCAACTGTACAAGGTCTAATTTGCCCACTCCCTTCCGTTTCATGGATGTACTGAGTGTAAAATGAGGCTAGCTGAGTGAATGAATGGTCACACACTGAGATCAGGAGTCTAGTGGGTAATTAGCGGTACATTTTCAAGGTTGAGAAGGATTTGTTTGTGCTTTAAGGAAATACGGGTGCATGCTTGGTTGTGCCTTAAGAAAATAAGGGTGCATGCGGAACCTATGTGTGAGGTTAAGGAGCATGTTTTCACGGGTATTGGTGGACTCAATAACTTCTTAATAGTGATAATATTTTTTCAGTGACTGATATTTTCTTACTGTGTGTAGTTAATATTTCTAAAATAATTTTGATAGTATTGTTTTTATGTTTATGTGTCACTAATTGATGTCAGATAACGAGGGAACTGTTTTCAAATAAGGTTCATCCTCTCTGTTGTAAGTAAAACTGTTGATTTAGTTATTTTAATGCTTTAATATTTCTTTATAATTTCAATATCATGTATAACTTTTGTTCCCCAGTGTAGTGTCTTAATCCAGGTTAAAAGGTGTGCATCTGTTGGTGTAACATTATTTGGTTGAGTGCCCTTAAGGCTTATTCATGGTGGAGTTAATAATTTCTTATTTTTCTAAACCATTTTCTCAGTGATTGATATCATTTTGTTCAAAGCCCTTAAGGTCTGCAAGCAACATATTCTTAATACTTTTAATTTATTGTTCTCTAATGAGGCATTTTCTAAGTTTCTAATAATTTCAATATTATGTATAACTTCTAGTCCCCAGAGTAGTGTTTTAAGCCAGGTTAAGAGGTGCGCATATGTTGGTGTACCATTATTGATTGTGTCTGTATTGTTGTAGGGAATATAAGTGTCTAAATTTTACAGTGCATCTCATTCACCTCATTCACAGGTGCAATCCTTCCAAGGGTCACGGAGAATTCATTTTGTCAGTAAATTTAAGAGTGTTGTGCTGGTTCGGGTTTCTTTTTAAAGGGGCGCTTCCACTGCAATTACCATCTAATAATAATAAACCCCAAATCAAGTGAGAATAAAAATACATTTCCGACCGGTTACATATATATATATATATATATATATATATATATATATATATATATATATATATATATATATATATATATATATATATATATATATATTTCATTAGCCCAATAAAGCACGCGGACTTCTACATACAATCAACACCTCAACCCGCCAGGATTCGAACCCACGGCCCACAAGCCTATGACTGTGACCGGGGAACGCTAACCGCTGGACCAGGGAAAAGGGAAACAATGGAGCACCTTAGCTTTCGTTTTTATTCAAGACATCTTCGTGGTGTTGGTGTTGTTATTGGCGTTGGTGGTGTTACTAGAGTTGGTGGTGTGACTCGTGTTGGTGGTGTTACTAGAGTTGGTGCTGTTACTGGTGTTGGTGCTATTCCTGGTGTTGGTGGTGTTACTAGTGTTGGTGGTGTTACTGGTGTTAGTGCTGTTGCTAGTGCTGGTGCTGTTACTGGTGTTGGTGTTGTTACTGGTGTTGGTGCTGTTACTAGTGTTGCTGCTGTTACTGGTGCTAGTGCTGTTGCTAGTGCTGGTGCTGTTACTGGTGTTGGTGCTGTTACTGGTCTTAGTGATGTTACTGGTTTTGGTGCTTTTACTGCTGTTGATGGTGTTACTGGTGTTAGTGCTGTTGGTAGTGCTGGTGCTGTTACTGGTGTTGGTGCTGTTGCTTGTGTTGGTGCTATTGCTGTTGTTGGTGCTGTTACAGGTGTTGGTGGTGTTACTGGTATTGGTGGTGTTACTAGTGTTGGTGGTGTTACTAGTGTTAGTGCTGTTGCTAGTGCTGGTGCTGTTACTGATGTTGGTGGTGATACTGGTATTGGTGGTGTTACTGGTGTTGGTGGTGTTACTGGTGTTAGTGCCGTTGCTAGTGCTGGTGATGTTACTGGTGTTGGTGCTGTTACTGGTGTTGGTGCTGTTACTGGTCTTAGTGCTGTTACTGGTGTTGGTGCTTTTACTGGTGTTGGTGGTGTTATTGGTGTTAGTGCTGTTGCTAGTGCTGGTGCTGTTACTGGTGTTGTTGCTTGTGTTGGTGCTATTGCTGTTGTTGGTGCTGTTACAGGTGTTGGTGGTGTTACTGGTATTGGTGGTGTTACTAGTGTTGGTTGTGTTACTGGTGTTAGTGCTGTTGCTAGTGCTGGTGCTGTTACTGGTGTTGGTGTTGTTACTGGTGTTGGTGGTGTTACTGGTATTGGTGGTGTTACTAATGTTGGTGGTGTTACTGGTGTTAGTGCTGTTGCTAGTGCTGGTGCTGTTACTGGTGTTGGTGCTGTTACTGGTGTTGGTGCTGTTACTAGTGTTGGAGCTGTTACTGGTGTTAGTGCTGTTGCTAGTGCTGGTGCTGTTACTGGTGTTGGTGCTGTTACTGGTCTTAGTGATGTTACTGGTTTTGGTGCTTTTACTGCTGTTGATGGTGTTACAGGTGTTAGTGCTGTTGGTAGTGCTGGTGCTGTTACTGGTGTTGTTGCTTTTGCTGTTGTTGGTGCTGTTACTGGTGTTGGTGGTGTTACTGGTATTGGTGGTGTTACTAGTGTTGGTGGTGTTACTGGTGTTAGTGCTGTTGCTAGTGCTGGTGCTGTTACTGATATTGGTGGTGTTACTGGTATTGGTGGTGTTGCTAGTGTTGGTGGTGTTACTGGTGTTAGTGCTGTTGCTAGTGCTGGTGATGTTACTGGTGTTGGTGCTGTTACTGGTGTTGGTGCTGTTACTGGTCTTAGTGCTGTTACTGGTGTTGGTGCTTTTACTGGTGTTGGTGGTGTTACTGGTGTTAGTGCTGTTGCTAGTGCTGGTGCTGTTACTGGTGTTCGTGGGGTTGCTTGTGTTGGTGCCATTGCTGTTGTTGGTGCTGTTACAGGTGTTGGTGGTGTTACTGGTATTGGTGGTGTTACTAGTGTTGGTTGTGTTACTGGTGTTAGTGCTGTTGCTAGTGCTGGTGCTGTTACTGGTGTTGGTGTTGTTACTGGTGTTGGTGGTGTTACTGGTATTGGTGGTGTTACTAATGTTGGTGGTGTTACTGGTGTTAGTGCTGTTGCTAGTGCTGGTGCTGTGGCTGGTGTTGGTGCTGCTACGATGTTGATGATGTTACTAGAGTTGGTGGTGTGACTGATGTTGGTGGTGTTACTGGTGCTGTTACTGGTGTTGGTGGTGTTACTGGTGCTGTTACTGTTGTTGGTGTTGTTGCTGGTATTGGTGGTGTTACTAATGTTGGTGTTGTTATTGGTGTTAGTGCTGTTACTGGTGTTGGTGGTGTTGCTGGTGACGGTGGTGTTACTGGTATTGGTGGTGTTACTAATGTTGGTGTTGTTATTGGTGTTAGTGCTGTTACTGGTGTTGGTGGTGTTACTGTCTTTGGTGGTGTTACTGGTGTTGGTGCTGTTAATGGTGTTGGTTCTGTTACTAGTGTTGGTGGTGTTACTGGTGTTAGTGCTGTTACTAGTGTTTGTGCTGTTGCTGGTGTTGGTGGTGTTATTGGTGCTGTTACTGGTGTTGGCGTTACTGGTATTTGTGGTGTTACTGCTTTTACTGGTGTTGGTGCTGTTGCTCATGTTGGTGGTGTTACTGGTGATTTATTGGTGTTGGTGGTGTTATTGGTATTGTTGGTGTTACTGGTGTTGGTGCTGTTGCTGGTGTTGGTGCTGTTGCTAGTGCTGGTGCTGTTACTGTTGTTGGTGCTGTTGCTTGTGTTGGTGCTATTGCTGTTGTTGGTGCTGTTACTGGTGTTGGTGCTGTTAATGGTGTTGGTGTTGTCTGGTTTTTGGTGCTGTTACTGGTGTTGGTGGTGTTACTGGTGTTGGTGCAGTTACTGGTGTTGGTGCTGTTACTGGTGTTGGTGCTGTTACTAGTGCTAGTGCTGTAACTGAAATTGGTGCTGTTACTGGAGTTGGTGCTGTTACTGGTGTTGGTGCACTTAGTGGTGTTGGTGCAGTTACTGATGTTGGTGCTGTTACTGGTGTTGATGCTGTTACTGGTGTTGGTGCTACTACTGGTTTTGGTGCTGTCTCTGGTGTTGTTGCTGTTACTAGTGCTAGTGCTGTTACTGGTGTTGTTTCTGGTGTTCGTGGTGTTACTGGTGTTGGTGCTGTTACTGGTGTTGGTGATATTACTGGTATTGGTGATGTTACTGGTGTTGGTGGTGTTACTAGTGTTGGTGGTGTTACTGGAGTTGGTGGTGTTACTAGTGTTGGTGGTGTTACTGGTGTTCGTGGTGTTACTGGTGTTGGAGGTGTTACTTGAGATGGTGGTGTTACTAGTTTTTGTGGTGTTACTGGTGTTAGTGCTGTTACTGGTGTTGGTGCTGTTACTGGTCTTGGTGCTGTTACTGGTGTCCATGCTCTTATTGGTGACATTCCTGCTTCTGGTGTTGGTGATGTTACGCATGTTGGTGCTGTTACTGGTGATGGTGGTGTTACTGGTGTTGGTGGTGTTACTGGTGTTGGTGGTGTTACTGAAGTTGGGGCTGTTACTGGAGTTGGTGGTGTTTCTGGTGTTGGTGCTGTTACTGGCATTGGTGTTGCTAATGTTGGTGCTGTTACGGGTGTTGGTGCTGTTACTAGTGACGGTGCATTTACTGGGGTTGGTGCTGTTACTGGTGATGGTGCTCTTACTGGTGTTGGTGCTCTTACTGATGTTGGTGCTCTTACTGGTGTTGTTGCTGTTACTGGTGACGGTGCTGTTACTGATGTTGGTGCTGCTGCTGGTGTTGGTGGTGTTACTGGTGTTGGTGCTGTTACTAGTGTTGTTGCTGTTACTGGTGACGGTGCTGTTACTGATGTTCGTGCTGCTGCTGGTGTTGGTGGTGTTACTGGTGTTGGTGCTGTTACTGGTGTTGGTGCTGTTACTAGTGACGGTGCATTTACTGGGGTTGGTGCTGTTACTGGTGATGGTGCTCTTACTGGTGTTGGTGGTCTTACTGGTGTTGTTGCTGCTACTGGTGACGGTGCTGTTACTGATGTTGGTGCTGCTGCTGGTGTTGGTGGTGTTACTGGTTTTGGTGCTGTTACTAGTGTTGTTGCTGTTACTGGTGACGGTGCTGTTACTGATGTTCGTGCTGCTGCTGGTGTTGGTGGTGTTACTGGTGTTGGTGCTGTTACTGGTGTTGTTGCTGTTACTGGTGTTAGTGCTGTTACTGCTTTTTAGTGCTGTTACTGGTGAGGATGCTATTAATGGTGTTGGTGCTCTTACGGGTGTTGGTGCTGTTACTGGTGTTGGTGCTATTATTGGTGATAGTGTTGTTACTGGTGTTGGTGGTGTTACTGGTGTTGGTGCTGTTACTGGTGTTGGTGCTATTATTGGTGATAGTGCTGTTACTGGTGTTGGTGGTGTTACTGGTGTTGGTGCTGTTGCTGGTGTTGGTGGTGTTACTGGTATTGTTGGTGTTACTGGTGTTGGTGCTGTTGCTGGTGTTGGTGCTGTTGCTAGTGCTGGTGCTGTTACTGGTGTTGGTTGTGTTACTGGTGCTGTTACTGGTGTTGGTGGTGTTACTGGTATTGTTGGTGTTTCTGGTGTTGGTGCTGTTGCTGGTGTTGGTGCTGTTACTACTGCTAGGGCTGTTACTGGTGTTGGTGCTGTTACTGGTGTTGGTGCTGTTATTGGTGTTAGTGCTGTTATTGGTGTTGGTGTTGTTACTGGTGTTGGTGCTGTTAAGGGTATTGGTGCTGTTACTGGTCTTGGTGCTGTTACTGGTGTTGGTGCTGTTACTAGTGCTAGTGCTGTTTCTGGTGTTGGTGCTGTTACTGGTGTTGGTGCTGTTACTGGTGTTGGTGCTGTTACTGGTGTTGGTGCTGTTACTAGTGCTAGTGCTGTTACTGGTGTTGGTCCTTTTAATGGTGTTGGGACTGTTACTGGTATTGGTGCTGTTATTGGTTTTGGTGGTGTTACTAGTGTTGGTGATGTTACTCGAGTTGGTGGTGTTACTAGTGTTTGTGGTGTTACTGGATGTTGCTGGTACTGGTGTTGGAGGTGTTACTGGAGTTGGTGGTGTTACTGGTGTTGGTGGTGTTACTGGTGTTAGAGCTGTTGCTAGTGCTGGTGCTGTTACTGGTGTTGGTGCTGTTGCTGGTGTTGGTGCTATTGCTGTTGTTGGTGCTGTTACTGGTGTTGGTGGTGTTACTGGTGTTAGTGCAGTTACTGGTGTTGGTGCTGTTGCTGGTGTTGGTGCTGTTACTAGTGCTAGTGCTGTTACTGGTGTTGGTGCTGTTACTGGTTTTTGGTGCTGTTACTGGTGTTGGTGCTCTTACTGGTGATAGTGCAGTTACTGGTGTTGGTGCTGTTATTGGTGTTGATGCCGTTACTGGTGTTGGTGCTACTGCTCGTGTTGGTTCTGTTACTGGTGTTGTTGCTGTTAATGGTGTTGGTGCTGTTCCTGGTGTTGGTACTGTTACTGGTGTTGGTGCTGTTACTGGTGTTGATGCTCTTAATGGTGTTGGTGCTACTGCTGGTGTTGGTGCTGTTACTGGTGTTGTTGCTGTTACTGGTGTTGGTGCTCCTACTGGTGTTGGTGCTGTTACTGGTGTTGGCGCTGTTACTGGTGTTGGTGGTGTTACTGGTGTTGTTACTGGTGTTGGTGGTGTTTCTGGTATTGTTGGTGTTACTGGTGTTGGTGCTGTTGCTGGTGTTGGTTCTGTTGCTAATGCTGGTGCTGTTACTGGTGTTGGTGCTATTGCTGGTGTTGGTGCTATTGCTGTTGTTGGTGCTGTTACTAGTGCTAGTGCTGTTACTGGTGTTGGTGCTGTTACTGGTGACATTGCTACTGCTGGTGTTGGTGCCGTTACTGGTGTTAGTGCTGTTACTGGTGACGGTCCTGTAAATGGTGTTGGTGTTGTTATTGGTGTTGGTGCTATTGGTGTTGGTGCTGTTACTGGTGTTGGTGCTGTTAATGGTGAGGGTGGTGTTACTGGTGTTGGTGGTGTTACTAATGTTGGTGTTGTTATTGGTGTTAGTGCTGTTACTTGTGTTGGTGATGTTACTGTGTTTGGTGGTGTTACTGGTGTTGGTGCTGTTAATGGTGTTGGATCTGTTACTAGTGTTGGTGGTGTTACTGGTGAGAGTGCTGTTACTGGTGTTGGTGCTGTTACTTGTGTTGGTGCTGTTATTGGTGTTAGTGCTGTTTCTTGTGTTGGTGCTGTTACTAGTGTTGGTGCTCCTACTGGTGTTGGTGCTGTTACTGGTGTTAGTGCTGTCATTGGTGTTAGTGCTGTTGCTGGTGTTGGTGCTGTTACTGGAGATGGTGCTCTTGCAGATGTTGGTGCTGTTACTGGTGTTGTTGCTGTTATTGGTGTTAGTGCTGTTACTGGTGTTGGTGCTGTTACTGGTGTTTGTGCTCTTACTGGTGTTGTTGCTGTTACTGGTGTTGGTGCTGTTATTGGTGTTATAGCTTTTGCTGGTGTTGGTGGTGTTACTGGGGTTGGTGGTATTAATAGTGTTGGTGCTGTTACTGGTTTTGGTGGTGTTACTGGTGATGGTGCTGTTACTGGTGTTGGTGCTGTACTGGTGTTGGTGCTGTTACTGGTTTTTGGTGCTGTTACTGGTGAGGATGCTGTTAATGGTGTTGGTGCTCTTACTGGTGTTGGTGCTGTTACTGGTGTTGGTGATATTATTGGTGATAGTCCTGTTACTGGTGTTGGTGGTGTTACTGGTGTTGGTGCTGTTAAAGGTGAGGGTGGTGTTACTGGTGTTGGTGGTGTTACTAATGTTGGTGTTGTTATTGGTGTTAGTACTGTTACTTGTGTTGGTGATGTTACTGTGTTTGGTGGTGTTACTGGTGTTGGTGCTGTTAATGGTGTTGGTTCTGTTACTAGTGTTGGTGGTGTTACTGGTGTTAGTGCTGTTACTGGTGTTGGTGCTGTTACTTGTGTTGGTGCTGTTATTGGTGTTAGTGCTGTTACTTGTGTTGGTGCTGTTACTAGTGTTGGTGCTCTTACTGGTGTTGGTGCTGTTACTGGTGTTAGTGCTGTTATTGGTGTTAGTGCTGTTACTGGTGTTGGTGCTGTTACTGGAGATGGTGCTCTTACAGGTGTTGGTGCTGTTACTGGTGTTGTTGCTGTTATTGGTGTTAGTGCTGTTACTGGTGTTGGTGCTGTTACTGGTGTTTGTGCTCTTACTGGTGTTGTTGCTGTTACTGGTGTTGGTGCTGTTATTGGTGTTATAGCTTTTGCTGGTGTTGGTGGTGTTACTGGGGTTGGTGGTATTAATAGTGTTGGTGCTGTTACTGGCTTTGGTGCTGTTACTGGTGATGGTGCTGTTACTGGTGTTGGTGCTGTACTGGTGTTGGTGCTGTTACTGGTTTTTGGTGCTGTTACTGGTGAGGATGCTGTTAATGGTGTTGGTGCTCTTACTGGTGTTGGTGCTGTTACTGGTGTTGGTGATATTATTGGTGATAGTCCTGTTACTGGTGTTGGTGGTGTTACTGGTGTTGGTGCTGTTAAAGGTGAGGGTGGTGTTACTGGTGTTGGTGGTGTTACTAATGTTGGTGTTGTTATTGGTGTTAGTACTGTTACTTGTGTTGGTGATGTTACTGTGTTTGGTGGTGTTACTGGTGTTGGTGCTGTTAATGGTGTTGGTTCTGTTACTAGTGTTGGTGGTGTTACTGGTGTTAGTGCTGTTACTGGTGTTGGTGCTGTTACTTGTGTTGGTGCTGTTATTGGTGTTAGTGCTGTTACTTGTGTTGGTGCTGTTACTAGTGTTGGTGCTCTTACTGGTGTTGGTGCTGTTACTGGTGTTAGTGCTGTTATTGGTGTTAGTGCTGTTACTGGAGATGGTGCTCTTACAGGTGTTGGTGCTGTTACTGGTGTTGTTGCTGTTATTGGTGTTAGTGCTGTTACTGGTGTTGGTGCTGTTACTGATGTTTGTGCTCTTACTGGTGTTGTTGCTGTTACTGGTGTTGGTGCTGTTATTGGTGTTATAGCTGTTGCTGGTGTTGGTTGTGTTGCTGGGGTTGGTGGTATTAATAGTGTTGGTGCTGTTACTGGTTTTGGTGGTGTTACTGGTGATGGTGCTGTTACTGGTGTTGGTGCTGTTACCGGTGTTGGTGCTGTTACTGGTTTTTGGTGCTGTTACTGGTGAGGATGCTGTTAATGGTGTTGGTGCTGTTACTGGTGTTGGTGCTATTATTGGTGATAGTCCTGTTACTGGTGTTGGTGGTGTTACTGGTGTTGGTGGTGTTACTGGTGTTGGTGCTGTTACTGGTGTTGGTGCTGTTACTGGTGTTGGTGCTGTTACTGGTGTTGGTGCTGTTACTAGTGCTAGTGCTGCTTCTGATGTTGGTACTGTTACTAGTGTTGGTGCTGTTACTGGTTTTTGGTGCTGTTACTGGTGATGATGCTGTTAATGGTGTTAGTGCTCATACTGGTGTTGGTGCTGTTACTGGTGTTGGTGCTATTATTGGTGATAGTGCTGTTACTGGTGTTGGTGGTGTTACTGGTGTTGGTGCTCTTGCTGGTGTTGGTGCTGTTACTGGTGTTGGTGCTGTTACTGGTGTTGGTGCTATTACTAGTGCTGGTGCTGTTACTGGTGTTGGTGCTGTTACTGATGTTGGTGCTGTTACTGGTCTTAGTGCTGTTACTGGTGTTGGTGCTGATACTGGTATTGGTGCTGTTACAAGTGCTAGTGCTGTTACTGGTGTTGGTACTGTAACTGGTGTTGGTGCTGTTACTGGTGTTGGTGCTGTTACAAGTGCTAGTGCTGTTACTGGTGTTGGTGCTGATACTGGTATTGGTGCTGTTACAAGTGCTAGTGCTGCTACTGGTGTTGGTACTGTAACTGGTGTTGGTGCTCTTACTTGTGTTGGTGCTCTTACTGGTGTTGGTCCTGTTACTGGTGTTGGTGCTGTTACTGGTGTTGGTGCTGTTACAAGTGCTAGTGCTGTTACTGGTGTTGGTACTGTAACTGGTGTTGGTGCTGTTACTGTTTTTTGGTGCTGTTACTGGTGACGATGCTGTTAATGGTGTTGGTGCTCTTACTGGTGTTGGTGCTCTTACTGGTGTTGTTGCTGTTACTGGTGTTGGTGCTGTTACTGGTGTTGGTGCTGTTACTGGTGACTGTGCTGTTGCTGGTGTTGGTGCTGGTACTGGTGACGGTGCTGTTACTGGTGTTGGTTCTGTTACTGGTGTTGGTGCTCTTATTGGTGTTGGTGGTGTTACTACTGTTGGGGCTGTTACTGGAGTTGGTGGTGTTACTGGTGTTGGTGCTGTTGCTGGTGACGGTGTTGTTTTTGGGGTTGGTGCTGTTTCTGGTGACGGTGCTGTTACTGGTGTTGGTGCTGTTACTGGAGATGGTGCTCTTACTGGTGTTGGTGCTGTTACTGGTGTTGGTGCTGTTATTGGTGTAAGTGCTGTTACTGGTGTTAGTGCTGTTACTGGTGTTGGTGCTCTTACTGGTGTTGGTGCTCTTACTGGTGTTGGTGCTGTTACTGGTGTTAGTGCTGTTACTGGTGTTGGTGGTGTTACTGGTGTTGGTGGTGCTACTAGTGTTGGTGCTGTTACTGGTGTTGGTGGTGTTACTGGTGTTGGTGCTGTTACTGGTGTTGGTGCTGTTACTGGTGACGGTACTGTTGCTGGTGTTGGTGCTGTTACTGGTGACAGTGCAGTTACTGATGTTGGTTCTGTTACTGGTGTTGGTGCTCTTATTGGTGTTGGTGGTGTTACTACTGTTGGTGCTGTTACTGGTGTTGGTGCTGTTACTGGTGACGGTGCTGTTGCTGGTGTTGGTGCTGTTTCTGGTGACAGTGCAGTTACTGGTGTTGGTGCTGTTACTGGTGACGGTGCTGTTACTGGGGTTGGTGCTGTTTCTGAGTGACGGTGCTATTACTGGTGTTGGTGCTGTTACTGGAGATGGTGCTCTTACTGGTGTTGGTGCTGTTACTGGTGTTGGTGCTGTTATTGGTGTTAGTGCTGTTACTGGTGTTAGTGCTGTTACTGGTGTTGGTGCTCTTACTGGTGTTGGTGTTCTTACTGGTGTTGGTGCTGTTATTGGTGTTATTATAATAATAATAATAATAATAATTAACGGTTTCTTGAAAGAGCTTGGCAGCCAGAAGGCTGAAAATATACAGTTACATATTTGGGGAATGGGTTTCGAATTACAAATAATATACAAGTAATATAAGTGACACAAATAAGACATATAATAACTAGATGGGGAAAAGCTCAAACTACAGTTCATTTCAACATAGTGACAGTGCAAAGATTAGTGTTTACTGGGAGTGAATACACTGGTTTATTACAAGTTATTGATAATTTTTACAATGGTTGGGACTGGGCTGTTCTTATAGCAATCAGTTCGTGCACGTATGGGCTGGATGCTGTTGTGGTGTCGAACAGCAATTCTCGGACTAGGGATCTCAGGTGGTAGTAGGAGCCGGTGGCGAGGATGGTGTAGAAGATTCTTACCAAATTTGCAGATGAGGTCGTGGTGATGGTCAGTGAGTGTCGAAAGGGTCAGTGTGTTGGTCGTGTTACTGGTGTTGGTGCTGTTACTGGTGTTGGTGCTGTTATTGGTTTTGGTGGTGTTACTAGTGTTGGTGGTGTTACTGGAGTTGGTGGTGTTACCAGTGTTGGTGGTGTTACTGGTGTTGCTGGTACTGGTGTTGGAGGTGTTACTGGAGTTGGTGGCGTTACTAGTGTTGGTGGTGTTACTGGTGTTGGTGCTACTGCTGGTGTTGGTGATATTGCTGTTGTTGGTGCTGTTACTGGTGTTGGTGGTGTTACTGGTGTTGGTGCAGTTACTGATCTTGGTGCTGTTACTGGTGTTGGTGCTGTTACTAGTGCTAGTGCTGTTACGGGTGTTGGTGCTGTTACTGGTGTTGGTGCTGTTAATGGTGTTGGTGCTGTTACTGGTTTTTAATGTTTTACTGGTGTTGGTGCTCTTACTGGTGATAGTGCAGTTACTGGTGTTGGTGCTGTTACTGGTGTTGATGCCGTTACTGGTGTTGGTGCTACTGCTGGTGTTGGTTCTGTTACTGGTGGTGGTTCTGTTACTGGTGTTGTTGCTGTTAATGGTGTTGGTGCTGTTACTGCTGTTAGTGCTGTTACTGGTGTTGATGCTGTTACTGGTGTTGGTGCTACTGCTGGTGTTGGTGCTGGTCCTGGTGTTGTTGCTGCTACTGATGTTGGTGCTGTTACTGGTGTTGGTGCTGTTGCTAGTGCTATTGCTGTTGTTGGTGCTGTTACTAGTGCTAGTGCTGTTACTGGTGTTGGTCCTGTTACTGGTGTTGGTGCGGTTGATGGTGGTGGTGCTATTGCTGTTGTTTTTGCTGTTACTAGTGCTAGAGCTGTTACTGGTGTTGGTGCTATGATTGGTGATACTGCTCTTACTGGTGTTGGTGGTGTTTCTGGTGTTGGTGCTGTTGCTGTTGTTGGTGCTGTTACTAGTGCTAGTGCTGTTACTGGTGTTGGTCCTGTCACTGGTGTTGGTGTGGTTGATGGTGGTGGTGCTATTGCTGTTGTTGGTGCTGTTACTAGTGCTAGTGCTGTTACTGGTGTTGGTGCTATTATTGGTGATAGTGCTCTTACTGGTGTTGGTGCTATTACTGGTGTTGGTGCTATAATTGGTGATAGTGCTGTTACTGGTGTTGGTGCCGTTACTGGTGTTGGTGCCGTTACTGGTGTTGGTGCTGTTACTAGTGAGGGTGCTGTTAATGGTGTTGGTGCTGTTACTGGTGTTGGTGCTGTTGCTGGTCTTAGAGCTGTTACTGGTGTTGGTGTTGTTACTGGTGTTGGTGCTTTTACTGATGTTGGTGCTGTTACTGGTGTTGGTGCTGTTATTGGTGTTTGTGCTCTTACTGGTGTTGGTGCTGTTACTGGTGTTGGTGCTGTTATTGGTGTTATAGCTGTTACTGGTGTTGGTGGTGTTACTGGTGTTGGTGGTGTTACTAGTGTTGCTGCTGTTACGGGTGTTGGTGGTGTTCATGGTGTTGGTGCTGTTACTGGTTTTGGTGCTGTTACTGGTGTTTGCGTTGTTACTGGTTTTTGGTGCTGTTCCTGGTGAGGATGCTGTTAATGGTGTTGGTGCTCTTACTGGTGTTGGTGCTGTTACTGGTGTTGGTGCTATTATTGGTGATAGTGCTGTTACTGGTGTTAGTGGTGTAACTGGTGTTGGTGCTGTAACTGGTGTTGTTGCTGTTACTGGTGTTGGTGCTGTTACTGGTGTTGGTGCTGTTACTAGTGCTGGTGCTGTTACTGGGGTTGGTGGTGTTACTGGTGTTTGTGCAGTTACTGGTGTTGGTGCTGTTACTGGTGTTGGTGCTCTTACTGGTGTTGGTGCTCTTACTTGTGTTGGTGCTCTTACTGGTGTTGGTCCTGTTACTGGTGCTGGTGCTGTTACTGGTGTTGGTGCTGTTACTAGTGCTGGTGCTGTTACTGGTGTTGGTGCTGTTACTGGTGTTGGTGCTGTTGCTTGTCTTAGAGCTATTACTGGTATTGGTGTTGTTACTGGTGTTGGGGCTTGTACTGGTGTTGGTGCTGTTACTGGTGTTGGTGCTGTTATTGGAGTTGGTGGTGTTACTGGTGTTGGTGGTGTTACTGGTGCTATTAGTGGTGTTGGTGATGTTACTGTTATTGTTGGTCTTGTAGTGAGGGGTTGTCAGACCACAGCTTACATCGCAAGGAAAGCCAGACTTGACCCGACATTAGGGAGGTCAAAAGTGTAGGGTATCTCGTGCGGCTGACCAGGGTTGTAAATCAGCCAGGCTCCCCCCCCTTGTCACACATGTAAGGGGGCACCGGCCGGCTCTCTCCCAATATACACAATATCCTACACCGCAGAAAGAAGTCCAGACCTGACCTCACATTAGCCACGTCAAATGTAACCCTCGAGCCCAACTCAAGGGGCCACAAATCAACCAGGGCCTCTCATGTCACACGGGCCCACCTGATGACTTCTCCAGAAAGCACAACCAAGTCTCTGAACAAAGTCCAGACCTGACCCTACATTAGCGAGGTCAAATGTAAGGAGACCCTTCGCCGCCCCCCCCCCCCCCCCGGCCAGCTGAACCTCACGGCTCGCATCCCAATATATAGGACGTCCCAGTCCTCCCTCGGGAAATTCGCAGAGAGAGATACCCGGAGACAGAGTCAGACAGAGAGACACACAGGGATCGGAGGAGGAGGTCCAACACAGCCGAGTCCCGCTCACGGGAGGAAAGTCGTGCAGGACTTCCCTCCCCGACTTCCCTACGGTGTCCCAGCTAAGCAGTCGCCCTCCCGACACCAGTGTCCCAGCTAAGCAGTCGCCCTCCCGACACCAGTGTCCCAGCTAAGCAGTCGCCCTCCCGACACAAGTGTTCCAGCTAAGCAGTCTCCCTGCTAGGCCTCCCCTAGGTCACGTGAGTGTTTGTCAGAGCTTCCCACGGGATGAGTTACTTATGCGTGAAGTGTATTCATTTCATGTTCATGTCCGAGAATCAGTGTCTAGTAACGTAATAATGTCCTAGTAACTTTCAATAGAAGGTGTTATTAATGTGTCCATGTCATGTTCGTAATTAATAAAGAGTTGTAACGAAGCAGTGTTTGACAAGTCGCCTTTAAGAACGTAATAGATGTGCATTGACGTATAAGATACGATAAGTGTACGATAAGTGTAAATAACTATCACGGCCACGCTACCAAAATCTTCCTCTCTCTTTTACTCTCTTACTAAATATTCTACCTATATGTAATCTTCTTCTTGTGAGATTTGTCTCATTACAGTCTTACTGGTGTTGGTGCTGTTGCTGGTGTTGGTGCTGTTGCTGGTCTTGGTGGTGTTACTTGTGCTGTTACTGGTGTTGGTGGTGTTACTTGTGTTGTTGGTGTTACTGGTGTTGGTGCTGTTGCTGGTGTTGGTGCTGTTGCTAGTGCTGGTGCTGTTACTGGTGTTGGTGGCGTTACTGGTATTGTTGGTGGTACTGGTGTTGGTGCTGTTGCTGGTGTTGGTGGTGTTACTGGTGCTGTTACTGGTGTTTGTGCTGTTTCTGGTGTTGGTGTTACTAGTATTGGTGGTGCTACTGGTGTTTGTGCTGTTACTGGTGCTGGTGCTGTTGCTGGTGTTGGTGGTGTTACTGGCGATGTTACTGGTGTTGGTGGTGTTACTGGTATTGTTGGTGTTACTGGTGTTGGTGCTGTTGCTGATGTTGGTGCTGTTACTACTGCTAGTGCTGTTACTGGTGTTGGTACTGTTACTGGTAATAGTGCTGTTACTGGTTTTTGGTGCTGTTTCTGGTGACGATGCTCTTAATGGTGTTGGTGCTCATACTGGTGTTGGTGCCGTTACTGTTGTTGGTGCTATTATTGGTGATAGTGCTGTTACTGGTGTTGGTGGTGTTACTGGTGTTGGTGCTGTTACTGGTGTTCGTGCTGTTACTGGTGTTGGTGCTGTTACTAACGCTAGTGCTGTTACTGGTGTTGGTGCTGTTACTGGTGTTCGTGCTGTTACTGGTTTTTGGTGCTGTTACTGGTGACGATGCTGTTAATGGTGTTGGTGCTCTTACTGGTGTTGGTGCTGTTACTGGTGTTGGTGCTGTTGCTAGTGCTGGTGCTGTTACTGGTGTTGGTGGCGTTACTGGTATTGTTGGTGGTACTGGTGTTGGTGCTGTTGCTGGTGTTGGTGCTGTTGCTAGTGCTGGTGCTGTTACTGGTGTTGGTGGCGTTACTGGTATTGTTGGTGGTACTGGTGTTGGTGCTGTTGCTGGTGTTGGTGGTGTTACTGGTGCTGTTACTGGTGTTTGTGCTGTTTCTGGTGTTGGTGTTACTAGTATTGGTGGTGCTACTGGTGTTTGTGCTGTTACTGGTGCTGGTGCTGTTGCTGGTGTTGGTGGTGTTACTGGCGCTGTTACTGGTGTTGGTGGTGTTACTGGTATTGTTGGTGTTACTGGTGTTGGTGCTGTTGCTGATGTTGGTGCTGTTACTACTGCTAGTGCTGTTACTGGTGTTGGTACTGTTACTGGTAATAGTGCTGTTACTGGTTTTTGGTGCTGTTTCAGGTGACGATGCTCTTAATGGTGTTGGTGCTCATACTGGTGTTGGTGCCGTTACTGTTGTTGGTGCTATTATTGGTGATAGTGCTGTTACTGGTGTTGGTGGTGTTACTGGTGTTGGTGCTGTTACTGGTGTTCGTGCTGTTACTGGTGTTGGTGCTGTTACTAACGCTAGTGCTGTTACTGGTGTTGGTGCTGTTACTGGTGTTCGTGCTGTTACTGGTTTTTGGTGCTGTTACTGGTGACGATGCTGTTAATGGTGTTGGTGCTCTTACTGGTGTTGGTGCTGTTACTGGTGTTGGTGCTATTATTGGTGATAGTGCTGTTACTGGTGTTGGTGGTGTTACTGGTGTTGGTGCTGTTATTGGTGTTGGTGCTGTTACTGGTGTTGCTGCTCTTACTGGTGTAGGTGCTGTTGCTAGTGCTAGTGCTGTTACTGGTGTTGGTGCTGTTACTGGTTTTGGTGCTGTTACTGGTTTTTGGTGTGTTTACTGGTGACGATGCTGCTAATGGTGTTGGTGTTCTTACTGGTGTTGGTGCTGTTACTGGTGTTGGTGCAATTATTGGTGATAGTGCTGTTACTGGTGTTGGTGGTGTTACTGGTGTTGGTGCTGTTATTGGTGTTGGTGCTGTTACTGGTGTTGCTGCTCTTACTGGTGTAAGTGCTGTTGCTAGTGCTAGTGCTGTTACTGGTGTTGGTGCTGTTACTGGTTTTGGTGCTGTTACTGGTGTTGGTGCTGTTACTGGTTTTGGTGCTGTTACTGGTTTTTGGTGTGTTTACTGGTGACGATGCTATTAATGGTGTTGGTGCCCCTACTGGTGTTGGTGCTGTTACTGATGTTGGTGCTGTTACTGGTGTTGGTGCTATTATTGGTGACAGTGCTGTTACTGGTGTTGGTGGTGTTACTTGTGTAAGGTGCTGTTACTGGTGTTGGTGATGTTACTGATGTTGGTGCTGTTACAGGTGTTGGTGGTGTTACTGGTGTTGGTGCTGTTACTGGTGTTGGTGATGTTACTGGTGTTGGTGCTGTTACAGGTGTTGGTGGTGTTACTGGTGTTGGTGCTGTTACTGGTGTTGGTGCTGTTACTAGTGCTAGTGCTGTCACTGGTGTTGATGCTGTTATTGGTGTTCGTGCTCTTACTGGTTTTTGGTGCTGTTACTGGTGACGATGCTGTTAATGGTGTTGGTGCTATTATTGGTGATAGTGCTGTTACTGGTGTTGGTGGTGTTACTGGTGTTGGTGCTGTTACTGGTGTTGGTGGTGTTTCTAGTGTTGGTGCTGTTACTGGTGATGATACTCTGAATGGTGTTGGTGCTCATACTGGTGTTGGTGCTGCTACTGGTGTTGGTGCTATTATTGTTGATAGTGCTGTTACTGTTGTTGGTGGTGTTACTGGTGTTGGTGCTGTTACTGGTGTTGGTGCTGTTACTAGTGATGGTGCTGTTATTGGTGATGATACTCTTTAGGGGGCAGGGAAAAAACACTTTTATTTGAGTTGCAGGCTGCACTTTTCAGGCATTGTTTGTATGGCTGTAACAAACACCTGTGCAAAATTTCATGCCATTTCTTGCATACTTACCCTGCCGCATCGCGAACGACTTTTTGTCAACTTTTAGTGTATACCAAAAATTAGGTGTCATTTAATGTTTTCCAGGATAATGATGAATTTTACATGGGTGACATCGATTTAATTCACATGTTATTTTACAGGTACACCGTATAGTAAATCATTACAAGTTCATATTGAAATTCTTTTTTGTGCGGAACCTTGGCATCATTTTCCTAGACAATAATCTTTGCCTAATATATCCATCTCTCGATTCGTATCCCGTCACTTCAGTGCAAGCTTCAGTCATCACTTTTATGCCTCTCTCGACCGCCTGAGTGCTGTTTGGCCACTTGGGCCCCACTAATGGTGTCTCAAGAATGTCATTAACCTGTAGATTTGACAGAGAAGCAATGTAAGGAGGCTCAGTCTTGAGTTCATTCCTCCAGTTAATCATGGAAAGATCGTTTTTTGCTTGCCACTTTAGTTTCGGAGTCACCACCTTTCTCATGTTGACTACAGGAGGCACATCCTCATTCCCATCTCCATCTTTACCCTCCTCATCAGTATAGTTTAACAAATTCTCGTCAACAGCAGCATCAGAATCTTCCTCCTCCTCTTCAGATCTGCCAGTGCATTCTTCCTTTTGCTGATTCTCCTCTCTAATTTTTCTTATCATTGAGACAGCTTTTTCTCTAACAGTCATGTCCTCATCTGCACACTACCAAGAAGAAGTTGATCTGTGTGGGCGAAGTATGCATTTCTCTGGACAGCCTTCTTCACTATCGTCTCCTCCTCACTATTCAGGTGTTTCATATATAGCAGGGACTGGAATACGTTCCTTGAGCCGTGTGTTACGTAAGGGTGTATCTTGATGTAAAACCACATTGGAGCACTGAACTTTATTATTGTAATGACAATTCTTTTCAACTCATGGCTGGGTCTTGATGTTGCTACATACAGCCTGAGGGTTCTACTCCATAAGGTGTTCCACCTTGACACACAGGGAGGACCTGGCTCAATAGCAGCCAAGTCATCTTCAACAACACCTGTGATAACTCCTTTACAAATCCTATACAGGTATTTCTGATCCCAGGACAGATCTTTCTCCACTTCATCATTAAACACAGGGAAATCAGGGAAACTGACTGGCTGGAAGGCGACAACTGGAAGCTCAGACAAAGACTCCTTGATCTGCTTTCCAATGGGACCACGCCAATGCTCAGGACCACTTGGTTTACCATCCTAGTGATAAAAAACTGCGGTGTGAACTGCTTAACGGTAACTATTTGAATAATTTCAAGTGCGCCAACTTACCCAGGTCTCCCCTACATTACAGTACAGTAACAAAACATTGAGAAATGAAATGAGAAAAGGCTGATAATCAATATAGACATAGCGCCATACTCATCTGCAACAAGACAACTTAAATGAAATAAGAGATATGAAAATAAAGTTGATAAACACTGAACAGAACATTGCACCGCCACAGCGGCTGTTTGGCTAGTACTGTAGGAAAATTTAAAAATTTCAGTAGAAAATGCGGCAGACTAAACCTCGACATATCAGCTTCAAATTTGGCATGGAGTCTTAGATATGTATAAGGAACAATGCCTGAAGAGTGCAGCTTTGAGCAAAATTTCACTGCCCCCTAATACTCTTAATGGTGTTGGTGCTCATACTGGTGTTGGTGCTGTTGCTGGTGTTGGTGCTATTATTGGTGATAGTGCTGTTACTGGTGTTGGTGGTGTTACTGGTGTTGTTGCTGTTACTGGTGTTGGTGGTATTACTAGTGTTGGTGCTGTTACTGGTGTTGGTGCTGTTACTGGAGTTGGTGCTGTTACTGGTGTTGGTGCTGTTACTAGAGCTAGTGCTGTTACTGGTGTTGATGCTGTTACTGGTGTTCGTGCTGTTACTGGTTTTTGGTGCTGCTACTGGCGACGATGCTGTTAATGGTGTTGGTGCCATTATTGGTGATAGTGCTGTTACTGGTGTTGGTGGTGTTACTGGTGTTGGTGCTATTATTGGTGATAGTGCTGTTACTGGAGTTGGTGGTGTTACTGGAGTTGGTGCTGTTAGTGCTGTTGGTGGTGTTACTAGTGTTGGTGCTGTTACTGGTGATGATACTCTTAATGGTGTTGGTGCTCATACTGGAGTTGGTGCTGTTACTGGTGTTGGTGCTATTATTGGTGATAGTGCTGTTACTGGTGTTGGTGGTGTTTCTGGTGTTGGTGGTGCTACTGGTGTTGGTGCTATTATTGGTGATAGTGCTGCTACTGGTGTTGGTGGTGTTACTGGTGTTGGTGCTGTTACTGGTGTTGGTGCTGCTACTGGTGTTAGTGCTGTTACAGGTGTAGGTGCTCTTACTTGTGTTGGTGCTGTTACTGGTGTTGGTGCTGTTAATGGTGTTGGTGCTGTTACTGGTTTTTAATGCTTTTACTGGTGTTGGTGCTCTTACTGGTGATAGTGCAGTTACTGGTGTTGGTGCTGTTACTGGTGTTGATGCCGTTACTGGTGTTGGTGCTACTGCTGGTGTTGGTTCTGTTACTGGTGGTGGTTCTGTTACTGGTGTTGTTGCTGTTAATGGTGTTGGTGCTGTTACTGCTGTTAGTGCTGTTACTGGTGTTGATGCTGTTACTGGTGTTGGTGCTACTGCTGGTGTTGGTGCTGGTCCTGGTGTTGTTGCTGCTACTGATGTTGGTGCTGTTACTGGTGTTGGTGCTGTTGCTAGTGCTATTGCTGTTGTTGGTGCTGTTACTAGTGCTAGTGCTGTTACTGGTGTTGGTCCTGTTACTGGTGTTGGTGCGGTTGATGGTGGTGGTGCTATTGCTGTTGTTTTTGCTGTTACTAGTGCTAGAGCTGTTACTGGTGTTGGTGCTATGATTGGTGATACTGCTCTTACTGGTGTTGGTGGTGTTACTGGTGTTGGTGCTGTTGCTGTTGTTGGTGCTGTTACTAGTGCTAGTGCTGTTACTGGTGTTGGTCCTGTTACTGGTGTTGGTGCGGTTGATGGTGGTGGTGCTATTGCTGTTGTTGGTGCTGTTACTAGTGCTAGTGCTGTTCCTGGTGTTGGTGCTATTATTGGTGATAGTGCTCTTACTGGTGTTGGTGCTATTACTGGTGTTGGTGCTATAATTGGTGATAGTGCTGTTACTGGTGTTGGTGGTGTTACTGGTGTTTGTGCTGTTACTGGTGTTGGTGCCGTTACTGGTGTTGGTGCTGTTACTAGTGAGGGTGCTGTTACTGGTGTTGGTGCTGTTACTGGTGTTGGTGCTGTTGCTGGTCTTAGAGCTGTTACTGGTGTTGGTGTTGTTACTGGTGTTGGTGCTTTTACTGATGTTGGTGCTGTTACTGGTGTTGGTGCTGTTATTGGTGTTTGTGCTCTTACTGGTGTTGGTGCTGTTACTGGTGTTGGTGCTGTTATTGGTGTTATAGCTGTTACTGGTGTTGGTGGTGTTACTGGTGTTGGTGGTGTTACTAGTGTTGGTGCTGTTACGGGTGTTGGTGGTGTTCATGGTGTTGGTGCTGTTACTGGTTTTGGTGCTGTTACTGGTGTTTGCGCTGTTACTGGTTTTTGCTGCTGTTCCTGGTGAGGATGCTGTTAATGGTGTTGGTGCTCTTACTGGTGTTGGTGCTGTTACTGGTGTTGGTGCTATTATTGATGATAGTGCTGTTACTGGTGTTAGTGGTGTAACTGGTGTTGGTGCTGTAACTGGTGTTGTTGCTGTTACTGGTGTTGGTGCTGTTACTGGTGTTGGTGCTGTTACTAGTGCTGGTGCTGTTACTGGGGTTGGTGGTGTTACTGGTGTTTGTGCAGTTACTGGTGTTGGTGGTATTACTAGTGTTGGTGCTGTTACTGGTGTTGGTGCTGTTACTGGAGTTGGTGCTGTTACTGGTGTTGGTGCTGTTACTAGAGCTAGTGCTGTTACTGGTGTTGATGCTATTACTGGTGTTCGTGCTGTTACTGGTTTTTGGTGCTGCTACTGGTGTTGGTGGTGTTACTGGTGTTGGTGCTATTATTGGTGATAGTGCTGTTCCTGGTGCTGGTGGTGTTACTGGTGTTGGTGGTGTTACTGGTGTTGGTGCAATTATTGGTGATTGTGCTGTTACTGGTGTTGGTGGTGTTACTGGTGTTGGTGCTATTACTGGTGTTGGTGCTGCTACTGGTGTTAGTGCTGTTACTGGTGTAGGTGCTCTTACTTGTGTTGGTGCTGTTACTGGTGTTGGTGCTGTTACTAGTGTTGGGTTTGTTACTGATGTTGGTGCTGTTACTAGTGCTAGTGCTGTTACTGGTGTTGGTGCTGTTACAGGTGTTGGTGCTGTTACTGGTGTAAGGTGCTATTACTGGTGTTGGTGGTGTTACTGGTGTTGGTGCTATTATTGGTGATAGTGCTGTTACAATCTTTGGTGGTGTTACTGGAGTTGGTGCTGTTACTGGTGTTTGTGGTGTTCCTAGTGTTGGTGCTGTTACTGGTGATGATGCTCCTAATGGTGTTGGTGGTGTTAGTGGTGTTGGTGCTGTTACTGGTGTTGGTGCTATTATTGGTGATAGTGCTGTTACTGGTGTTGGTGGTGTTACTGGTGTTTGTGCTGTTACTGGTGTTGGTGCTGCTACTGATGTTGGTGCTGTTACTAGTGCGGGTGCTGTTACTGGTGTTGGTGCTGTTACTGGTGTTGGTGCTGTTGCTGGTCTTAGAGCTGTTACTGGTGTTGGTGTTGTTACTGGTGTTGGTGCTTTTACTGATGTTGGTGCTGTTACTGGTGTTGGTGCTGTTATTGGTGTTTGTGCTCTTGCTGGTGTTGGTGCTGTTACTGGTGTTGGTGCTGTTATTGGTGTTATAGCTGTTACTGGTGTTGTTGGTGTTACTGGTGTTGGTGGTGTTACTAGTGTTGGTGCTGTTACTGGTGTTGGTGGTGTTCATGGTGTTGGTGCTCTTACTGGTGTTGGTGCTGTTACTGGTGTTTGTGCTGTTACTGGTTTTTGGTGCTGTTCCTGGTGAGGATGCTGTTAATGGTGTTGGTGCTCTTACTGGTGTTGGTTCTGTTACTGGTGTTGGTGCTATTATTGGTGATAATGCTGTTACTGGTGCTATTATTGGTGTTGGTGATGTTACTGGTATTGTTGGTCTTGTAGTGAGGGGTTGTCAGACCACAGCTTACATCGCAAGGAAAGCCAGACTTGACCCGACATTAGGGAGGTCAAAAGTGTAGGGTATCTCTTGCGGCTGACCAGGGTTGTAAATCAGCCAGGCTTCCCCTCCCCCCATGTCACACATGTAAGGGGGCACCGGCCGGCTCTCTCCCAATATACACAATATCCTACACCGCAGAAAGAAGTCCAGACCTGACCTCACATTAGCCACGTCAAATGTAACCCTCGAGCCCAACTCAAGGGGCCACAAATCAACCAGGGCCTCTCATGTCACACGGCCCCACCTGATGACTTCTCCAGAAAGTACAACCAAGTCTCTGAACAAAGCCCAGACCTGACCCTACATTAGCGAGGTCAAATGTAAGGAGACCCTTCGCCGCCCCCCCTTCCCCCCCGGCCAGCTCAACCTCACGGCTCGCATCCCAATATATAGGACGTCCCAGTCCTCCCTCGGGAAATTCGCAGAGAGAGATACCCGGAGACAGAGTCAGACAGAGAGACACACAGGGATCGGAGGAGGAGGTCCAACACAGCCGAGTCCCGCTCACTGGAGGAGAGTCGTGCAGGACTTCCCTCCCCGACTTCCCTCCGGTGTCCCAGCTATGCAGTCGCCCTCCGGACACCAGTGTCCCAGCTAAGCAGTCGCCCTCCCGACACCAGTGTCCCAGCTAAGCAGTCGCCCTCCCGACACCAGTGTTCCAGCTAAGCAGTCTCCCTGCTAGGCCTCTCCTAGGTCACGTGAGTGTTTGTCAGAGCTTTCCACGGGATGAGTTACTTATGCGGGAAGTGTATTCATTTCATGTTCGTGTCCGAGAATCAGTGTCTAGTAACGTAATAATGTCCTAGTAACTTTCAATAGAAGGTGTTATTAATGTGTCCATGTCATGTTCGTAATTAATAAAGAGTTGTAACGAAGCAGTGTTTGACAAGTCGCCTTTAAGAACGTAATAGATGTGCATTGACGTATAAGATACGATAAGTGTACGATAAGTGTAAATAACTATCACGGCCACGCTACCAAAATCTTTCTCTCTTTTACTCTCTTACTAAATATCCTCTCTATATATCTCTATATCTTCTACTCTTAAATCTTTGTAGCATTACAATGGCGGCAGCGTACTATATGTAACCCACGCCTTCCTTGTCCCTTGTTATAGGTGACAGCGGACTATATGTAATTCACGCTTTCCTCGTCCCTTGTTATTGGTAACAGTGTACTTAACGTAAACCCATGCCCTCCCTCATTTTAGCCATAACACCTGACTCGTTGTTTGAGTATTGTTCGAAAGTGCGTGATAAGGAGTTCATGCAAGATATAGTTTCATTATATTGGCGGCAGCGTACTATATGTAACTCACGCCCTCCTTGTCTCTTGTTATAGGTGACAGAGAACTATATATGTAATTCACGCCTCCCTCGCTTAGTTATTATAATGGTAGCAGCGAACTTAACGTAAACTCACGCCTTCCCTCGGTTAGCCATAACACCTGGCTCGTTTCATCGTTCATTTAATTCAGTCTAAGTATTGTCTACAATTGTGTAATAAGTAATTCCTGTGTCGTAGCGTCGTAGCGTGAAAAGTGGCCTAGTGTGTCACCGTTACAGCTCAAGTAAATGTCTCTCGTCGTGGTATGCGCGAATTTTTTTTTTTCTAGAAATATGTTCAGTCCTTAATATAATTTCTCAGTGTTCCCCGCGTTCTGTGAAGTTCTCAGTATCCCAAGTGCATTTTAATTGTCCGTCAGTGTTAAATGTACCCATTGTGTTTTAGTGATATAAGCGGTGTCTGTACTAACTGTAATAACTTAACATGTCTTTTAACCTACATCCTCCTCCCTGTCCTAATCCTCACTTCACCCTCCTTACCCTTCCCCCCATCCCTGCCCCGCCCTGCCCCGCCCCGCCCCGCCGTTCCGTGCCCCGCAAAGCCCCGGCCTGGCCCGATCAACCACGCCCCGGCTCCCCCCACCTCACCCGCTACGCTTCCCTTCCCCCCCCCCCCCCACCTCACCCGCCTCGCCTCCACCCGCCTCGCACCGTCCCCTGTGACCACCAATCCCCATATGTTTTGTCCCGTGAGTTACTGTATGCTTTGAAATCGGTGGTTAGTGTTACTTAATATTGCGATAATTACAGAGCTTCACTCAGTGTGTTTTTATGGTAGTATGATTTGTAATGTACTCTTTGACGCGTAGTGATAAATAATATTCAATGTAATGAGCAGAGCTTCACTCCCCGACCCAGCCTAATGAGAATATTGACGTAACGTATAAAGTAAATATTTGTTTTTTTTTGCGAATGCACTTCCAACTAATCCATCATCCCTTTCGGATTGTTTCTGTCAAATGTCACACACAGTACCGCCCCATGGCTAGCCGGAATCCGTCCACAGCACATATAAGAAGGAAGAAGCAGCGTGAGGAATGCAGCACCACACTCGCCACGCACCACCCCACTTCTTTCAAGTCCTACCTGGTCTAGGATTAAGAAGAGTTTATATTTTTCTACTAGGAAGTTAAGGAGTGTGGAATGAAGTGCCACACAACGAACCCTGGTGAGCCCAGCCAGGGAGGGATTCACCACTGTGGAAGGTGTAAGACAGGACGGTCTTTGGTCTCGCCGACACTCACGTACGGAGGGCGAGGCCTGGTCCGCGGAACCTGCCTTACGAGTCATCTAAGGAGACGACAGCCCAAACAGTGGACCGGCTTTCATCCCGGCCGGAGAGGGCCGACGGCAGATGAACAGAAAATCGTCTGGAATATGTTGAAAACGAAGATGAATAAAGAAATACAGATGGAGCAGAAAAATTCATCTGGAATATGACGGAAAACGAAGATGTATAAAGAAACGCAGATGAGCAGAAAAATCGTCTGGAATATGAAAATGAAGATGTATAAAGAAACGCAGGTGAACAGAAAAATCATCTGGAATATTATAGAAACCAGGAGGAAGTGAGAAGAAGTCAGATGTGGTGACACGACCTACAAAGTGCGGTATTGAAGAAGGAAAAACATGCTATGTGAAGACAGAAGAGACGCTGTGCTGACATCAGAAGAAAGTCGACGATGAAAAGGTGGATAATCAAAAGGACCAACCGACTACCGCTGTTGTGCTGCCAGCATTCCTTATTTTCAGATACCAGCTGGATGGAGGACTTGAGCCATGCTGAACCCAACAAATGTACTGATGTTGTTGATGTTGCTGATGTGTAATAAAAAGATATAACACCCTAACATGTGAAGCAGGAGCATTTTGTATTTTGTATTTGATTCTCTGATTTTTGTTAACATGTACTACAAAGAATGTTTTTTTAAAAAGATTAGTCACTTTTTCTATGAGTTCATTTGATCAATGTTTTGCACTACGAAACACAATGTTGTAGCCATTTACTGACTGAGATGAATTATTATTTTGACACGGCCTGGTTAGGCAATGTAACACCTGATTTTGTTTGTAGAATGTGATTTGCAAGTTTGCCTCGGACACTATGCTAGATATGAAGAATCTTTAGATCACTCTATGTTCACTTACTGTGTATGTATTTTATTTTTTTTCTCCTGTCATAGAAGCTTTAATCTTGGCGGGAGGTATAGTAAGCTTTGTCAGATCAAACTATGCCAGTAGAAAAACATACATCTCTAGGGTTATAATTTGTAAAATGTAAGGATGCATTATCGCCTCAGGGACTATATTAGATACTGCACATGACGTTACTGTCTACTTTAAATGTATCATCAGTTCTCTGAGCATGAAAGCTTTGGTCTTGGCGAGAGGTGTAGTGAGGGGTTGTCAGACCACAGCTTACATAGCAAGATAAGCCAGACTTGACCCGACATTAGGGAGGTCAAAAGTGTAGGGTATCTCTTGCGGCTGACCAGGGTTGTAAATCAGCCAGGCTCCCCCCCATGTGACATGTCCCACAACAGACATGTAAGGGGGCACCGGCCGGCTCTCTCCCAATATACACAATATCCTACACCGCAGAAAGAAGTCCAGACCTGACCTCACATTAGCCAGGTCAAATGTAACCCTCGAGCCCAACTCAAGGGGCCACAAATCAACCAGGGCCTCTCATGTCACACGGCCCCACCTGATGACTTCTCCAGAAAGTACAACCAAGTCTCTGAACAAAGTCCAGACCTGACCCTACATTAGCGAGGTCAAATGTAAGGAGACCCTTCGCCGCCCCCCCTTCCCCCCCGGCCAGCTCAACCTCACGGCTCGCATCCCAATATATAGGACGTCCCAGTCCTCCCTCGGGAAATTCGCAGTGAGAGATACCCGGAGACAGAGTCAGACAGAGAGACACACAGGGATCGGAGGAGGAGGTCCAACACAGCCGAGTCCCGCTCACGGGAGGAGAGTCGTGCAGGACTTCCCTCCCCGACTTCCCTCCGGTGTCCCAGCTAAGCAGTCGCCCTCCCGACACCAGTGTCCCAGCTAAGCAGTCGCCCTCCCGACACCAGTGTCCCAGCTAAGCAGTCGCCCTCCCGACACCAGTGTTCCAGCTAAGCAGTCTCCCTGCTAGGCCTCCCCTAGGTCACGTGAGTGTTTGTCAGAGCTTTCCACGGGATGAGTTACTTATGTGGGAAGTGTATTCATTTCATGTTCGTGTCCGAGAATCAGTGTCTAGTAACGTAATAATGTCCTAGTAACTTTCAATAGAAGGTGTTATTAATGTGTCCATGTCATGTTCGTAATTAATAAAGAGTTGTAACGAAGCAGTGTTTGACAAGTCGCCTTTAAGAACGTAATAGATGTGTATTGACGTATAAGATACGATAAGTGTACGATAAGTGTAAATAACTATCACGGCCACGCTACCAAAATCTTCCTCTCTCTTTTACTCTCTTACTAAATATTCTACCTATATGTAATCTTCTTCTTGTGAGATTTGTCTCATTACAGTCTTACTGGTGTTGGTGCTGTTGCTGGTGTTGGTGCTGTTGCTGGTGTTGGTGGTGTTACTTGTGCTGTTACTGGTGTTGGTGGTGTTACTTGTGTTGTTGGTGTTACTGGTGTTGGTGCTGTTGCTGGTGTTGGTGCTGTTGCTAGTGCTGGTGCTGTTACTGGTGTTGGTGGCGTTACTGGTATTGTTGGTGGTACTGGTGTTGGTGCTGTTGCTGGTGTTGGTGGTGTTACTGGTGCTGTTACTGGTGTTTGTGCTGTTTCTGGTGTTGGTGTTACTAGTATTGGTGGTGTTACTGGTGTTTGTGCTGTTACTGGTGCTGGTGCTGTTGCTGGTGTTGGTGGTGTTACTGGCGCTGTTACTGGTGTTGGTGGTGTTACTGGTATTGTTCGTGTTACTGGTGTTGGTGCTGTTGCTGATGTTGGTGCTGTTACTACTGCTAGTGCTGTTACTGGTGTTGGTACTGTTACTGGTAATAGTGCTGTTACTGGTTTTTGGTGCTGTTTCTGGTGACGATGCTCTTAATGGTGTTGGTGCTCATACTGGTGTTGGTGCCGTTACTGTTGTTGGTGCAATTATTGGTGATAGTGCTGTTACTGGTGTTGGTGGTGTTACTGGTGTTGGTGCTGTTACTGGTGTTCGTGCTGTTACTGGTGTTGGTGCTGTTACTAGCGCTAGTGCTGTTACTGGTGTTGGTGCTGTTACTGGTGTTCGTGCTGTTACTGGTTTTTGGTGCTGTTACTGGTGACGATGCTGTTAATGGTGTTGGTGCTCTTACTGGTGTTGGTGCTGTTACTGGTGTTGGTGCTATTATTGGTGATAGTGCTGTTACTGGTGTTGGTGGTGTTACTGGTGTTGGTGCTGTTATTGGTGATAGTGCTGTTACTGGTGTTGGTGCTGCTACTGGTGTTGGTGGTGTTACTAGTGTAAGGTGCTGTTACTGGTGTTGGTGGTGTTACTGGTGTTGGTGCTATTATTGGTGATAGTGCTGTTACTGGTTTTGGTGGTGTTACTGGATTTGTTGCTGTTACTGGTGTTGGTGGTGTTACTAGTGTTGGTGCTGTTACTGGTGATGATACTCTTAATGGTGTTGGTGGTGTTACTGGTGTTGGTGTTGTTATTGGTGTTGGTGCTATTATTGGTGATAGTGCTGTTACTGGTGTTGGTGGTGTTACTGGTGTTGGTGCTGTTACTGGTGTTAGTGCTGCTACTGGTGTTAGTGCTGTTACTGGTGTAGGTGCTCTTACTTGTGTTGGTGCTGTTACTGGTGACGATGCTGTTAATGGTGTTGGTGCCCCTACTGGTGTTGGTGCTGTTACTGGTGTTGGTGCTATTATTGGTGACAGTGCTGTTACTGGTGTTGGTGGTGTTACTGGTGTAAGGTGCTGTTAATGGTGTTGGTGATGTTACTGGTGTTGGTGCTGTTATGGGTGTTGGTGGTGTTTCTAGTTTTGGTGCTGTTACTGGTGTTGGTGCTGTTATTGGTTTTGGTGGTGTTACTAGTGTTGGTGGTGTTACTGGAGTTGGTGGTGTTACTAGTGTTGGTGGTGTTACTGGTGTTGCTGGTACTGGTGTTTGAGGTGTTACTGGAGTTGGTGGTCGTTACTAGTGTTGGTGGTGTTACTGGTGTTAGGGCTGTTGCTAGTGCTGGTGCTGTTACTGGTGTTGGTGCTACTGCTGGTGTTGGTGCTATTGCTGTTGTTGGTGCTATTACTGGTGTTTGTGCTGTTACTGGTGTTGGTGCTGTTACTGGTGTTGGTGCTGTTACTGGTGTTGGTGCTGTTATTGGTGTTGGTGATGTTATTGTTGTTGGTGCAGTTACTGGTGTTGGTGCTGTTAATGGTGTTGGTGCTGTTACTAGTGTTAGTGCTGTTACTGGTGTTGGTGCTATTACTGGTGTTGGTGCTGTTAATGGTGTTGGTGCTGTTAATGGTGTTGGTGCTGTTACTGGTTTTTGGTGCTGTTACTGGTGTTGGTGCTGTTACTGGTGTTGGTGCTGTTACTGGTGTTGGTGCTGTTACTGGTGTTGCTGCTCTAACTGGTGTTGGTGCTGTTACTGGTGTTGGTGCTGTTATTGGTTTTATAGCTGTTACTGGTGTTGGTGGTGTTACTGGTGTTGGTGGTGTTACTAGTGTTGGTGCTGTTACTGGTGTTGGTGGTGTTACTGGTGTTGGTGCTGTTTCTGGTGTTGGTGCTGTTACTGGTGTTGGTGCTGTTACTGGTTTTTGGTGCTGTTCCTGGTGACGATGCTGTTAATGGTGTTGGTGCTCTTACTGGTGTTAGTGCTGTTACCGGTCTTTGTGCTTGTACTGGTGTTGGTGCTGTTACTGGTGTTGGTGCTGTTACTGGTGTTGGTGCTATTATTGATGATAGTGCTGTTACTGGTGGTGTTACTGGTGTTGGTGCTGTTGCTGGTGTTGGTGCTGTTACTGGTGTTGGTGCTGTTACTGGTGTTGGTGCTGTTACTAGTGCTGGTGCTGTTACTTTTGTTGATGCTGTTACTGGTGTTAGTGCTGTTACTGGTTTTTGTGCTTGTACTGGTGTTGGTGCTGTTACTGGTGTTGGTGCTCTTACTTGTGTTGGTGCTGTTACTGGTGTTGGTCCTGTTACTGCTGTTGGTGCTGTTACTGGTGACGATGCTGTTACTGGTGTTGGTGCTGTTACTGGAGTTGGTGCTGTTACTGGTGTTGGTGGGGTTACTACTGTTGGTGCTATTATTGGTGATAGTGCTGTTACTGGAGTTGGTGGTGTTACTGGAGTTGGTGCTGTTACTGGTGTTGGTGGTGTTACTAGTGTTGGTGCTGTTACTGGTGATGATACTCTTAATGGTGTTGGTGGTGTTACTGGTGTTGGTGCTGTTACTGGTGTTGGTGCTATTATTGGTGATAGTGCTGTTACTGGTGTTGGTGGTGTTACTGGTGTTTGTGCTGTTACTGGTGTTGGTGCTGTTACTGGTGTTGGTGCTGTTGCTAGTACGGGTGCTGTTACTGGTGTTGGTGCTGTTACTGGTCTTGGTGCTGTTGCTGGTCTTCGAGCTGTTACTGGTGTTGGTGTTGTTACTGGTGCTGAAGCTTTTGCTGATGTTGGTGCTGTTACGGGTGTTGGTGCTGTTATTGGTGTTTGTGCTCTTACTGGTGCTGGTGCTGTTACTGGTGTTGGTGCTGTTATTGGTGTTATAGCTGTTACTGGTGTTGGTGGTGTTACTGGTGTTGGTGGTGTTACTAGTGTTGGTGCTGTTACTGGTGTTGGTGGTGTTCATGGTGTTGGTGCTCTTACTGGTGTTGGTGCTGTTTCTGGTGTTTGTGCTGTTACTGGTTTTTGGTGCTGTTCCTGGTGAGGATGCTGTTAATGGTGTTGGTGCTCTTACTGGTGTTGGTGCTGTTACTGGTGTTGGTGCTATTATTGGTGATAATGCTGTTACTGGTGTTAGTGGTGTTACTGGTGTTGGTGCTGTAACTGGTGTTGGTGCTGTTACTGGTGTTGGTGCTGTTACTGGTGTTGGTGCTGTTACTAGTGCTGGTGCTGTTACTGGTGTTGGTGGTGTTACTGGTGTTTGTGCTGTTACTGGTGTTGGTGCTGTTACTGGTGTTGGTGCTGTTACTGGTGTTGGTGCTCTTACTTGTGTTGGTGCTGTTACTGGTGTTGGTGCTGTTACTAGTGTTTGTGCTGTTACTGGTGTTGGTGCTGTTATTGGTGTTGGTGCTTTTACTGGTGTTGGTGCTGTTACTGGTGTTGGTGCTGCTACTAGTGCTGGTGCTGTTACTGGTGTTGGTGCTGTTACTGGTGTTGGTGCTGTTGCTTGTCTTAGAGCTATTACTGGTATTGGTGTTGTTACTGGTGTTGGGGCTTTTACTGGTGTTGGTGCTGTTACTGGTGTTAGTGCTGTTATTGGAGTTGGTGGTGTTACTGGTGTTGGTGGTGTTACTGGTGCTATTATTGGTGTTGATGATGTTACTGGTATTGTTGGTCTTGTAGTGAGGGGTTGTCAGACCACAGCTTACATCGCAAGGAAAGCCAGACTTGACCCGACATTAGGGAGGTCAAAAGTGTAGGGTATCTCTTGCGGCTGACCAGGGTTGTAAATCAGCCAGGCTCCCCCCCCCCCCCCATGTCACACATGTAAGGGGGCACCGGCCGGCTCTCTCCCAATATACACAATATCCTACACCGCAGAAAGAAGTCCAGACCTGACCTCACATTAGCCAGGTCAAATGTAACCCTCGAGCCCAACTCAAGGGGCCACAAATCAACCAGGGCCTCTCATGTCACACCGCCCCACCTGATGACTTCTCCAGAAAGTACAACCAAGTCTCTGAACAAAGTCCAGACCTGACCCTACATTAGCGAGGTCAAATGTAAGGAGACCCTTCGCCGCCCCCCCCCCCCCCGGCCAGCTCAACCTCACGGCTCGCATCCCAATATATAGGACGTCCCAGTCCTCCCTCGGGAAATTCGCAGAGAGAGATACCCGGAGACAGAGTCAGATAGAGAGACACACAGGGATCGGAGGAGGAGGTCCAACACAGCTGAGTCCCGCTCACTGGAGGAGAGTCGTGCAGGACTTCCCTCCGGTGTCCCAGCTAAGCAGTCGCCCTCCCGACACCAGTGTCCCAGCTAAGCAGTCGCCCTCCCGACACCAGTGTCCCAGCTAAGCAGTCGCCCTCCCGACACCAGTGTTCCAGCTAAGCAGTCTCCCTGCTAGGCCTTCCCTAGGTCACGTGAGTGTTTGTCAGAGCTTTCCACGGGATGAGTTACTTATGCGGGAAGTGTATTCATTTCATGTTCGTGTCCGAGAATCAGTGTCTAGTAACGTAATAATGTCCTAGTAACTTTCAATAGAAGGTGTTATTAATGTGTCCATGTCATGTTCGTAATTAATAAAGAGTTGTAACGAAGCAGTGTTTGACAAGTCGCCTTTAAGAACGTAATAGATGTGCATTGACGTATAAGATACGATAAGTGCACGATAAGTGAAAATAACTATCACGGCCACGCTACCAAAATCTTCCTCTCTCTTTTACTCTCTTACAAAATATTCTACCTATATGGAATCTTCTTCTTGTGAGATTTGTCTCATTACAGTCTTACTGGTGTTGGTGCTGTTGCTGGTGTTGGTTCTGTTGCTGGTGTTGGTGGTGTTACTTGTGCTGTTACTGGTGTTGGTGGTGTTACTTGTGTTGTTGGTGTTGCTGGTGTTGGTGCTGTTGCTGGTGTTGGTGCTGTTGCTAGTGCTGGTGCTGTTACTGGTGTTGGTGGTGTTACTGGTATTGTTGGTGGTACTGGTGTTGGTGCTGTTGCTGGTGTTGGTGGTGTTACTGGTGCTGTTACTGGTGTTTGTGCTGTTTCTGGTGTTGGTGTTACTAGTATTGGTGGTGTTACTGGTGTTTGTGCTGTTACTGGTGCTGGTGCTGTTGCTGGTGTTGGTGGTGTTACTGGCGCTGTTACTGGTGTTGGTGGTGTTACCAGTATTGTTGGTGTTACTGGTGTTGGTGCTGTTGCTGATGTTGGTGCTGTTACTACTGCTAGTGCTGTTACTGGTGGAGGTGCTGTTACTGGTAATAGTGCTGTTACTGGTTTTTGGTGCTGTTTCTGGTGACGATGCTCTTAATGGTGTTGGTGCTCATACTGATGTTGGTGCCGTTACTGTTGTTGGTGCTATTATTGGTGATAGTGCTGTTACTGGTGTTGGTGCTGTTACTGGTGTTGGTGCTGTTAATGGTGTTGATGCTGTTAATGGTGTTGGTGCTGTTACTGGTGTTGGTGCTGTTACTGGTGTTGGTGCTCTTACTGGTGTTGGTGCTGTTACTGGTGTTGGTGCTGTTATTGGTGTTGGTGATGTTATTGGTGTTGGTGCAGTTACTGGTGTTGGTGCTGTTAATGGTGTTAGTGCTGTTACTAGTGCTAGTGCTGTTACTGGTGTTGGTGCTGTTACTGGTGTTGGTGCTGTTAATGGTGTTGATGCTGTTAATGGTGTTGGTGCTGTTACTGGTTTTTGGTGCTGTTACTGGTGTTGGTGCTCTTACTGGTGTTGGTGCTGTTACTGGTGTTGGTGATGTTATTGGTGTTAGTGCTGTTACTGATGTTGGTGCTGTTACTGGTGTTGGTGCTCTAACTGGTGTTGGTGCTGTTACTGGTGTTGGTGCTGTTATTAGTGTTATAGCTGTTACTGGTGTTGGTGGTGTTACGGGTGTTGTATGTGTTACTAGTGTTGGTGCTGTTACTGGTGTTGGTGCTATTATTGATGATAGTGCTGTTACTGGTGTTGGTGGTGTTACTGGTGTTGGTGCTGTTACTGGTGTTGGTGCTGTTACTGGTGTTGGTGCTGTTACTGGTTTTTGGTGCTGTTACTGGTGACAATGCTGTTAATGGTGTTGGTGCTCTTACTGGTGTTAGTGCTGTTACTGGTGTTGGTGCTATTATTGATGATAGTGCTGTTACTGGTGTTGGTGATGTTATTGGTGTTGGTGGAGTTACTGGTGTTGGTGCTGTTAATGGTGTTGGTGCTGTTACTAGTGCTAGTGCTGTTACTGGTGTTGGTGCTGTTACTGGTGTTGGTGCTGTTAATGGTGTTGGTGCTGTTACTGGTTGGTGTTGGAGCTGTTACTGGTGATGGTGCTCTAACTGGTGTTGGTGCTGTTACTGGTGTTGGTGCTGTTATTGGTGTTATAGCTGCTACTGGTGTTTGTGGTGTTACTGGTGTTGGTGGTGTTACTAGTGTTGGTGCTGTTACTGGTGTTGGTGGTGTTACTGGTGTTGGTGCTGTTACTGGTGTTGGTGCTGTTACTGGTGTTGGTGCTGTTACTGGTTTTTGGTGCTGTTACTGGTGACGATGCTGTTAATGGTGTTGGTGCTCTTACTGGTGTTGGTGCTGTTACTGGTGTTGGTGCTATTATTGATGATAGTGCTGTTACTGGTGTTGGTGGTGTTACTGGTGTTGGTGCTGTTGCTGGTGTTGCTGCTGTTACTGGTGTTGGTGCTGTTACTGGTGTTGGTGCTGTTACTAGTGCTGGTGCTGTTACTGGTGTTGTTGCTGTTACTGGTGTTTGTGCTGTTACTGGTCTTTGTGCTGTTACTGGTGTTGGTGCTGTTACTGGTGTTGGTGCTCTTACTTGTGTTGGTGCTGTTACTGATGTTGGTCCTGTTACTGGTGTTGGTGCTGTTACTGGTGACGATGCTTTTACTGGTGTTGGTGCTGTTGCTGGTGACGATGCTGTTACTGGTTTTGGTGCTGTTACTGGTGTTGGTGCTCTTATTGGTGTTGGTGGTGTTACTACTGTTGGGGCTGTTACTGGAGTTGTTGGTGATACTGGTAATGGTGCTGTTACTGGTGATGGTGCTGTTACTGGGGTTGGTGCTGCTACTAGTGCTGGTGCTGTTACTGGTGACGGTGCTGTTGCTGGTGTTGGTGCTGTTGCTGGTGATGATGCTGTTACTGGTTTTGGTGCTGTTACTGGTGTTGGTGCTCTTATTGGTGCTGGTGGTGTTACTGTGGGGCTGTTACTGGAGTTGTTGGTGATACTGGTGCTGGTGCTGTTACTGGTAATGGTGCTGTTACTTGGGTTGGTGCTGTTTCTGGTGATGGTGCTGTTTCTGGTGTTGGTGCTGTTACTGGAGATGGTGCTCTTACTGGTGTTGGTGCTGTTACTGGTGTTGGTGATGTTATTGGTGTTAGTGCTGTTACTGGTGTTGATGCTGTTACTGGTGTTGGTGATCTTACTGGTGTTGGTGCTGTTATTGGTGTTAGTGCTGTTACTGGTGTTGGTGGTGTTACTGGTGTTTGTGGTGTTACTAGTGTTGTTGCTGTTACTGGTGTTGGTGGTGTTACTGGTGTTGGTGCTGTTACTGGTGTTGGTGCTGTTATTGGTTTTGGTGGTGTTACTAGTGTTGGTGGTGTTACTGGAGTTGGTGGTGTTACTAGTGTTGGTGGTGTTACTGGTGTTGCTGGTACTGGTGATGGAGGTGTTACTGGAGTTGGTGGCGTTACTAGTGTTGGTGGTGCTACAGTGTTGGTGCTGTTACTGGTGTTGGTCGTGTTACTGGTGTTGGTGCTGTTACTAGTGTTGGTCCTTTTAATGGTGTTGGTACTGTTACTGGTATTGGTGCTGTTATTGGTTTTGGTGGTGTTACTAGTGTTGGTGGTGTTACTGGAGTTTGTGGTGTTACTAGTGTTTGTGGTGTTACTGGTGTTGCTGGTACTGGTGTTGGAGGTGTTACAGAAGTTGGTGGTGTTACTGGTGTTGGTGCTGTTACTGGTGTTGGTGGTGTTACTGGTGTTAGTGCTGTTGCTAGTGCTGGTGCTGTTACCGGTGTTGGTGCTGTTGCTGGTGTTGGTGCTATTGCTGTTGTTGGTTTTGTCACTGGTGTTGATGGTGTTACTGATGTTGGTGCAGTTGCTGGTGTTGGTGCTGTTACTGGTGTTGGTGCTGTTACTAGTGCTAGTGCTGTTACTGGTGTTGGTGCTGTTACTGGTGTTGGTGCTGTTAATGATGTTGGTGCTGTTTCTTGTTTTTGGTGATGTTACTGTTGTTCGTGCTCTTACTGGTGATAGTGCAGTTACTGGTGTTGGTGCTGTTACTGGTGTTGATACCGTTACTGGTGTTGGTGCTGTTACTGGTGTTGGTGCTGTTACTGGTGTTGGTGCTGTTCCTGGTGTTGGTGCTGTTACTGGTGTTGGTGCTGTTACTGGTGTTGGTGCTGTTACTGGTGTTGGTGCTGTTACTGGTGTTGGTGCTGTTACTGGTGTTGTTGCAGTTACTGGTGTTGGGGCTCTTACTGGTGTTGGTGCTGTTATTGGTGTTGATGCTGTTACGGGTGTTGGTGGTGTTACTGGTGCTGTTATTGGTGTTGGTGCTGTTACTGGTTTTTGGTGCTCTTACTGGTGACGATGCTCTTAATGGTGTTGGTGCTCATACTGGTGTTGGTGCTGTCAGTGGTGTTGGTGCTATTATTGGTGAGAGTGCTGTTGCTGGTGTTGGTGGTGTTACTAGTGTTGGTGCTGTTACTGGTGTTGGTGCTGTTACTGGTGTTGGTGCGGTTACTGGTGTTGGTGCTGTTACTAGTGCTAGTGCTGTTACTGGTGTTGATGCCGTTACTGGTGTTCGTGCTGTTACTGGTTTTTGGTGCTGTTACTGGTGACGATGCTGTTAATGGTGTTGGTGCTCTTACTGGTGTTGGTGCTGTTACTGGTGTTGGTGCTATTATTGGTGATAGTGCTGTTACTGGTGTTGGTGCTGCTACTGGTGTTAGTGCTGTTACTGGTGTAGGTGCTCTTACTGGTGTTGGTGCTGTAACTGGTTTTTGGTGCTGTTACTGGTGACGATGCTGTTAATGGTGTTGGTGCCCCTACTGGTGTTGGTGCTGTTACTGGTGTTGGTGCTATTATTGGTGACAGTGCTGTTACTGGTGTTGGTGATGTTCCTGGTGTTGGTGCTCTTATGGGTGTTGGTGGTGTTTCTGGTTTTGGTGCTGTTACTGGTGTTCGTGCTGTTAATGGTTTTGGTGGTGTTACTAGTGTTGGTGGTGTTACTGGTGTTGGTGGTGTTACTAGTCTTGGTGGTGTTACTGGTGTTGCTGGTACTTTTGTTTGAGGTGTTACTGGAGTTGATGGCGTTACTAGTGTTGGTGGTGTTACTGATGTTAGTGCTGTTGCTAGTGCTGGTGCTGTTACTGATGTTGGTGCTACTGCTGGTGTTGGTGGTATTGCTGTTGTTGGTGGTATTACTGGTGTTTGTGCTGTTACTGGTGTTGGTGCTGTTACTGGTGTTGGTGCTGTTACTGGTGTTGGTGCTGTTACTGGTGTTGGTGATGTTATTGGTGTTGGTGCAGTTACTGGTGTTGGTGCTGTTAATGGTGTTGGTGCTGTTACTAGTGCTAGTGCTGTTACTGGTGTTGGTGCTGTTACTGGTGTTGGTGCTTTTAATGGTGTTGCTGCTGTTACTGGTTTTTGGTGCTCTTACTGGTGTTGGTGCTGTTACTGGTGTTGGTGCTGTTATTGGTGTTAGTGCTGTTACTGGTGTTGGTGCTGTTACTGGTGTTGGTGCTCTAACTGGTGTTGGTGCTGTTACTGGTGTTGGTGCTTTTATTGGTGTTATAGCTGTTACTGGTGTTGGTGGTGTTACTGGTGTTGGTGGGGTTACTAGTGTTGGTGCTGTTACTGGTGTTGGTGCTGTTACTGGTGTTGGTGCTGTTACTGGGTTTTGGTGCTGTTACTGGTGACGATGCTGTTAATGGTGTTGGTGCTCTTACTGGTGTTGGTGCTGTTACTGGTGTTGGTGCTATTATTGATGATAGTGCTGTTACTGGTGTTGGTGGTGTTACTGGTCTTTGTGCTGTTACTGGTGTTGGTGCTCTTATGGGTGTTGGTGGTGTTTCTGGTTTTGGTGCTGTTACTGGTGTTCGTGCTGTTAATGGTGTTGGTGGTGTTACTAGTGTTGGTGGTGTTACTGGTGTTGGTGGTGTTACTAGTGTTGGTGGTGTTACTGGTGTTGCTGTACTTGTTGGGTGTTACTGGTGTTGATGCTGTTACTAGTGTTGGTGGTGTTACTGGTGTTGGTGCTGTTACTGTGTGGTGCTGTTACTGTTGTTGGTGCTTTTTCTGGTGTTGGTGGTATTTCTGTTGTGGTGTTACTGGTGTTTGTGCTGTTACTGGTGTTGGTGCTGTTACTGGTGTTGGTGCTGTTACTGGTGTTGGTGCTGTTACTGGTGTTGGTGATGTTATTGGTGTTGGTGCTGTTACTGGTGTTGGTGCTGTTAATGGTGTTGGTGCTGTTACTAGTGCTAGTGCTGTTACTGGTGTTGGTGCTGTTACTGGTGTTGGTGCTGTTACTGGTGTTGGTGCTGTTACTGGTGTTGGTGCTGTTACTGGTGTTGGTGGTGTTACTAGTGTTGGTGGTGTTACTGGAGTTGTGGTGTTACTAGTGTTTGTGGTGTTACTGGTGTTGCTGGTACTGGTGTTGGAGGTGTTACAGGAGTTGGTGGTGTTACTAGTGTTGGTGGTGTTACTGGTGTTGGTCGTGTTACTGGTGTTGGTGCTGTTACTAGTGTTGGTCCTTTTAATGGTGTTGGTACTGTTGCTGGTATTGGTGCTGTTATTGGTTTTGGTGGTGTTACTAGTGTTGGTGGTGTTACTGGAGTTGGTGGTGTTACTAGTGTTTGTGGTGTTACTGGTGTTGCTGGTACTGGTGTTGGAGGTGTTACAGGAGTTGGTGGTGTTACTAGTGTTGGTGGTGTTACTGGTGTTAGTGCTGTTGCTAGTGCTGGTGCTGTTACCGGTGTTGGTGCTGTTGCTGGTGTTGGTGCTATTGCTGTTGTTGGTGCTGCAACTGGTGTAGATGGTGTTACTGATGTTGGTGCAGTTACTGATGTTGGTGCTGTTACTGGTGTTGGTGCTGTTACTAGTGCTAGTGCTATTACTGGTGTTGGTGCTGTTACTGGTGTTGGTGATGTTAATGTTGTTGGTGCTGTTACTGGTGATAGTGCAGTTACTGGTGTTGGTGCTGTTACTGGTGTTGATACCGTTACTGGTGTTGGTGCTACTGCTGGTGTTGGTTCTGTTACTGGTGTTGTTGCTGCTAATGGTGTAGGTGCTGTTCCTGGTGTTGGTGCTGTTACTGGTGTTGGTGCTGTTACTGGTGTTGATGCTGTTACTGGTGTTGGTGCTACTGCTGGTGTTGGTGCTGTTACTGGTGTTGTTGCTGTTACTGGTGTTGGTGCTCTTACTGGTGTTGGTGCTGTTACTGGTGTTGGCGCTGTTACTGGTGTTGGTGGTGTTGCTGGTGCTGTTATTGGTGTTGGTGCTGTTACTGGTTTTTGGTGCTGTTACTGGTGACGATGCTCTTAATGGAGTTGGTGCTCATACTGGTGTTGGTGCTGTTAGTGGTGTTGGTGCTATTATTGGTGAGAGTGCTGTTACTGGTGTTGGTGGTGTTACTAGTGTTGGTGCTGTTACTGGTGTTGGTGCTGTTACTGGTGTTGGTGCGGTTACTGATGCTGGTGCTGTTACTAGTGATAGTGCTGTTACTGGTGTTGATGCTGTTACTGGTGTTCGTGCTGTTACTGGTTTTTGGTGCTGTTACTGGTGACGGTGCTGTTGCTAGTGTAGGTGCTGTTACTGGTGACGATGCTGTTACTGGTGTTGGTGCTGTTACTGTTGTTGGTGCTCTTATTGGTGTTGGTGGTGTTACTACTGTTGGGGCTGTTACTGGAGTTGTTGGTGATACTGGTGTTGGTGCTCTTACTGGTGATGGTGCTGTTACTGTGGTTGGTGCTGTTTCTGGTGACGGTACTGTTACTGGTGTTGGTGCTGTTACTGGAAATGGTGCTCTTACTGGTGTTGGTGCTGTTACTGGTGTTGGTGCTGTTATTGGTGTTCGTGCTGTTACTGGTGTTAGTGCTGTTACTGGTGTTGGTGCTGTTACTGGTGTTGGTGCTGTTACTGGTGTTGGTGCTGTTACTGGTGTTGGTGCTGTTTTTGGTTATGGTGCTGTTACTGGTGTTGGTGGTGTTACTGGTATTGGTGGTGTTACTGGAGTTGGTGCTGTTACTGGTGTAGGTGCTATTATTGGTTATGGTGCTGTTACTGGTGTTGGTGGTGTTACTGGTGTTGGTGCTGTTACTGGTGTTGGTGCTGTTACTAGTGCTGGTGCCTCTTACTTGTGTTGGTGCTGTTACTAGTGCTAGTGCTGTTACTGGTGTTGTCGCTGTTACTGGTGTTGGTGCTGATAATGGTGTTGGTTCTGCTACTGGTTTTTGGTGCTGTTACTGGTGTTGGTGGTGTTTCTGGTGTTGGTGCAGTTACTGGTGATGATGCTGTTACTAGTGATAGTGCTGTTACTGGTGTTGTCGCTGTTACTGATGTTGGTACTGTTAATGGTGCTGGTGCTGTTACCAGGTTTTTGGTGCTGTTACTGGTGTTGATGCTGTTACTGGTGTTGGTGCTACTACTGGTGTAGGTGCTGTTATTGGTGTTGGTGCTGTTACTGGTTTTTGGTGCTGTTACTGGTGACAATGCTGTTAGCGGTGTTGGTGCTCTTACTTTGTTGGTGCTGTTACTGGTGTTGGTGCTATTATTGGTGATAGTGCTGTTACTGGTGTTGGTGCTGTTACTGGTGTTGGTGCTGATATTGGTGTTGGTGCTGTTACTATTGTTGGTGCTGCTACTACTGCTAGTGCTGTTACTGGTGTTGGTGCTGTTACTGGTGTTACTGGTGTTGCTGCTGTTATTGGTGTTGGTGCTGTTATTGGTGTTGGTGCTGTTACTGGTGTTGGTGCTGTTATTGGTGTTGGTGCTGTTACTGGTGTTGGTGCTGTTAATTGTGTTGCTGCTGTTACTGGTTTTTGGTGCTGGTACTGGTGTTGGTGCTCTTACTGGTGATAGTGCAGTTACTGGTGTTGGTGCTGTTACTGGTGTTGATGCCATTACTGGTGTTGGTGCTACTACTGGTGTTGGTGCTGTTACTGGTGTTGTTGCTGTTAATGGTGTTGGTGCTGTTCCTGGTGCTGGTGCTGTTACTGGTGTTGGTGCTGTTACTGGTGTTGGTGCTGTTACTGGTGTTCGTGCTGTTACTGGTGTTGTTGCTGTTACTGGTGTTGGTGCTCTTACTGGTGTTTGTGCTCTTATTGGTGTTGGTGCTGTTACTGGTGTTGGTGGTGTTAGTGGTGCTGTTACTGGTGTTGGTGGTGTTACTGGTATTGTTGGTGTTACTGGTGTTGGTGCTGTTTCTGGTGTTGGTGGTGTTACTGGTGATGTTACTGGTGTTTTTGTCCTTTACTGGTGTTGGTGTTACTGGTTTTGGTGGTGTTACTGGTGTTGGTGCTGTTAATGGTGTTTTTGCTGTTACCGGTGTTGGTGCTGCTACTGGTGTTGCTGCTGTTACTGGTGTTGCTGCTGTTACTGGTGTTGGTGCTGTTACTGGTGTTGGTGCTGTTACTGGTGATGGTGCTGCTACTGGTGTTGGTGGTGTTACTGGTGTTGGTGCTGTTATTGGTGTTAGTGCTGTTACTGGTGTTGCTGGTGTTACTGGTGTTAGTGGAGTTACTAGTCTTGGAGGTGTTACTTTTGTTGGTATTGTTATTAGTATTGGTAGTGTTACTGGTGTTGGTGGTGTTACTAGTGTTGATGCTGTTACTGCTGTTGGTGTTGATACTGGTGTTGGTGGTGTTTCTGGTGTTGCTGCTGTTACTGTTGTTGGTGCTGTTACTGGTATTGGTGCTGTTACTGGTGTTGTCGGTGCTACTAGTGTTGGTGGTGTTACTGGAGTTGGTGGTGTTACTAGTGTTGGTGGTGTTACTGGTGTTGGTGGTGTTAATGGTGTTGGAGGTGTTACTTGAGTTGGTGGTGCTACTGGCGTTGGTGTTGTTACTGGTGTTGGTGGTGTTACTGGTGTTGGTGCTGTTACTGGTGTTTGTGCTGTTACTGGTATTGGTCCTGTTACTGGTGAAGGTGGTGTTACTATTGTTGTTGGTGTTTCTGGAGTTGGTGGTGTTACTATTGTTTGTGGTGTTACTGGTGTTGGTGGTGTTACTGGTGTTGGAGGTGATACTTGAGTTGGTGGTGTTACTAGTGTTGGTTGTGTTCCTGGAGTTGGTGGTGTTACAAGTGTTGGTGTTTTTACTTGTGTTGGTGGTGTTACTGGTGTTGGTGGTATTACTGGAGTTGGTGGTGTTACTAGTGATGGTGGTGTAGCTGGTGTTTGTGGTGTTATTGGTGCTGTTACTGGTGTTGGTGTTACTGGAATTGGTGTTGTTACTGGTGTTGGTGCTCTTACTGGTGTTGGTGGTGTTACTGGTGCTGTTACTGGTGTTGGTGGTGCTACTGGTATTGGTGGTGTTACTGGTGTTGGTGCTGTTTCTGGCGTTGGAGCTGTTGCTAGTGCTGGTGCTGTTACTGGTGTTGGTGCTGTTGCTGGTGTTGGGGCTATTGCTGTTGTTGGTGCTGTTACAGGTGTTGGTGGTGTTGCTGGTGTTGGTGCAGTTACTGGTGTTGGTGCTGTGACTGGTGTTGGTGCTGTTACTAGTGCTAGTGCTGTTACTGGTGTAGGTGCTGTTACTGGTGTTGGTGCTGTTAATGGTGTTGGTGCTGTTACTGGTGTTGGTGCTGTTACTGGTGTTGGTGGTGTTACTGGTGTTGGTGCAGTTACTGGTGTTGGTGCTGTTACTGGTGTTGGTGGTGTTACTGGTGTTGGTGCTGTTACTGGTGTTGGTGCTGTTACTGGTGTTGGTGCTGTTACTGGTGTTGGTGCTGTTACTGGTGTTGGTGCTCTTACTGGTGTTGGTGCAGTTACTGGTGTTGGTGCTGTTACTGGTGTTGATGCTGTTACTGGTGTTGGTGCTACTACTGGTCTTGGTGCTGTTACTGCTGTTGTTGCTGTTACTAGTGCTAGTGCTGTCACTGGTGTTGGTGCTGTTACTGGTGTTGGTGCTGTTACTGGTGTTTGTGCTGTTACTATTGTTTGTGCTGTTATTGATGTTGGCGCTGTTACTGGTGTTGGTGTTGCTGCTGGTTTTTGGTGCTGTTACTGGTGACGATGCTGTTAGTGGTGTTGGTGCTCTTACTGGTGTTGGTGCTCTTATTTTTGTTGGTGCTGTTACTGGTGTTGGTGCTATTATTGGTTATAGTACTGTTACTGGTTTTGGGGCTGTTACTGGTGTTGGTGCTGGTATTGGTGGTGGTGCTGTTACTGGTCTTGGTGCTGTTACTGGTGTTGGTGCTGTTATTGTTGTTGGTATTGTTATTGGTGTTGGTGCTGTTACTGGTGGTGCTGTTACTGGTGTTTGTGCTGTTACTTTGTTTGTGCTGTTATTGATGTTGGCGCTGTTACTGGTGTTGGTGCTGCTGCTGGTTTTTGGTGCTGTTACTGGTGACGATGCTGTTAGTGGTGTTGGTGCTCTTACTGGTGTTGGTGCTCTTATTTTGTTGGTGCTGTTACTGGTGTTGGTGCTATTATTGGTTATAGTACTGTTACTGGTTTTGGGGCTGTTACTGGTGTTGGTGCTGGTATTGGTGGTGGTGCTGTTACTGGTGTTGGTGCTGTTACTGGTGTTGGTGCTGTTATTGTTGTTGGTGATGTTATTGGTGTTGGTGCTGTTACTGGTGTTGGTGCTGTTACCGGTGTTGGTGCTGCTACTGGTGTTGGTGCTGTTACTGGTGTAGGTGCTGTTACTGGTGTTGTTGCCATTACTACTGCTGGTGCTGTTACTGGTGTTGGTGCTGTTACTGGTGTTGGTGCTGTTACTGGTGTTGGTGCTGTTACTGATGTTGGTTCTGATACTTGTGTTGGTGCTGTTGCTGGTGTTGGTGGTGTTACTGGTGCTGTTACTGGTGTTGGTGCTGTTATTGGTGTGAGTGCTGTTACTGGTGTTGGTGGTGTTTCTGGTGTTGGTGGTGTTACTAGTGTTGGAAATGTTACTTTTGTTGGTGGTGTTACTAGTGTTGGTAGTGTTACTAGTGTTGGTGGTTTTACTGGTGTTGGTGGTGTTACTAGTGTTGGTGTTGTTACTGGTGTTGGTATTGTTTCTGGTGTAGGTAGCATTACTGATGCTGGTGCTGTTACTGGTGTTGGTGCTGTTACTGGTATTGGTGCTGTTACTGGTGTTGGTGGTGTTACTAGTATTGGTGATGTTACTGGAGTTGGTGGTGTTACTGGTGTTGGTGGTGTTACTGGTGTTGTAGGTTTTATTTGAGATGGTGGTGTCACTAGTGTTGGTGGTGATACTGGTGTTAGTGCTGTTACTGGTGTTGGTGCTGTTACAGGTGTTGGTGCTATTACTGGTGTCCATGCTGTTACTGGTGACATTGCTCCTGCTGGTGTTGGTGCTGTTACTCGTGTTGGTGCTGTTACTGGTGATGGTGGTGTTACTGGTGTTGGTGGTGTTACTAGTGTTTGTGGTGTTACTGGTGTTAGTGGTGTTACTGGGGTTGGAGGTGTTACTTGAGTTGTTGGTGTTACTAGTGTTGGTGGTGTTACTGGTATTAGTGCTGTTACTGGTGTTGGTGCTGTTACTGGTGTTGGTGCTGTTACTGGTGTTGGTGCTGTTATTGGTGTTAGTGCTGTTACTGGTGTTGGTGGTGTTACTGGTGTTGGTGGTGTTACTAGTGTTGGAGGTATTTCTTTTGTTGGTGGTGTTATTAGTGTTGGTAGTGTTACTGGTGTTGGTGGTGTTACTAGTGTTGGTGCTGTTACTGGTGTCGGTGCTGTTACTGGTATTGGTGCTGTTACTGGTGTTGGTGGTGTTATAGTGTTGGTGGTGTTACTGGAGTTGATGTTACTAGGGTTGGTGGTGTTACTGGTGTTGGTGGTGTTAATGGTGTTGGAGGTGTTACTTCAGTTGGTGGTGTTACTGGTGTTGGTGGTGTTACTGGTGTTGGTGGTGTTACTGGTGTTGGTGCTGTTACTGGTGTTGGTGCTGTTACTGGTGTTGGTGCTGTTACTGGTGTTGGTGCTGTTACTGGTGTTGGTGCTGTTACTGGTGTTGGTGGTGTTACTGGTGTTGGTGGTGTTACTGGTGTTGTGGTGTTACTGGTGTTGGTGCTGTTACTGGTGTTGGTGCTGTTACTGGTGTTGGTGCTGTTACTGGTGTTGGTGCTGTTACTGGTTTGGTGCTGTTACTGGTGTTGGTGCTGTTACTGGTGTTGGTGCTGTTACTGGTGTTGGTGCTGTTACTGGTGTTGGTGCTGTTACTGGTGTTGGTGCTGTTACTGGTGTTGGTGCTGTTACTGGTGTTGGTGCTGTTACTGGTGTTGGTGCTGTTACTGGTGTTGGTGCTGTTACTGGTGTTGGTGCTGATACTGGTGTTGGTGCTGTTGCTGGTGTTGGTGCTGTTACTGGTGTTGGTGCTGTTACTGGTGTTGGTGCTGTTACTGGTGTTGGTGCTGTTACTGGTGTTGGTGCTGTTACTGGTGTTGGTGCTGTTACTGGTGTTGGTGCTGTTACTGGTGTTGGTGCTGTTACTGGTGTTGGTGCTGTTACTGGTGTTGGTGCTGTTACTGGTGTTGGTGCTGTTACTGGTGTTGGTGCTGTTACTGGTGTTGGTGCTGTTACTGGTGTTGGTGCTGTTACTGGTGTTGGTGCTGTTACTGGTGTTGGTGCTGTTACTGGTGTTGGTGCTGTTACTGGTGTTGGTGCTGTTACTGGTGTTGGTGCTGTTACTGGTGTTGGTGCTGCTACTGGTGTTGGTGCTGTTACTGGTGTTGGTGCTGTTACTGGTGTTGGTGGTGTTACTGGTGTTGGTGGTGTTACTGGTGTTGGTGTTACTGGTGTTGGTGCTGTTACTGGTGTTGGTGGTGTTACTGGTGTTGGTGGTGTTACTGGTGTTGGTGCTGTTACTGGTGTTGGTGCTGTTACTGGTGTTGGTGCTGTTACTGGTGTTGTGCTGTTACTGGTGTTGTGCTGTTACTGGTGTTGGTGCTGTTACTGGTGTTGGTGCTGTTACTGGTGTTGGTGCTGTTACTGGTGTTGGTGGTGTTACTGGTGTTGGTGCTGTTACTGGTGTTGGTGCTGTTACTGGTGTTGTGTGTTACTGGTGTTGGTGTTACTGTGTTGGTGCTGTTACTGGTGTTGGTGCTGTTACTGGTGTTGGTGCTGTTACTGGTGTTGGTGCTGTTACTGGTGTTGGTGCTGTTACTGGTGTTGGTGCTGTTACTGGTGTTGGTGCTGTTACTGGTGTTGGTGCTGTTACTAGGTTTTGGTGCTGTTACTGGTGTTGGTGCTACTACTGGTGTAGGTGCTGTTATTGGTGTTGATGCTGTTACTGGTTTTTGGTGCTGTTGCTGGTGTGGTGTTACTGGTGGTGGTGTTACTGTGTTGGTGTGTTACTGGTGTTGGTGTGTTACTGGTGTTGGTGGTGTTACTAGTATTGGTGCTGTTACGTGTGTTGGTGCTGTTACTGGTGTTGGTGCTGTTACTGGTGTTGGTGGTGTTACTGGTGTTGGTGGTGTTACTGGTGTTGGTGGTGTTACTGGTGTTGGTGCTGTTACTGGTGTTGGTGCTGTTACTGGTGTTGGTGCTGTTACTGGTGTTGGTGGTGTTACTGGTGTTGGTGCTGTTACTGGTGTTGGTGGTGTTACTAGTGTTGGTGCTGTTACTGGTGTTGGTGGTGTTACTGGTGTTGGTGGTGTTACTGGTGTTGGTGGTGTTACTGGTGTTGGTGGTGTTACTGGTGCTGTTACTGGTGTTGGTGTGTACTGGTGTTGGTGCTGTTACTGGTGTTGCTGCTGTTACTGGTGTTGGTGCTGTTACTGGTGTTGGTGCTGTTACTGGTGTTGGTGCTGTTACTGGTGTTGGTGCTGTTACTGGTGTTGGTGCTGTTACTGGTGTTGGTGCTGATATTGGTGTTGGTGCTGTTACTATTGTTGGTGCTGCTACTACTGCTAGTGCTGGTACTGGTGTTGGTGCTGTTACTGGTGTTACTGGTGTTGCTGCTGTTAGTGGTGTTGGTGCTGTTATTGGTGTTGGTGCTGTTACTGGTGTTGGTGCTGTTATTGGTGTTGGTGCTGTTACTGGTGTTGGTGCTGTTAATTGTGTTGCTGCTGTTACTGGTTTTTGGTGCTGGTACTGGTGTTGGTGCTCTTACTGGTGATAGTGCAGTTACTGGTGTTGGTGCTGTTACTGGTGTTGATGCAATTACTGGTGTTGGTGCTACTACTGGTGTTGGTGCTGTTACTGGTGTTGTTGCTGTTAATGGTGTTGGTGCTGTTCCTGGTGCTGGTGCTGTTACTGGTGTTGGTGCTGTTACTGGTGTTGGTGCTGTTACTGGTGTTGGTGCTACTGCTGGTGTTCGTGCTGCTACTGGTGTTGTTGCTGTTACTGGTGTTGGTGCTTTTACTGGTGTTTGTGCTCTAATTGGTGTTGGTGCTGTTACTGGTTTTGGTGGTGTTAGTGGTGCTGTTACTGGTGTTGGTGGTGTTACTGGTATTGTTGGTGTTACCGGTGTTGGTGCTGTTTCTGGTGTTGGTGGTGTTACTGGTGCTGTTACTGGTGTTTTTGTCCTTTACTGGTGTTGGTGTTACTGGTTTTGGTGGTGTTACTGGTGTTGGTGCTGTTAATGGTGTTTTTGCTGTTGCCGGTGTTGGTGCTGCTACTGGTGTTGCTGCTGTTACTGGTGTTGCTGCTGTTACTGGTGTTGCTGCTGTTACTGGTGATGGTGCTGCTACTGGTGATGGTGCTGCTACTGTGTGTTGGTGGTGTTACTGGTGTTGGTGCTGTTATTGGTGTTAGTGCTGTTGCTGGTGTTGCTGGTGTTATTGGTGTTAGTGGTGTTACTGGTGTTGGTGGTGTTACTAGTGTTGATGCTGTTACTGCTGTTGGTGTTGATACTGGTGTTGGTGGTGTTTCTGGTGTTGCTGCTGTTACTGTTGTTGGTGCTGTTACTGGTATTGGTGCTGTTACTGGTGTTGTTGGTGTTACTAGTGTTGGTGGTGTTACTGGAGTTGGTGGTGTTACTAGTGTTGGTGGTGTTACTGGTGTTGGTGGTGTTAATGGTGTTGGAGGTGTTACTTAAGTTGGTGGTGCTACTGGTGTTGGTGTTGTTACTGGTGTTGGTGGTGTTACTGGTGTTGGTGCTGTTACTGGTGTTTGTGCTGTTACTGGTATTGGTGCTGTTACTGGTGAAGGTGGTGTTACTATTGTTGGTGGTGTTACTGGAGTTGGTGGTGTTACTAGTGTTTGTGGTGTTACTGGTGTTGGTGGTGTTACTGGTGTTGGAGGTGTTACTTGAGTTGGTGGTGTTACTAGTGTTGGTTGTGTTACTGGAGTTGGTGGTGTTACTAGTGTTGGTGGTGTTACTCGTGTTAGTGCTGTTACTAGTGTTGGTGCTGTTGCTGGTGTTGGTGGTGTTATTGGTGCTGTTACTGGTGTTGGTGTTACTGGAATTGGTGGTGTTACTGGTGTTGGTGCTGTTACTGGTGTTGGTGCTGTTACTGGTGTTGGTGCTGTTACTAGTATTGGTGCTGTTTCTGGTGTTGGTGGTGTTACAAGTGTTGGTTGTGTTCCTGGAGTTAGTGGTGTTACAAGTGTTGGTGTTTTTACTTGTGTTGGTGGTGTTACTGGTGTTGGTGGTATTACTGGAGTTGGTGGTGTTACTAGTGTTGGTGGTGTTACTGGTGTTAGTGCTGTTACTAGTGTTGGTGCTGTAGCTGGTGTTGGTGGTGTTATTGGTGCTGTTACTGGTGTTGGTGTTACTGGAATTGGTGGTGTTACTGGTGTTGGTGCTGTTACTGGTGTTGGTGCTGTTACTGGTGTTGGTGCTGTTACTGGTGAAGGTGGTGTTACTGGTGTTGGTGTTACTGGTGGTGGTGTTACTCGTGTTTGTGGTGTTACTGGTGTTGGTGCTGTTACTGGTGTTGGTGCTGTTACTGGTGTTGGTGCTGTTACTGGTGTTGGTGCTGTTACTGGTGTTGGTGCTGTTACTGGTGTTGGTGCTGTTACTGGTGTTGGTGCTGTTACTGGTGTTGGTGCTGTTACTGGTGGTGTATGGTGCTGTTACTGGTGTTGGTGCTGTTACTGGTGTTGGTGGTGTTACTGGTGTTGGTGCTGTTACTGGTGTTGGTGCTGTTACTGGTGTTGGTGCTGTTACTGGTGTTGGTGCTGTTACTGGTGTTGGTGGTGTTACTGGTGTTGGTGCTGTTACTGGTGTTGGTGCTGTTACTGGTGTTGGTGGTGTTACTGGTGTTGGTGGTGTTACTGGTGTTGGTGCTGTTACTGGTGTTGGTGCTGTTACTGGTGTTGGTGCTGTTACTGGTGTTGGTGCTGTTACTGGTGTTGGTGCTGTTACTGGTGTTGGTGCTGTTACTGGTGTTGGTGTGTTACTGGTGTTGGTGGTGTTACTGGTGTTGGTGCTGTTACTGGTGTTGGTGCTGTTACTGGTGTTGGTGGTGTTACTGGTGTTGGTGGTGTTACTGGTGTTGGTGCTGTTACTGGTGTTGGTGGTGTTACTGGTGTTGGTGCTGTTACTGGTGTTGGTGCTGTTACTGGTGTTGGTGCTGTTACTGGTGTTGGTGCTGTTACTGGTGTTGGTGCTGTTACTGGTGTTGGTGCTGTTACTGGTGTTGGTGCTGTTACTGGTGTTGGTGCTGTTACTGGTGTTGGTGCTGTTACTGGTGTTGGTGCTGTTACTGGTGTTGGTGCTGTTACTGGTGTTGGTGCTGTTACTGGTGTTGGTGCTGTTACTGGTGTTGGTGCTGTTACTGGTGTTGGTGCTGTTGCTGGTGTTGGTGCTGTTACTGGTGTTGGTGCTGTTACTGGTGTTGGTGCTGTTACTGGTGTTGGTGCTGTTACTGGTGTTGGTGCTGTTACTGGTGTTGGTGCTGTTACTGGTGTTGGTGCTGTTACTGGTGTTGGTGCTGTTACTGGTGTGGGTGCTGTTACTGGTGTTGGTGCTCTTACTGGTGTTGGTGCTGTTACTGGTGTTGGTGCTGTTACTGGTGTTGGTGCTGTTACTGGTGTTGGTGCTGTTACTGGTGTTGGTGCTGTTACTGGTGTTGGTGCTGTTACTGGTGTTGGTGCTGTTACTGGTGTTGGTGCTGTTGCTGATGTTGGTGCTGTTACTGGTGTTGGTGCTGTTACTGGTGTTGGTGCTGTTACTGGTGTTGGTGCTGTTACTGGTGTTGGTGCTGTTACTGGTGTTGGTGCTGTTACTGGTGTTGGTGCTGTTACTGGTGTTGGTGCTGTTACTGGTGTTGGTGCTGTTACTGGTGTTGGTGCTGTTACTGGTGTTGGTGCTGTTACTGGTGTTGGTGCTGTTACTGGTGTTGGTGCTGTTACTGGTGTTGGTGCTGTTACTGGTGTTGGTGCTGTTACTGGTGTTGGTGCTGTTACTGGTGTTGGTGCTGTTACTGGTGTTGGTGCTGTTACTGGTGTTGGTGCTGTTACTGGTGTTGGTGTGTTACTAGTGTTGGTGCTGTTACTGGTGTTGGTGGTGTTACTGGTGTTGGTGCTGTTACTGGTGTTGGTGGTGTTACTAGTGTTGGTGGTGTTACTGGTGTTGGTGGTGTTACTGGTGTTGGTGGTGTTACTTGTGTTGGTGGTGTTACTGGTGTTGGTGCTGTTACTGGTGTTGGTGCTGTTACTGGTGTTGGTGCTGTTACTGGTGTTGGTGCTGTTACTGGTGTTGGTGCTGTTACTGGTGTTGGTGCTGTTACTGGTGTTGGTGGTGTTACTGGTGTTGGTGCTGTTACTGGTGTTGGTGCTGTTACTGGTGTTGGTGCTGTTACTGGTGTTGGTGCTGTTACTGGTGTTGGTGCTGTTACTGGTGTTGGTGCTGTTACTGGTGTTGGTGCTGTTACTGGTGTTGGTGCTGTTACTGGTGTTGGTGCTGTTACTGGTGTTGGTGCTGTTGCTGGTGTTGGTGCTGTTCCTGGTGTTGGTGCTGTTACTGGTGTTGGTGCTGTTACTGGTGTTGGTGCTGTTACTGGTGTTGGTGCTGTTACTGGTGTTGGTGCTGTTACTGGTGTTGGTGCTGTTACTGGTGTTGGTGCTGTTACTGGTGTTGGTGCTGTTACTGGTGTTGGTGCTGTTACTGGTGTTGGTGCTGTTACTGGTGTTGGTGCTGTTACTGGTGTTGGTGCTGTTACTGGTGTTGGTGCTGTTACTGGTGTTGGTGCTGTTACTGGTGTTGGTGCTGTTACTGGTGTTGGTGCTGTTACTGGTGTTGGTGCTGTTACTGGTGTTGTGTGTACTGTTGTGTGTTACTGGTGTTGGTGCTGTTACTGGTGTTGGTGCTGTTGCTGGTGTTGGTGCTGTTGCTGGTGTTGGTGCTGTTACTGGTGTTGGTGCTGTTACTGGTGTTGGTGCTGTTACTGGTGTTGGTGTGTTACTGGTGTTGGTGCTGTTACTGGTGTTGGTGCTGTTACTGGTGTTGGTGCTGTTACTGGTGTTGGTGATGTTATTGGTGTTGGTGCTGTTACTGGTGTTGGTGCTGTTACTGGTGTTGGTGTTGTTACTGGTGTTGGTGCTGTTACTGGTGTTGGTGCTGTTACTGGGGTTGGTGCAGTTACTGGTGATTGTGCTGTTACTGGTGTGGCTGCTGTTACTGGTGTTGGTGCTGTTACTGGTGTTGGTGCTGTTACTGGTGTTGGTGGTGTTACTGGTGTTGGTGCTGTTACTGGTGTTGGTGCTGTTACTGGTGTTGGTGCTGTTACTGGTGTTGGTGGTGTTACTGGTGTTGGTGCTGTTACTGGTGTTGGTGTGTTACTGGTGTTGGTGCTGTTACTGGTGTTGGTGCTGTTACTGGTGTTGGTGCTGTTACTGGTGTTGGTGCTGTTACTGGTGTTGGTGCTGTTACTGGTGTTGGTGCTGTTACTGGTGTTGGTGCTGTTACTGGTGTTGGTGGTGTTACTGGTGTTGGTGCTGTTACTGGTGTTGGTGGTGTTACTGTGTTGGTGGTGTTACTGGTGTTGGTGCTGTTACTGGTGTTGGTGCTGTTACTGGTGTTGGTGCTGTTACTGGTGTTGGTGCTGTTACTGGTGTTGGTGCTGTTACTGGTGTTGGTGCTGTTACTGGTGTTGGTGCTGTTACTGGTGTTGGTGCTGTTACTGGTGTTGGTGCTGTTACTGGTGTTGGTGCTGTTACTGGTGTTGGTGCTGTTACTGGTGTTGGTGCTGTTACTGGTGTTGGTGGCTGTTACTGGTGTTGGTGCTGTTACTGGTGTTGGTGCTGTTACTGGTGTTGGTGCTGTTACTGGTGTTGGTGCTGTTACTGGTGTTGGTGCTGTTACTGGTGTTGGTGCTGTTACTGGTGTTGGTGCTGTTACTGGTGTTGGTGCTGTTGCTGGTGTTGGTGCTCTTGCTGGTGTTGGTGCTGTTGCTGGTGTTGGTGCTGTTACTGATGTTGGTGCTGTTACTGGTGTTGGTGCTGTTACTGGTGTTGGTGCTGTTACTGGTGTTGGTGCTGTTACTGGTGTTGGTGCTGTTACTGGTGTTTGTGCTGTTACTGGTGTTGGTGCTGTTACTGGTGTTGGTGCTGTTACTGGTGTTGGTGCTGTTACTGGTGTTGGTGCTGTTACTGGTGTTGGTGCTGTTACTGGTGTTGGTGCTGTTACTGGTGTTGGTGCTGTTACTGGTGTTGGTGCTGTTACTGGTGTTGGTGGTGTTACTGGTGTTGGTGGTGTTACTGGTGTTGGTGGTGTTACTGGTGTTGGTGCTGTTACTGGTGTTGGTGCTGTTACTGGTGTTGGTGCTGTTACTGGTGTTGGTGCTGTTACTGGTGTTGGTGGTGTT
>CAUDMG010003051.1:360000-370251 GCA_958450375.1 Homarus gammarus | reverse complement strand
AGTGTTACAGATGTACCAGGGAGTGTCAGAGGAATACCTAGGAGTGTCAGAGGTGTACCTGGGAGTGTCAGAGGTGTACCTAGGAGTATCGGAGGTTTAACTGGGAGTGTGGGAGTTGTACCTGGGAGTGTCGGAGGTGTACCTGGGAGTGTGAGAAGTGTACCTGGGAGTGTCGGAGGTGTACCTGGGAGTGTCGGAGGTGTACCTGGGAGTGTGAGAAGTGTACCTGGGAGTGTCTGGGGTGTACCTGGGAGTATTGGAGGTGTACCTGGGAGCGTGAGAATTGTACCTGGGAGTGTCAGAGGTGTTCCAGGGAGTGTCTGAGGTGTACCTGGGAGTGTTACAGATGTACCATTGAGTGTCAGAGGAATACCTAAGAGTGTCAGAGGTGTACCTGGGAGTGTCAGAGGTGTACCTAGGCGTATCGGAGGTTTAACTGGGAGTGTGGGAGTTGTACCTGGGAGTGTCGGAGGTGTACCTGGGAGTGTCAGAAGTGTACCTGGGAGTGTCGGAGGTGTACCTGGGATTGTCGGAGGTGTACCTGGGAGTGTCTGAGGTGTACCTGGGAGTGTCAGAGGTGTGCCTGGGAGTGTCAGAGGGGCACTTGGGAGTGTCAGAGGTGCACCTTCGAGTGTCTGAGGTGTACCTGGGAGTGTCTGAGGTGTACCTGGCAGTGTCTGAGGTGTACCTGGCAGTGTCTGAGGTGTACCTGGTAGTGTCAGCGGTGTACCTGGGAGTGTCAGCGGTGTACCTGGGAGTGTTAGAGGTGTATCAGGGAGTGAGAGAGGAGTACCTAGGAGTGTCAGAGGTGTACCTGGGAGTATCAGAGGTGTACCTGGGAGTGTCAGAGGTGTACCTGGGAGTGTCAGAGGTGTACCTGGGAGTGTCAGAGATGTACCTGGGAGTGTCAGAGGAATACCTAGGAGTGTCAGAAGTGTATCTAGGAGTATCGGAGGTTTACCTGGGAGTTTCTGAGTTGTACCTGGGAGTGTCGGAGGTGTACCTGGGAGTGTGAGAAGTGTACCTGGGAGTGTCGGAGGTGTACCTGGGAGTGTCGGAGGTGTACCTGGGAGTGTGAGAAGTGTACCTGGGAGTGTCTGGGGTGTACCTGGGAGTATTGGAGGTGTACCTGGGAGCGTGAGAAGTGTACCTGGGAGTGTCAGAGGTGTACCAGGGAGTGTCTGAGGTGTACCTGGGAGTGTTAGAGATGTACCAGGGAGTGTCAGAGGAATACCTAAGAGTGTCAGAGGTGTACCTGGGAGTGTCAGAAGTGTACCTGGGAGTGTCGGAGGTGTACCTGGGAGTGTCGGAGGTGTACCTGGGAGTGTCACATGTGTACTTGGGAGTGTCAGAGGTGTACCTGGGAGTGTCAGCGGTGTACCTGGGAGTGTCTGAGGTGTACCTGGGAGTGTCAGAGGTGTGCCTGGGAGTGTCAGAGGTGCACTTGGGAGTGTCAGAGGTGCACCTTCGAGTGTCTGAGGTGTACCTGGGAGTGTCTGAGGTGTACCTGGCAGTGTCTGAGGTGTACCTGGCAGTGTCTGAGGTGTACCTGGTAGTGTCAGCGGTGTACCTGGGAGTGTCTGAGGTGTGCCTGGCACTGTCTGAGGAGTACCTGGGAGTGTCTGAGGTGTACCTGGCAGTGTCTGAGGTGTACCTGGCAGTGTCTGAGGTGTACCTGGTAGTGTCAGCGGTGTACCTGGCAGTGTCTGAGGTGTACCTTACAGTGTCTGAGGTGTACCTGGGAGTGTCAGAGGTGTTCCTGGGAGTGTGAGAAGTGTACCTGGGAGTGTCTGCGGTGTACCTGGGAGTGTCAGAGGTGTACTTGGGAGTGTCGGAGGTGTACCTGGGAGTGTGAGAAGTGTACCTGGGTGAGTCAGGGGTGTACCAGGGAGTGTCAGTGGAGTACCTGGGAGTGTCAGAGATGTACCTGGGAGTGTCAGAGGTGTACCTGGGAGTGTCAGAGGTGTACCTGGGAGTGTCAGAGGTGTACCTTGGAGTGTCAGGGGTGTACCAGGGAATGTCAGTGGAGTACCTGGGAGTGTCAGAGATGTTCCTGGCAGTGTCTGAGGTGTACCTGGCAGTGTCTGAGGTGTACCTGGGAGTGTCAGAGGTGCACCTTGGAGTGTCAGAGCTGTACCTGGGAGTGTCACAGGTATACCTGGGAGTATCGGAGGTGTACCTGGGAGTGTCACAGATGTACCTGGGAGTGTCAGAGGTGTACCTGGGAGTGTCAGCGGTGTACCTGGGAGTGTCTGAGGTTTACCTGGGAGTGTCAGAGGTGTGCCTGGGAGTGTCAGAGGTGCACTTGGGAGTGTCAGAGGTGCACCTTGGAGTGTCTGAGGTGTACCTGGGAGTGTCTGAGGTGTTCCTGGCAGTGTCTGAGGTGTACCTGGCAGTGTCTGAGGTGTACCTGGGAGTGTCAAAGGTGCACCTTGGAGTGTCAGAGCTGTACCTGGGAGTGTCACAGGTATACCTGGGAGTATCGGAGGTGTACCTGGGAGTGTCAGAGGTGTACCAGGGAGTGTCTGAGGTGTACCTGGGAGTGTCAGAGATGTACCTGGGAGTGTCAGAGGAATACCTAGGAGTTTCAAAGGTGTACCTAGGAGTATCGGAGGTTTACCTGGGAGTGTCGGAGTTGTACCTGGGAGTGTCGGAGGTGTACCTGGGAGTGTGAGAAGTGTACCTGGGAGTGTCGGAGGTGTACCTGGGAGTGTCAGAGGTGTACCTGGGAGTGTCAGAGGTGTACCTTGTAGTGTGAAAGGTGTACCTAGTAATGTTTGAGTTGTACCTGGGATTGTCAGAGGTGTACCTGGGAGTGTCTGAGGTGTACCTGGGAGTGTCTGAGGTGTACCTGGCAGTGTCAGAGGTGTATCTGGGAGTGTTGGACGTGTTCCTGGGAGTGTCAGAGGTGTACCAAGGAATGTCAGTGGAGTACCTGGGAGTGTCAGAGGTGTACGTGGGAGTTTCAGAGGTGTACCAGGGTGTGTCAGAGGTGTACCTGGGAGTGTCAGAGGCGGACCTGGGAGTGTCAGAGGTGTACCTGGGAGTATCAGATGTGTACCTGGGAGTGTCAGAGGAGTACCTGGGAATGTCAGAGGTATACCAGGGAGTGTCAGTGAAGTACCTGGGAGTCTCAAAGGTGTACCTGGGAGTATCGGAGGTGTACCTGGGAATATCGGAAGTGTACCTGGTAGTGTCAGAGGTGTACCTGGGAGTGTCTGAGGTTTGCCTGGCACTGTCTGAGGTGTACCTGGCAGTGTCTGAGGTGTACCTGGGAGTGTCTGAGGTGTACCTGGTAGTGTCAGCGGTGTACCTGGCAGCGTCTGAGGTGTACCTGGCAGTGTCTGAGGTGTACCTGGTTGTGTCAGAGGTGTACCTGGTAATATGAGAAGTGTACCTGGGAGTGTCTGCGGTGTACCTGGGAGTGTCAGAGGTTTACCTGGGAGTGTCGGAGGTGTACCTGGGAGTGTGAGAAGTGTACCTGGGTGAGTCAGGGGTGTAACAGGGAGTATCAGTGGAGTACCTGGGAGTGTCAGTGATATACCTGGGAGTGTCAGAGGTGTACCTGGGAGTGTCAGAGGTGTACCTTGGAGTGTCAGGGGTGTACCAGGGAATGTCAGTGGAGTACCTGGGAGTGTCAGAGATGTTCCTGGCAGTGTCTGAGGTGTACCTGGCAGTGTCTGAGGTGTACCTGGGAGTGTCAGAGGTGCACCTTGGAGTGTCAGAGCTGTACCTGGGAGTGTCACAGGTATACCTGGGAGTATCGGAGGTGTACCTGGGAGTGTCACAGATGTACCTGGGAGTGTCAGAGGTGTACCTGGGAGTGTCAGAGGTGTACCTGGGAGTGTTACAGATGTACCATGGAGTGTTAGAGGAATACCGAAGAGTGTCAGAGGTGTACCTGGGAATGTCACAGATGTACCTGGGAGTGTTAGAGGCTTACCTGGGAGTGTCAGAGGTGTACCTGGGAGTGTTACAGATGTACCATGGAGTGTTAGAGGAATACCTAAGAGTGTCAGCGGTGTACCTGGGAGTCTCTGAGGTTTACCTGGGAGTGTCAGAGGTGTACCTGGGAGTGTTACAGATGTACCATGGAGTGTCAGAGGAATACCTAAGAGTGTCAGAGGTGTACCTGGGAGTGTCAGAGGTGTACCTAGGAGTATCGGAGGTTTAACTGGGAGTGTGGGAGTTGTACCTGGGAGTGTCGGAGGTGTACCTGGGAGTGTGAGAAGTGTACCTGGGAGTGTCGGAGGTGTACCTGGGAGTGTCAGAGGTGTACCTAGGAGTATCGGAGGTTTAACTGGGAGTGTGGGAGTTGTACCTGGGAGTGTCGGAGGTGTACCTGGGAGTGTGAGAAGTGTACCTGGGAGTGTCGGAGGTGTACCTGGGAGTGTCGGAGGTGTACCTGGGAGTGTGAGAAGTGTACCTGGGAGTGTCTGGGGTGTACCTGGGAGTATTGGAGGTGTACCTGGGAGCGTGAGAATTGTACCTGGGAGTGTCAGAGGTGTTCCAGGGAGTGTCTGAGGTGTACCTGGGAGTGTTACAGATGTACCAGGGAGTGTCAGAGGAATACCTAAGAGTGTCAGAGGTGTACCTGGGAGTGTCAGAGGTGTACCTAGGAGTATCGGAGGTTTAACTGGGAGTGTGGGAGTTGTACCTGGGAGTGTCGGAGGTGTACCTGGGAGTGTGAGAAGTGTACCTGGGAGTGTCGGAGGTGTACCTGGGAGTGTGAGAAGTGTACCTGGGAGTGTCTGGGGTGTACCTGGGAGTATTGGAGGTGTACCTGGGAGCGTGAGAATTGTACCTGGGAGTGTCAGAGGTGTTCCAGGGAGTGTCTGAGGTGTACCTGGGAGTGTTACAGATGTACCAGGGAGTGTCAGAGGAATACCTAAGAGTGTCAGAGGTGTACCTGGGAGTGTCAGAGGTGTACCTAGGAGTATCGGAGGTTTAACTGGGAGTGTGGGAGTTGTACCTGGGAGTGCTGGAGGTGTACCTGGGAGTGTCAGAAGTGTACCTGGGAGTGTCTGAAGTGTACCTGGGAGTGTCGGAGGTGTACCTGGGAGTGTCTGAGGTGTACCTGGGAGTGTCAGAGGTGTGCCTGGGAGTGTCAGAGGGGCACTTGGGAGTGACAGAGGTGCACCTTCGAGTGTCTGAGGTGTACCTGGGAGTGTCTGAGGTGTACCTGGCAGTGTCTGAGGTGTACCTGGCAGTGTCTGAGGTGTACCTGGTAGTGTCAGCGGTGTACCTGGGAGTGTCAGCGGTGTACCTGGGAGTGTTAGAGGTGTATCAGGGAGTGAGAGAGGAGTACCTAGGAGTGTCAGAGGTGTACCTGGGAGTATGAGAGGTGTACCTGGGAGTGTCAGAGGTGTACCTGGGAGTGTCAGAGGTGTACCTGGGAGTGTCAGAGATGTACCTGGGAGTGTCAGAGGAATACCTAGGATTGTCAGAGGTGTACCTAGGAGTATCGGAGGTTTACCTGGGAGTGTCGGAGTTGTACCTGGGAGTGTCGAAGGTGTACCTGGGAGTGTGAGAAGTGTACCTGGGAGTGTCGGAGGTGTACCTGGGAGTGTCGGAGGTGTACCTGGGAGTGTGAGAAGTGTACCTGGGAGTGTCTGGGGTGTACCTGGGAGTGTCGGAGGTGTACCTGGGAGTGTCAGAGGTGTGCCTGGGAGTGTCAGAGGTGCACTTGGGAGTGTCAGAGGTGCACCTTCGAGTGTCTGAGGTGTACCTGGGAGTGTCTGAGGTGTACCTGGCAGTGTCTGAGGTGTACCTGGCAGTGTGTGAGGTGTACCTGGTAGTGTCAGCGGTGTACCTGGGAGTGTCTGAGGTGTGCCTGGCACTGTCTGAGGTGTACCTGGGAGTGTCTGAGGTGTACCTGGCAGTGTCTGAGGTGTACCTGGCAGTGTCTGAGGTGTACCTGGTAGTGTCAGCGGTGTACCTGGCAGTGTCTGAGGTGTACCTGGCAGTGTCTGAGGTGTACCTGGTAGTGTCAGAGGTGTACCTGGGAGTGTGAGAAGTGTACCTGGGAGTGTCTGCGGTGTACCTGGGAGTGTCAGAGGTGTACTTGGGAGTGTCGGAGGTGTACCTGGGAGTGTGAGAAGTGTACCTGGGTGAGTCAGGGGTGTACCAGGGAGTGTCAGTTGAGTACCTGGGAGTGTCAGAGATGTACCTGGGAGTGTCAGAGGTGTACCTGGGAGTGTCAGAGGTGTACCTGGGAGTGTCAGAGGTGTACCTTGGAGTGTCAGGGGTGTACCAGGGAATGTCAGTGGAGTACCTGGGAGTGTCAGAGATGTTCCTGGCAGTGTCTGAGGTGTACCTGGCAGTGTCTGAGGTGTACCTGGGAGTGTCAGAGGTGCACCTTGGAGTGTCAGAGCTGTACCTGGGAGTGTCACAGGTATACCTGGGAGTATCGGAGGTGTACCTGGGAGTGTCACAGATGTACCTGGGAGTGTCAGAGGTGTACCTGGGAGTGTCAGCGGTGTACCTGGGAGTGTCTGAGGTTTACCTGGGAGTGTCAGAGGTGTGCCTGGGAGTGTCAGAGGTGCACTTGGGAGTGTCAGAGGTGCACCTTGGAGTGTCTGAGGTGTACCTGGGAGTGTCTGAGGTGTTCCTGGCAGTGTCTGAGGTGTACCTGGCAGTGTCTGAGGTGTACCTGGGAGTGTCAAAGGTGCACCTTGGAGTGTCAGAGCTGTACCTGGGAGTGTCACAGGTATACCTGGGAGTATCGGAGGTGTACCTGGGAGTGTCAGAGGTGTACCAGGGAGTGTCTGAGGTGTACCTGGGAGTGTCAGAGATGTACCTGGGAGTGTCAGAGGAATACCTAGGAGTTTCAAAGGTGTACCTAGGAGTATCGGAGGTTTACCTGGGAGTGTCGGAGTTGTACCTGGGAGTGTCGGAGGTGTACCTGGGAGTGTGAGAAGTGTACCTGGGAGTGTCGGAGGTGTACCTGGGAGTGTCGGAGGTGTACCTGGGACTGTCAGAGGTGTACTTGGGAGTGTCAGAGGTGTACCTAGGAGTATCGGAGGTTTACCTGGGAGTGTCGTTGTTGTACCTGGGAGTGTCAGAGGTGTACCTGGGAGTGTCAGAGGTGTACCTGGGGGTGTCGGAGGTGTACCTGGGAGTGTCAGAGGTGTACTTGGGAGTGTCAGAGGTGTACCTGGGAGTGTCAGCGGTGTACCTGGGAGTGTCTGAGGTGTACCTGGGAGTGTCAGAGGTGTGCCTGGGAGTGTCAGAGGTGCACTTGGGAGTGTCAGAGGTGCACCTTGGAGTGTCTCAGGTGTACCTGGGAGTGTCTCAGGTGTACCTGGCAGTGTCTCAGGTGTACCTGGCAGTGTCTGAGGTGTACCTGGCAGTGTCAGAGGTGTATCTGGGAGTGTTGAACGTGTTCCTGGGAGTGTCAGAGGTGTACCAAGGAATGTCAGTGGAGTACCTGGGAGTGTCAGAGGTGTACTTGGGAGTGTCAGAGGTGTACCTGGGAGTGTCAGAGGTGTACCTGGGAGTGTCAGAGGTGTACCTGGGAGTGTCGGAGGTGTACTTGCGAGTGTGAGAAGTGTACCTGGGAGTGTCTGGGGTGTACCTGGGAGTGTCTGAGGTGTACCTGGTGAGTGTCAGAGGTGTACATGGGAGTGTCAGAGGTGTACCTGGGAGTGTCAGGGGTGTACCAGGGAGTGTCAGTGGAGTACCTGGGAGTGTCAGGGGTGTACCTGGGAGTGTCGGAGGTGTACATGGAGTGTCAGAGCTGTACCTGGCAGTGTCAGCGGTGTACCTGGAGTGTCAGAGGTTTGCCTGGGAGTGTCAGAGGTGTACCTGGCAGTGTCAGCGGTGTACCTGGGAGTGTCAGAGGTGTACCTTGTAGTGTGAAAGGTGTACCTTGTTATTTGATGTTGTTGTTGTTATCATTAGTATTGTTTTTGTTATTGTTTTTATTATTGTGGTTGTTGTTGTTATTGTTAGTAGTAGCAGTAGTAGTATAATATGTGTACTGAAATATATAGGAACTTCCTTGAGACACTTGCGAGTAACTCAAGTGCTGGGTTGAGGTTAGAGGGGTCGAGGCGTCTTGGTGGAGTGAATAAATGAGAGAGCCTAAGTGAGGGAGGTGTGAAGGGAGGGGGGAGAGTGTGAAGGGAGGGGGGAGAGTGTGAGGGAGATGTGAAGGGAGGGGGGAGAGTGTGAGGGAGGTGTGAAGGGAGGGGGGAGAGTGTGAGGGAGATGTGAAGGGAGGGGGGAGAGTGTAAGGGAGGTGTGAAGGGAGGGGGGAGAGTGTGAAGGGAGGGGGGAGAGTGTGAGGGAGATGTGAAGGGAGGGGGGAGTGTGAGGGAGGTGTGAAGGGAGGGGGGAGAGTGTGAAGGGAGGGGGGAGAGTGTGAGGGAGGTGTGAAGGGAGGGGGGAGAGTGTAAGGGAGGTGTGAAGGGAGGGGGGAGAGTGTGAGGGAGATGTGAAGGGAGGGGGGAGAGTGTGAGGGAGGTGTGAAGGGAGGGGGGAGAGTGTGAGGGAGGGGGGAGTGTGAGGGAGGTGTGAAGGGAGGGGGAGAGTGTGAAGGGAGGGGGAAGAGTGTGAGGGAGGTGTGAAGGGAGGGGGGAGAGTGTAAGGGAGGTGTGAAGGGAGGGGGGAGAGTGTGAGGGAGGGGGAAGAGTGTGAGGGAGGTGTGAAGGGAGGGGGGAGAGTGTGAAGGGAGGGGGAAGAGTGTGAGGGAGGTGTGAAGGGAGGGGGGAGAGTGTGAAGGGAGGGGGAAGAGTGTGAGGGAGGTGTGAAGGGAGGGGGGAGAGTGTGAGGGAGGGGGGAGTGTGAGGGAGGTGTGAAGGGAGGGGGGAGTGTGAGGGAGATGTGAAGGGAGGGGGGAGAGTGTGAAGGGAGGGGGAAGAGTGTGAGGGAGGTGTGAAGGGAGGGGGGAGAGTGTGAGGGAGATGTGAAGGTAAAGTGAGGAGAGAGAGAGAGGTGAGGGGTGAGGAAGGAGTAGTGAGGGGAGTGTAAATTAACCAGATATAGTGATGATGGGAGAAGGTGTGTGGGCGTGACGTGGGCGGGACAGGTCAACATTGCTTGGCCATTACCCAGGGCGACACACCACTCCGCCCGGCACAATACGCTCACGGTCAAACTGGGGGAGCACACGCCAATCATACCCCAGACCAAGCCGCACACCTCCTTCCTGTCCTGCCGCCTTTATTACCACCACCTGCGGCACTATCACTACTACCACCACTACCACCACTACCACCACTACTACCACTACTACCACCACTACTACCACTACCACCGTGTTTTGAGAGGAAAGGACAGTACCAGTTACCATTTCCTAGAACGTTGGGGGTCACTTTGGCATCTGTTCTCCCTCTTACCAGTCACCGTGGGGGATTATGGGGAAGGAAAAGGTTGAGGAGATAGAGGAATGAATGACAACAGGTGTAGAAGAGAGTAAAGTAGACTGCTTCAAGACCTCCCCTCCCCTCCCCTCCCCTCCCCTCCCCTCCCCTCCCCTCCCCTCCCACACACATACATACACACGCCAGAGATTTGGTGGTGGAGGGCTGGGGGGAAGGGGGGAGGGATGGGGGAAAGGGGGTGGGGGAGAATGAGGAGTTAAAGCAGAGGGAAGATGCTGGGGTTGTGAGGGAATGGTAGTGTGTTCTCCTTGTCCTTCTCAACCAATAAATTTAGTTTATGTTTGTCTGTCGTCCTCACCTTTGTAAACCACTTCCTCTTCAACATGTTCCTCCTCCTCCTCCTCCTCTGGATTTTCATATTACACACACACACACACACACACACACACACACACACACACACACACACACACACACACACACACACACACACACACACACACACACACACACTGTTGCTCGTCCTCTGTATCTCATCTCCAATATAATAATTCGTCTTACTCATTTTCTAACTCAATCTTCAATACACTTTCCTTTTATCTCTCTAATCTCTCGAGTTATTAAGGTATTTCAGTGACTCTTGATAATATCGGTTAAAGTTTTCCATATTCCTCCTGAGTTTCGTTGTTCCTGCTTTGACTTTAGTACAGTACTTTAGTTCATATCCACCAGAGTACTTAGTTCACATTGGTAGTTGTACTCAATCCTTCGTTCATATGGACTCTGTGAATTGGGATATGTCTTTGTTATTGTTATTGTCTTTGTTATTGTTTTTGTGCGTGCGTGTGTGTGCCAGACTGGGTTGTTGACACCAGTAGTGATGATGAGTTGACAGGTTGTAATGTTGTTGTTTTTTGTTAGTTGT
>CAUDMG010003051.1:350000-357500 GCA_958450375.1 Homarus gammarus | reverse complement strand
ACATATATAATAAACAAAATACCAAAATACCGTGAACTATCTTCGGTGTTTATGCTCTATATTTGACCTTGTAAAGCTGACAGTTTATTGACCATCACCTAAAGCTTAAAATAGAGCTTCTTATTCACTACGTCTAACCTATATTATTCATCTCTTTACACTTATATTGAAGAATCTTTGTTTGTTTGTTTACATTATTATCCCGATAAACTTGTATGATAATGTTTTATAATGTTTGTCTGTATGTTACTTTGATATGTATGTATGTATGTATGTATGTATGTATGTATGTATGTATGCATGTATGTACGTATGTATGGTGATTTTACTGTCTTTGATGTTGTTGTGGTGGTTGTAGTTGTGAGAGATTTAAGTTGTCCTCATAGTAATACACACACACACACACACACACACACACACACACACACACACACACACACACACACACACAGAACAGTACATCATTAGTCCATTTGGCTTTCGTATGCAAAACAGCAGAGAGGCAGTGACCCATACATTAAGCTTAGTCTTGTTAGCCACGGAATGTCTGTCACAAATCTTGGTAAGTGTTTCTCGTGGCCACTACCTCGGAATTTAAACCTTAAGCTTGGAATTAATTGCCATTATAATTCTTGTAAATGTAAATAAAATGATATAATTTACATGGGCCGTTGTTGTAGTTCCCTTGAGATTGAGGAGGAGGAGGAGGGGGGAGGATGAATAGGAAGAGGAGGAGGAGGAGAGGAGGAGGAGGTGGAGGAAGAAGAGGAGGAGGAGAAAAAGCAGGAGTAGTAGAAGGAAAGAGAGAGAGAGAGAGAGAGAGAGAGAGAGAGAGAGAGAGAGAGAGAGAGAGAGAGAGAGAGAGTTGGGAGGAAAATGCAGAGGATGGAGGAAGAGAGGAAGGAATTTGGATAATGTAAGCAGGATATGAGAGGGAAAGAGAATGAACAAGGAAACAGGAAACAAGTAATGAAGTTAGTGGTTGTAGCCAGGAGGAGGAGGAGGAGGAAGAGAGGAGGAGAAAAGAGAGGAGATATATAGCAGCAGAAATGAGGTAAAAAGGCGAGGAGGGAAATTAAAGTGGAAAGTCATTAGAATAAAGAGTAGGGAAGAAAGAAGAAGAGAGACATGTGGAAGAGAGATGAGAGGAAGGGATGTATGGAGCAGAGAACGAGTAGAGGGATAAGAAAAGAGATGGAAAGAGAGAGAGGAAAATGCGAAACTGAACAACAAATAAAGACACAAAAAAGAACGGAGATGAATAAGAAGAACGAGAGAGAGAGAGAGAGAGAGAGAGAGACTAAGATAACAGGATATAGGAGAAAGAGAGAGAGAGAGAGAGAGAGATCTTGAGTGAGCGCCGCTTCTCCCGGGCTCAAGAGATTGGCCGCTATAGTGGACTTCAATAGCTATGTAAATTTCTCCCCTGGTGGTGCGAAAGATAACACAGAGGCTCTCACTATAGCTGTCAGGAGTTTGTGTATATACATGCATACATACATACATACATACATACATGCATACATACATACATAAATACATACATACATCTATCTATCTATCTATAGACTACATACCATAACTATATATTCAGTAAACTTTTATTATTACAATAATTACTGGTTTGGAAACTGATGGTACAACTTAATACAGTATAAAATATATAACAGTAGGACATACATATTCACGGACATAATTGCACCCCCTCCCCTCCCCTCCCCTCCCCTCCCCTCCCCCCCTCCCCTCCCCTCCCCCCTCCCCCCTCCCCCCTCATTCATATTGTATATATTTTTCATTGGTATTTGTTACCTCTGTGGAAAGGATTGAGTTGTAAAATGGTTTGTCAATTAATTTCGACTTTGTTGGTACCTTTATCAAGTTATCAATATACACGTGTGTGTGTGTGTGTGTGTGTGTGTGTGTGAAACTGGGATAAATATTTGTGTAGTAGTAGTGTGTGTGTGTGTGTGTGTGTGTGTGTGTGTGTGTGTGAGAAACTGGGATAAATATTTGTGTAGTAGCAGCAGTAGTGTGTGTGTGTGTGTGTGTGTGTGTGTGTGTGTGTGTGTGAAACTGGGATAAATATTTGTGTAGTAGCAGCAGTAGTGTGTGTGTGTGTGTGTGTGTGTGTGTGTGTGTGTGTGTGTGTGTGTGTGAAACTGGGATAAATATTTGTGTAGTAGTAGCAGGAGTGTGTGTGTGTGTGTGTGTGTGTGTGTGTGTGTGTGTGTGTGTGTGTGTGTGTGTGTTGTTACGCCGTCTCTTAATTTACTTAAATATCCAGGTTCTTGGCGTAACCACACAAAAAAAATCAAGTAAATTAAAAGTGAATAAAAATACATAAAGTAAACCTTTAAGAATTTAATTAATTAAATATTAACACAAAGAGCCTCGTAGGCTGTCACAACAAATTGATTCACTATCGAAACTTTTAAGACACAAATGATACTAAACATCGAAACATCAAAAGAATACAAATAAAGCATTGGATTACGTTGACACTGCATAAACATATAAAAACTAACACTGAAATTAACTAACGTGAAACAACACAATTACCTAAATGTAACTAAGCAAATACTGATGGACATAAATAGAGACATAAATAGGTACTCACATACATATACCACATTGGTGACGACAGGAACAACACAACACAATTAAGTATAAGGAACAGGTGACGAGTGTCACTCAAAGGATGTGGACTGTATGACAAGAGGACTGGACTAACTCCGTCAGTTGGTGGGTCCTATATATAAGGTCGGTGCCCGCCACGCGACCCGCCGATGGGTCGTTTAACGATGCAGATGGTCGTTAGAGAACAAAGAATACTGGTTACAATACAAAATGGGTTTGAACAAATAATAACAGTTACAACCTTAACAGCACAGGGTTAAGGTGACTAGATTATATAATAGTAAATACAACACATCATTACAGGAATAATATGGAGCATGGAAGCATGTTACATAAAAAAAAATTAGAAAAATACGACACGGTCGTAACAGTGTGTGTGTGTGTGTGTGTGTGTGAGAAACTGGGATAAATATTTTCTGTAGGACATATAGTATGACGTGGAAATATGAAAGGACAGTGATAACCTCTCTTTAACGGAATATATTATATGTGAGAGGTTAGTCCGTTATAGAGAGGTTTTACTGCACTGTATATTAAGAGGATAGTTAAAGTTACAGTCCAATTATACAGTGCTCTCTCTCTCTCTCTCTCTCTCTCTCTCTCTCTCTCTCTCTCTCTCTCTCTCTCTCTCTCTCTCAGGTGAAAAAAAAGGTTTATATAATTTACAAATTTTCAGGTCTGGTTAAGCTCGTGTTTTATAAGCCGCTTAAATTCAATTCATTCCCGATATTTTTTTTTTTAATTAACCGAAATAATGTTTATATTTATGTGTGTGGGGGGGGGAGGGGCACTCAATGACACTCAATGACACTAAATGGCACTAGATGGCACTCAATGACGCTATATGGCACTCAATGGCACCAATACACCTCCCCCCCTTACTCTCCGTAGCTGCTACACTGCTGACTCCCTTATCATATTAATCCTTGTATGACCCGCACAGTTATTTCAGGGTTAGGTTGTTGGGTTAAAAAGTCTTTACTATAAAAAGAGGATATTGTAATTGTTTGTTGTTTTGTATGTGTGTATGTTGGTCTGTTTAGTATGTGTCTGATTGTGTGTATTTATGTTGTTGTTGGTTTTTATGTGTATGTATGTCTATGTAGTTTGTGTATGAATGTATGTTGTTTTGTATGCATATGTATGTAGGTGTGGTGTGTGTGTGTGTGTGTGTGTAGATGTGTTTGTGTGATGTGTGTGTGTGTAGATGTGTTTGTGTGATGTGTGTGTGTGTGTGTAGATGTGTTTATGTGATGTGTGTGTATGTGTGTGTGTGTGTATGTATGTAGTGTGTGTGTGACTGTGGATTAACACACAAAGGCTCATAGTGGGGGGGGGGGGAATATGCGAAAATTACGTAGCCAGCAATTTCCGCTTTTATAAAAGACTAATGAACAAGAATTAATTGGATTACTGTCGGCCGTTCTATTTTTTTCCTGATCTAACACATTTTCAACGGGATGGTATTTATCACTTTTAGCCGCCACCGCCCACAACCGTCATCAACCGTCACCAACCGCCACCAACCGTCAACAACCGCCAACAACCGCCACCAACCGCCAACAACCGCCACCAACCGCCACCAACCGCCAACAACCGCCACCAACCGCCACCACTACCACTGTTGCAGAAAAGGTTAACACTGGAATTTTGATATTGTCATACGCAAAAAAAAAAAAAAATATGAAAAATATGCCGTTCTTTTTATTCCGTAACAATGAATGTGTGTTACGTTACGTACACAAAAGATTTCAGAAAACATTTTCATTTTGGACTTGACGAGAGAACAGGGTTGATAGCTGGTGGATGGGGGAGGGGGGGGAGGCGAAAGACGAGAAAAAACAGATATTAGTGAGTGTGTTTGTGTGTCTCTCACGTGAATATGCTGGGTCAAGTGTGTGTGTGTGTGTGTGTGTGTGTGTGTGTGTGTGGTAAAAGGTAGGTTGATGAACAGTAGGTTAGGTCAGTTCATATTAGGTTCAAGTAGGGTCAGGTTAGGTCTGTTAAGAATAAGTTCAGATTAGGGTCAGGTCAGATCAGGGTGCGGGTCTGAGGTTGAATGCGACTACACAACCCGTTTTTAATTAAGTCTGGGCTATTTGTTTTGTTGAGAGAACTTGCAGACAGTGATTATAGCAGACTCTCAACTTATTGTTAGTAACCATTATATATATATATATATATATATAATATATATATATATATATATATATATGTATATATATATATATATATATATATATATAATATATATATATATATATATATATATGTATATATATGCTGATAACCACCAGGAAAGAAGAAAACACGAAGTTCCCAAGCGCTTTCGTGTAATTCACATCTTCAGGGGTGAGTACAGACTAGAGAGAGTAATGCAAAACAAGATGAATATATACATGCACAAATGTTAATCAAGAACTCCCCCAACAACACAATTGGTTGCATTTATAAAGTTCCTTGCAAGGAATGTAATATGTTTTACTTAGGCCAGACAGGTAAAGATCTTGTAACTAGAATTAAACAACACAAATACAGTGTTAGGACAGGCCAGGAATCCAATGCTCTGTTTGTTCATTTGAGGGATAACAAGCATTGCATTGACTGGGATAATGCCTCCTCAATATTACCATGTAATTCAATTGATAGTAGGAACATCATAGAATCTAGTCTTATTAAACATACCGAAGCATTCAACATGAATTTGAGTAACGGCATGTACAAGCTGGACAACTTTGTAATTAAGAAGATTTGTGATCAGGTGAGAGGGCGGGTCACTGTCCCATCTGACCCAACCACCAACCGTTGTGTGCCATTTAAAGATTAGTAGGGTCATTACCTAATTACCTGACCATTGTGAATCTGGTCTCACCCTCCTCTGTATATATTCATCTTGTTTTGCATTACTCTCTCTAGTCTGTACTCACCCCTGAAGATGTGAATTACACGAAAGCGCTTGGGAACTTCGTGTTTTCTTCTTTCCTGGTGGTTATCAGCATATACCTAGATCACGCGCACCTACAGTGATTTATTTGCATATATATATATATATATATATATATATATATATATATATATATATATATATTATATATATATATATATATATATATATATCCGTTCTTTTCTCTCGCTCTCTCTCTCTAACTCTTCTTCCATCCCTCTCCCTCCTTCCTTCTCTCCCTCCCCCTCCCTTTCTTTCCTTCCATCTTTGTCCCTCCTTCTCTCTCTCCCTTCCTCTCCCTCTCTCTTCTTCCATTTGCCTCTCTTTCCTCTCTCTCGCTTTCTCTCCTTTCATCTTCCTCCTCCCCTCTTCCCTCTCTCTCCCTCCCCTCTTTCTCCTTCCATACTTCTCCCTCCTTTCTTCCTTCCTCCTACGCCCACAGCGCACATATATACAGCAGTTTGAATGACACAAATGTAAAATTATTACTCCCAACGGTGTGCCGAGAACCCTGGTTAATTTCCTGTGTCTGTCAGTCTGTCTGTCTCTCTCCCTGTCTTTCTGCCAGTTTGCGTCCTGTCTCCTTCTTCCTCTCTTTATTTCTGCTATTTTATCTCTTGTTTCTTAAGTCTCTCTCTCTCTCTCTCTCTCTCTCTCTCTCTCTCTCTCTCTCTCTCTCTCTCTCTCTCTCTCTCTCTCTCTCTCTCTCTCTCTCTCTCTCTCTCTCAGACATTACACCTTCAATAGCGGTAATTTCTTAAAGCAGTAATTACTAAGAGTTACGTTATCCGTCGGCCAAGGCAACGTTTCAAATGTTCCATGGGTAAAAGTAACTAAATTCCGGCTCTTGATAAGTAGCTACGTTAACCATATCAGCAGTTTAAGTAATACCAGCAACAATATTTTAGTAATAACAGTAACTAGGAAGAGTTTAATGAGAATGAGAAAAAACTTGAACCCTTTTCATTGCCAGTTACTGAACCGGGTAAAATTGTAATTCTGATCCGAACGACTTTCTTTTTTTTTTCTTTTTTCGTGAATTTCATACCTGTTGTACCTGGCTTAATTAAACAAGGTAACCTAGCCAACACATCATTGTAAAATTTGTATGTAACTTCAGCGTAATTAAAAAATGAAACTGTCACTCCTTTAACTAAATTATAAAGCTTGATCAAACTATTAAGCTGAATCAAAACTTTAACTAAAAATTAAGTCAAGTTCTAACCTAATCTAAGTACATCTTTACATCTAAATAAAACTTGTAATTTATTGTACTGTACACCTGTGAGGGAACCAAAGCCCAGTACTTCATCTGTTTCTTCCATTCATTTGATATATTTTTTCAACGTCGCTGGGAGAATTTATTTTTATATTTTTTCTTTATTGTTTATGTAACTTAGTTCAATGACCAGAACGTTTGTGTGTAGAATTTTCATGACCTAATTCTGGAAAATCGGATAAAATAATAATCAGTCAGGTAATTCATTAATTTTAAATACTGGATCAGCAACAATAACACGAAATTTAAACTGTAACCTTATCACTGTTCACGTATTTCATTATTAAACTCAAAATCAAAACACGGATAATGGAAAAAAGAAAATATTTTGATGTACAATTGGATTATAGTATCAGCTTCATCTGGAAAATAATACTTCATGTTTTCAGAAAATATAATATCGATAATGTAATTTGAAAATCCTCCTCTCCATACCGGCGACATTTTATATGACGCTATGTCAAATGGTAAATTTTATTAGGATATTTCTATTTTAAATGAACATTAAATACCTGTACATGAAGTTGCGTAGGTTTAAAAATACTTTCATAACTGTACTCCAATTGTATGAAAATAGTAAAGTAAAAATATGAATAGTTTCGTGCAAAAATATGCAGATAAATCAATGTCAAGTGACAAC
>CAUDMG010003051.1:322500-345000 GCA_958450375.1 Homarus gammarus | reverse complement strand
TTCCACTGCAGTAAGGAACAGCAACAACATAAAATCATTACTATCAGCAGCAACTATCACAGCACAGCACCCGTCCAGACGAGAGAGATATACTCGTATATACTGTCTTAACACCCGTCTCTCTCTCTCTCTCTCTCTCTCTCTCTCTCTCTCTCTCTCTCTCTCTCTCTCTCTCTCTCTCTACCCACCCTCAACCTCCTTCCCCACGTATCCTCAACCCCCCCTCCCACCCCCCTCCCCCTTACCACAGCAGCTGCCCAGACACTAAGTAATTTGATTAAACCACTAAATCTAGTCTGAGGAATAATACTGGTGGGGCGAGAAGTGTAATAACAGGGAGTAATATATTCGGCCGGATAATAACAAAGACTCATATGTTGCCCCGCTTGAATCCCGGACCCCAGTCACCCACAGCACCACCGAGCATCGTGTTGATTTACTCGTCTCTGGGAAATTGGTGACTTTTTTTTTTTTTTTTTTACAGGTTAATGTTTTTTTTTTTCCTGTCACTGGTGTTAATTTTATCGTTGGCTGACCCTTGTTGACCCTATTTGAATCTTGCTGACCCTCCGTGACCTTGTTGGATCATTTTTGGCCTTATCTGATCCAACCTGATTCTATTTGACCATTCCTGACCCTTTCTGACCATTCCTGACCCTCACTGACCCTTCTTGACCATTCATGACCCTTCCTGACCCTTCCTGACCCTTCCTGACCTCCTCTGACACACCTATGCATAAACACATACAGTACATACACTCATACACGCTCTTCATACATACACATATACACCCACACACTCATCATCCCCTCCATACACATAGCTAAATGTGCGTGTGTGTGTGTGTGTCAGTCACTCACTCAATAACTCAGTCAGTCAGTCAGTCAGTCAGTCAGTCAGTCAGTCGAAAGCAAACCCAAAAATACGAGCAGAAATAACTTTTTTTTATCCAACTCTGAATGAGACAGTGAGTGAGTGAGTGATTCAGTCAGTCAGTCAGTCAGTCAATGAATAGGTGAACCAATCCGTTAATAAATAAAAACAAAACATATAGAGCTAACGACGCACCCAATGGCAACAGAATTTGATGAAAAGACAAAAAAAAAGAAGCTGCTGTAATTTGTTCACTTATTAAGGGAAAATATCGACAGTCAGAAGGAATTCATTATTTTATAGCGATGTGTGTAAAGTCGTTCCCGTATACGAGGCGTGTCACTGGTTATACGGCACACTGTTATTAGGGACATGACTAGGTTTATTAGGGATATTTTCTGTGTTTGCTCGGGATATTTTCTTTGTTTTTTTGTTTGTTTTTTTAATTATTTGGGGACATTTTTTTTTTCATTTTGGTTTATTATGGCTTCTTTAGTTTGGTTGATAGGGACATTTCTTTGTTTACGAGGGATATTTTTCTCACGGTTAGTTATTTGGGCCATTTTATTTCTTTTTGTTATCTGGGACCCTACTCTACCCTAACCTCCCTCCCCTACCCTCCCCTCCCCTACCCTCCCCTACCCTACCCTCCCCTCCCCTACCCTAACCTCCCCTCCCCTCCCCTCCCCTCCCCTACCCTGTTTCTCACAAAGTATAACATTCTAATCTCCCCACAAAAGGCTTCTCGATATGGCCATTAATTTATCGTATTGAAATCTTCTTAGTGTCGCGTCAATATTTTTTTAATTAATCTCTTATTTTATAACTTCTCTCATTGTACCTTTTAATTCTCCTCGTTATTGGTGTTTCTTATGGTGCCAATCATTTATTCTTGTTTGTCTTCTTTATCACGATTGCTTATGGCTTTATCCGGGTTAGTCTTCGTTAGTGTTGGTGATTGTTTGGAGAGAGAGAGAGAGAGAGAGAGAGAGAGAGAGAGAGAGAGAGAGAGAGAGACCCATTATCACTAAGGAACACAATCGTAACCCTTACCCAGATAATTACGCTCAGAGGTCAGATAATTACGCTCAGAGGTCAGATAATTACGCTCAGAGGTCAGATAATTACGCTCAGAGGTCAGATAATTACACTCAGGTCAGCTAATTAATTACACTCAGGTCAGGTAATTACGCTCAGAGGTCAGATAATTACGCTCAGAGGTCAGATAATTACGCTCAGAGGTCAGATAACTACACTCACAGGTCAGATAATTACGCTCAGAGGTCAGATAATTACGCTCAAAGGTCAATATCACTCCTATCTTATCCTTCCGGTGTTATTTTTTTATACTTAACCTAAAATAGATCAAACTTTGACCTAATTTGACCTAACATTTTAAAGGTCAGGTCAGGGATAAAAGTAATTTTTTGGGGGCACTTTCCCTAAAATGATAACTTTTTTTATTTAGGTGATATTAACAGAAATGACAACATTTTACAGTTACGTAATTGTCATTTTCACCTGGCGAACGTTGCGTCGGAAAGGTAGATATTAATTACTTCCCATTAACACCTGTGCTAATTAACGGAACCAGGTTTAAATTGCTTGATTATAATTGCAGGTGTAATTTCCTATTTTAACAAGTCAACACTGTGTAGGGAATTATGGGTATTTAACATTATATTGCCGCTTTAGAGAAGGAATTAGGATGAATAATTTATTAATGTAATGTTAAACTTACCTGTCGCGTGATGGCTGTAAGGTAACTGATAACACCTATCTCATTGAAAGCTTAATTTTAGGTGAAAAATGTAATCCGTGTTATATTATAGTGTATTAATATTATATACCTGTTGTAATTAAGATAACTATAGTCTGATTATCTTTAAGTGAATGGCGTTTGATGTATTTAAATTATTTCTAAGATAACTAAAAGATAACAATGGTAATTACCTTTTGGTTAAATAATAATAATTATTTCTCGTGGCTTCAAAATTGCCTTAGGATTTTTTAACGTTTTTATTAATTGTTATTGTTGTCGTGTGAGAAAGTTATGTGTGTAGGAAAGGAGTATTGATGTTACCCTTGAGTTGATGTTGGAGGTGATATAGATGTTTGTGTAGTGATGAACTGATGTTTTGTATCTTGTGTGGAGAGAGGAGGAGGGGGGTGGGATGTTGAGGGTGATGTTTTATGATGTTTTAGTGGTAAAGAAAGGTAGATACATGTTCTTCCCCCTAGCTAAAACATCTGTAAACAAACACAGTCTCTCTCTCTCTCTCTCTCTCTCTCTCTCTCTCTCTCTCTCTCTCTCTCTCTCTCTCTCTCTCTCTCTCTCTCTCTCTCTCTCTCTCTCTCTCTCTCTCTCTCTCTCTCTCTCTAAACAAGCACAGTCTCTCTCTCTCTCTCTGTCTCTCTAAACAAGCACAGTCTCACAGTCTTTCTCTCTCTCTCTGTCTCTCTAAACAAGCACAGTCTCTCTCTCTCTCTCTCTCTCTCTGTCTCTCTAAACAAGCACAGTCTCTCTCTCTGTCTCTCTAAACAAACACAGTCTCTCTCTCTCTCTCTCTCTGTCTCTCTAAACAAACACAGTCTCTCTCTCTCTCTGTCTCTCTAAACAAACACAGTCTCTCTCTCTCTCTCTCTCTCTCTCTCTCTCTCTCTCTCTCTCTCTCTCTCTCTCTCTCTCTCTCTCTCTCTCTCTCTCTCTCTCTCTGTCTGTCTCTCTAAACAAGCACAGTCTCTCTCTCTCTCTGTGTGTCTCTCTAAATAAACACAGTCTCTCTCTCTCTCTCTCTGTCTCTCTAAACAAGCACAGTCTCTCTCTCTCTGTGTGTCTCTCTAAATAAACACAGTCTCTCTCTCTCTCTCTCTGTCTCTCTGAACAAGCACAGTCTCTCTCTCTCTCTCTGTGTCTCTCTAAACAAGCACAGTCTCTCTCTCTCTCTGTCTCTCTAAACAAGCACAGTCTCTCTCTCTCTCTCTCTGTCTCTAAACAAACACAGTCTCTCTCTCTCTCTCTCTCTCTGTCTCTCTAAACAAGCACAGTCTCTCTCTCTCTCTGTGTGTCTCTCTAAACAAGCACAGTCTCTCTCTCTCTCTCTCTCTGTCTCTCTAAACAAACACAGTCTCTCTCTCTCTCTCTCTCTCTGTCTCTCTAAACAAGCACAGTCTCTCTCTCTGTCTCTAAACAAACACAGTGTCTCTCTCTCTCTCTCTCTCTGTCTCTCTAAACAAACACAGTCTCTCTCTCTCTCTGTCTCTCTAAACAAACACAGTCTCTCTCTCTCTCTCTCTCTCTCTCTCTCTCTCTCTCTCTCTCTCTCTCTCTCTCTCTCTCTCTAAACAAACGCAGTCTCTCTCTCTCTCTCTCTCTGTCTCTCTAAACAAGCACAGTCTCTCTCTCTCTCTGTCTCTCTAAACAAGCACAGTCTCTCTCTCTCTCTCTCTCTCTCTCTCTCTCTCTCTTTCTCTCTCTCTCTCTCTCTCTCTCTCTCTCTCGTGTCTGTCTCTCTAAAACAAGCACAGTCTCTCTCTCTCTGTCTCTCTAAACAAACACAGTCTCTCTCTCTCTCTGTCTCTCTAAACAAACACAGTCTCTCTCTCTCTCTCTCTGTCTCTCTAAACAAACACAGTCTTTCTCTCTCTCTCTGTCTCTCTAAACAAACACAGTCTTTCTCTCTCTCTCTGTCTCTCTAAACAAACACACACCCTCCTCCACCTCCTAACAAACACATCTTCCACCTCCTGTTAACACACACCCTTCCTCTCCTAGCTAGCACACCTCCAAACCAACACACCCTCTACCCCCCTTTACCCCCCTCTAAACAAACACTCTTCAGAAGACACAGTTCAGAATAAGAAAGACAGGAAGAAGAATTGAAGGAAAAAAAGAAGAAGAAATCCTCACGCACATCTTCTCTCCATTACCTCCAACACCCACAATGACTCCCTACCACCAGAACTCCATAACTCCAACACTATGGCTTCCGGGAGGAGGAGGAGGAAGAGGAAGAGGAGTAGGAGGAGGAGGGTCATAAAACTAAGGGAGGTTAGGAGGCGCTGGGAATGAGAGCTGGAAAGTGTAAAGAAAAGGTTACGGTTGAAGAAGGAAAGGGAAGAGAGGTGGGTTAGAGGGTGGGTTAGGAAGGTGGGTTAAGGGCGAGGAAGATAGGGTAGGGTTAGGGGGTGGGTTGGATGGGTCAGGGGAGGTTAAGTGGGTGAGGAAGGTAGGTTGGGTGTTTGTAAAGGGAGGAGCAGAAATATTGGGAGAGGAAGGGAGAGGAGGGGAGGGAAGGGAGAAGGAGGAAGCGGGGGGGGGGGAAGGTGGCAGGTTAGAGGATAAATGAGGGGAAAGTCTTACGAGCATAGGGAGAGAGGGGAAAGGGACTGTGAGATAAGAGGGGAAGCTTGAGGTTGTGGAGGACATATTGAGAGAGAGAGAGAGAGAGAGAGAGAGAGAGAGATCAAGTCATCGTACTCAAGGGGTTAATTTTAGGAGTCAAGAAAAATAAATACAGAATTGGTATAAAAAGAAGTAAACAACATTGAAAGTAAACAAATAAACAAAACAAAATAAGAATAAAGAAGAAAAAAAAATCGTAAATAAACTTGTACGAAGAAAAACAGGAAAGCGAATAAAGGAAAAAAAAACGTGAGATATGGAGCTGTAGGATTCAAAATGTTTCTTCTTAGGGGTGATGGAGGGGTGAGGGGGGAGGTAGGGAAGGAGGGGGAGGTAGGGGTGAAATGAGGGAAGGAGAGTGAAGGAAGGGGAATGAGGGGGGGGAGGTAGGGAAGGAGGGGGAGGAGGTAGGGGTGAAATGAGGGAAGGAGAGTAAAGGAAGGGGAATGAGGGGGGGGGAGGAGTGTGTGTGGGAGGTGGGGGTGGGAGGGTAGAGGATTGGTTTCTGGTGCAGGGATGTGTGTGTGTGTGTGTGTGTGTGTGTGTGTGTGTGTGTGTGTATTATGCAGTAAAATGTAGAGAAACGGAACACGAAGAGAACATAAGGTGGAGAGGGAGAGAGAGATGAGGACAGTGGTTGAGTGAAGGTTCAGGGCAGAAGAGGAGGAGGAGGAGGAGGAGGAGGAGGAGGAGGAGGAGGAGGAGAGGGGGACGTAGTGGAAGCTAAATATAATCCCTCAAAAACGCCGGGGTAAGGAGCTCTCCCAGTGAGGTCAATACATACCACCCGCAAGTTTTTCGTCATTAGGCAAGATGGTTGATGGAGAGAGAGAGAGAGAGAGAGAGAGAGAGAGAGAGAGAGAGAGAGAGAATATCACCCACAAACAGGTATCATCCCCCCCCCCCTCTCCCCTCCCCCCCTCCCAGCACACACGAGAGAACATTGACCCCTACAAATGTATAATAAATGAACAAATATACATAAAATAACAGGATGAAAATACGTAAAGCCTTAAGTATCAGTAGTCAAGTGTGTTCAGCTGTAAGGAGTCATTTTCACCTCCGTATGAGTGTCGAGTTATCAGAGTCGAGGAGGAGTAGTGATTGAGCTCCTCTGATCAAAATAGTCTGAGATTTATACGAGTTCACCTTATTGTAGGATGATGGGGGGGGGGGGGTAGGGTAGGAGGGGGGGTTAGGAAGGAGAGGGGATGAGATGAGGGGAGGGGAGGATGAAGAGGTATGGACAAGAGGGATAAAAGAGGTGAGAGGAGGAATGAAAAGAGGGTTTGAGAGGTGAGGAAGGAAGGGGGGAAAGAGAGAGAGAGAGTGATAAAGTAAGGAGAGGTGGTGGGAGGAAGGTGAAGAAGGAGAAGTGAGGGGAGGAAGGGGAAGAGGAGATGGAAGAGAGGAGAGGAAGGAGCGGGAGGGTGGGGGGAAGAGTTATGGTAATATAAGAGGGGATAAGGAAGTTGAAAGGAGGAGAAAGAAGAGGTGGAGGAGGGAAAGGAGGACGAGGAGGAGTGTAAAGATAGAGCAGAGAGAGAGAGAGAGAGAGAGAGAGAGAGAGAGAGAGAGAGAGATAAACCCCCTTTTTCTCTCCCTTTTTTAGCTTATGAATCCTAACTATGTAACCAAAAGACACATACCGTCTTTTCTCCCTCTCTATGTGTATATCCTCCCTCCCTATGTGTATATCCTCCCTCCCTATGTGTATAGCCTCCCTCCCTATGTGTATATCCTCCCTCCCTATGTGTATAGCCTTCCTCCCTTTGTGTATACCTCCCTCTTTGTGTATATCCTCCTCCCTATGTGTATATCCTCCCTCCCTATGTGTATATCCTCCCTCCCTTTGTGTATATCCTCCCTCTCTTTGTGTATATCCTCCCTCCCTATGTGTATAGCCTTCCTCCCTATGTGTATATCCTCCCTCCCTATGTGTATATCCTCCCTCTCTTTGTGTATATCCTCCCTCCCTATGTGTATAGCCTCCCTCCCTATGTGTATATCCTCCCTCTTTGTGTATATCCTCCCTCCCTATGTGTATATCCTCCCTCCCTATGTGTATATCCTCCCTCCCTATGTGTATATCCTCCCTCCCTATGTGTATATCCTCCCTCCCTTGTGTATATCCTCCCTCTCTTTGTGTATATCCTCCCTCCCTATGTGTATATCCTCCCTCCCTATGTGTATATCCTCCCTCCTTATGTGTATATCCTCCCTCCTGTGTATATCCTTCCTCCCTATGTGTATATCCTCCCTCCCTATGTCTATATCCTCCCTCCCTATGTGTATAGCCTCCCACCCTATGTATAGCCTCCCTCCCTATGTGTATATCCTCCCTCCCTATGTGTATATCCTCCTCCCTGTGTGTATATCCTCCCTCCCTTTGTGTATATCCTCCTCCCTTGTGTATATCCTCCTCCCATGTGTATATCCTTCCTCCCGATTTGTATATCCTCCCTCCCTTTTTGTATATCCTCCCTCCCTTTGTGTATAGCCTCCCTCCCTATGTGTATATCTCCTCCCTTGTGTATATCCTCCCTCCCTTTGTGTATATCCTCCCTCCCTATGTGTATATCCTCCCTCCCTTGTGTATATCCTCCCTCCCTTGTGTATATCCTCCCTCCCTTTGTGTATATCCTCCCTCCCTGTGTGTATATCCTCCCTCCCTATGTGTATATCCTCCTCCTTGTGTATATCCTCCCTCCCTTGGTATATCTCCCTCCTGTGTATATCCTCCCTCCCTTTGTGTATATCCTCCCTCCCTATGTGTATATCCTCCCTCCCTATGTGTATATCCTCCCTCCCTTTGTGTATATCCTCCCTCCCTATGTGTATATCCTCCCTCCCTTTGTGTATATCCTCCCTCCCTATGTGTATATCCTCCCTCCCTTTGTGTATATCCTCCTCCCTATGGCCTCCCTATGTGTATATCCTCCCTCCCTTTGTGTATATCCTCCCTCCCTATGTGTATATCCTCCCTCCCTATGTGTATATCCTCCCTCCCTATGTGTATATCCTCCCTCTTTGTGTATATCCTCCCTCCCTATGTGTATATCCTCCCTCCCTATGTGTATATCCTCCCTCCCTATGTGTATATCCTCCCTCCCTATGTGTATATCCTCCCTCCCTATGTGTATATCCTCCCTCACTTTGTGTATATCCTCCCTCCCTTTGTGTATATCCTCCCTCCCTATGTGTATATCCTCCCTCCCTGTGTGTATATCCTCCCTCCCTTTGTGTATATCCTCCCTCCCTTTGTGTATATCCTCCCTCCCTATGTGTATATCCTCCCTCCCTTTGTGTATATCCTCCCTCCCTTTGTGTATATCCTCCCTCCCTATGTGTATATCCTCCCTCCCTTTGTGTATATCCTCCCTCCCTTTGTGTATATCCTCCCTCCTGTGTGTATATCCTCCCTCCCTATGTGTATATCCTCCCTCCCTTTGTGTATATCCTCCCTCCCTATGTGTATATCCTCCCTCCCTTTGTGTATATCCTCCCTCCCTTTGTGTATATCCTCCCTCCCTATGTGTATATCCTCCCTCCCTATGTGTATATCCTCCCTCCCTATGTGTATATCCTCCCTCCCTATGTGTATATCCTCCTCCCTTGTGTATATCCTCCCTCCCTATGTGTATATCCTCCTCCGATATCCTCCTCCTATGTGTATATCCTCCCTCCCTATGTGTATATCCTCCCTCCCTTTGTGTATATCCTCCCTCCTATGTGTATATCCTCCCTCCCTATGTGTATATCCTCCCTCCCTATGTGTATATCCTCCCTCCCTATGTGTATATCCTCCCTCCCTATGTGTATAGCCTTCCTCCCTATGTGTATATCCTCCCTCCCTATGTGTATATCCTCCCTCTCTTTGTGTATATCCTCCCTCCCTATGTGTATAGCCTTCCTCCCTATGTGTATATCCTCCCTCCCTATGTGTATATCCTCCCTCTTTGTGTATATCCTCCCTCCCTATGTGTATAGCCTCCCTCCCTATGTGTATATCCTCCCTCCCTTTGTGTATATCCTCCCTCTCTTTGTGTATATCCTCCCTCCCTATGTGTATAGCCTCCCTCCCTATGTGTATATCCTCCCTCCCTTTGTGTATATCCTCCCTCTTTGTGTATATCCTCCCTCCCTATGTGTATAGCCTCCCTCCCTATGTATATCCTCCCTCCCTTGTGTATATCCTCCCTCCCTATGTGTATAGCCTTCCTCCCTATGTGTATATCCTCCCTCCCTTTGTGTATATCCTCCCTCTCTTTGTGTATATCCTCCCTCCCTATGTGTATAGCCTCCCTCCCTATGTGTATATCCTCCCTCCCTTTGTGTATATCCTCCCTCCCTATGTGTATATCCTCCCTCCCTATGTGTATATCCTCCCTCCCTATGTGTATATCCTCCCTCCTTATGTGTATATCCTCCCTCCCTGTGTATATCCTTCCTCCCTATGTGTATATCCTCCCTCCCTATGTGTATATCCTCCCTCCCTATGTGTATAGCCTTCCTCCCTATGTGTATATCCTCCCTCCCTATGTGTATAGCCTCCCTCCCTATGTGTATATCCTCCCTCCCTATGTGTATATCCTTCCTCCCTGTGTGTATATCCTCCCTCCCTTTGTGTATGTCCTCCCTCCCTTTGTGTATATCCTCCCTCCCTATGTGTATATCCTCCCTCCCTGTGTGTATATCCTCCCTCCCTTTGTGTATATCCTCCCTCCCTTTGTGTATATCCTCCCTCCCTATGTGTATATCCTCCCTCCCTTGTGTATATCCTCCCTTTGTGTATATCCTCCCTCCCTTTGTGTATATCCTCCCTCCCTTTGTGTATATCCTCCCTCCCTATGTGTATATCCTCCCTCCCTTTGTGTATATCCTCCCTCCCTATGTGTATATCCTCCCTCCCTATGTGTATATCCTCCCTCCCTATGTGTATATCCTCCCTCCCTATGTGTATATCCTCTCCCTATGTGTATATCCTCCCTCCCTATGTGTATATCCTCCTCCCTATGTGTATATCCTCCCTCCCTATGTGTATATCCTCCCTCCCTATGTGTATATCCTCCCTCCCTATGTGTATATCCTCCCTCCCTGTGTGTATATCCTCCCTCCCTATGTGTATATCCTCCCTCCCTATGTGTATATCCTCCCTCCCTATGTGTATATCCTCCCTCCCTATGTGTATATCCTCCCTCCCGGGGTGTATATCCTCCCTCCCTATGTGTATATCCTCCATCCCTATGTGTATATCCTCCCTCCCTATGTGTATATCCTCCCTCCCTATGTGTATATCCTCCCTCCCTTTGTGTATAGCCTCCCTCCCTATGTGTATATCCTCCCTCCCTATGTGTATATCCTCCCTCCCTTTGTGTATATCCTCCCTCCCTATGTGTATATCCTCCCTCCCTATGTGTTTGAGGGGGTAGGGGGTGTGTGGGGGGGAGTGGGCGGGTTGAGATGGTGAGGGAAGATGGTAGGGGAATAGGGAGGGAGAGAGAAAGAAGGGAAAGAGAGAAGGAAGGAAAGAAAGGAGGAGTGAAGGAGGAAGAGTATGCTGGCAGGAAGGATGTGAGACAAGAGTTACGAGCGATAAACCCACTTGGTTCGAAGACTCACACCATCGACGTCTTGTGTCTGTCAGTGACTGTCCGTGTCTGTCCGTATGTATGTATGTGTTCTTGTGTGTATGCATGAGTGTGTGTATGTGTATGTATGTATGTATTTATTCTTGTGTGTATGCATGAGTGTATGTTTGTATGTGTGTTTGAAGTGTAGAGTTGGAATTTGGTGAATGTTAGGTTGTGAGGAACGACCGAGGATATTTTATGGAGTTTTTCAAAGTAATCGCTGGTGAGGAGGAGGAGGAGGAGGAGGAGGAGGAGGAGGAGGAGGAGGACTTTCGGTGCAAAGATCGCAGCCGGGAATTTGTTCGGTCGTAAAAGAATATTTCAATGAGATGTTATTTTTATTTTTAATTTTGTTATCTTTTAGTTCCACATTAAAAAAAAAATATGTTGTGTAGTTATCTAGCATTAGGATATAGTAAAACACACACACACACACACACACACACACACACACACACACACACACACACACACACATAAAATCATCTCTTTGGTGTGAAAATGTGAGGCGGAAATAAAACACCCCTTTAATATTTATACACAAGAAACATTTAAAAGTCTTGCCAGCGTAATAGTGTCGGTCAATCAGTGGGTCAAACACACCTTTTATTATTGATTTATTTATTTATTTATTTATTTACATATTTGTTTTTTTTTACTTGTTATAATTATGGTCGTTGTACCCTCAGACATTGGGAGCTGGTTATGTGGAGTCGAGTATATTAGGGGGGGGGGTAGTAGGGGCGGGGGGGGGGTGTAGTGGGTGGAGGGGGTAGGGTAGGGATGGGGGGGTAGGTGAGGTGAGGTGTAGTAGGTGGTTGGAGGGGATGGGGTGAGGAAGGAAGAGAGAGAGAGAGAGAGAGAGAGAGAGAGAGAGAGAGAGATATATAAGCCAAACATTCCTCTAAAAGAAACACGGACAGACAGACAGACAGACAGACAGACACGGTGTTGCTAGGATTTTTTTTTAACGTTCTCTCAAGTCCAAAACACGACCCTCAATCCCGAATACCTTCAGCCACTCTAGTTCAGCTAATCGGATCACGTCTGTTATTGAACTCTTCCAAGCTTTTGAGGGAAGGGTGGGAGGAATGGAGATGAAGGGAGGGAGCAGGGGGTGATGGGAGGGGAGAGAAGATAGGGAGGTGGGAGGGGAAGGGAAAGGAGAGGAGATGGGTGTGGTAGGAGGAGAATCATTGCCCATTATCAAGTGTCAAGAAAATCCGTCCATTAATGTAAACCTTATTGTGTGTATATAGAAGATTGATCACTCACACACACACACACACACACACACACACACACACACACACACACACACACACACAGAGGTGATATAAACTGGTTCTCATTGAGTCAGAATCAGTGTGGTAAAGGAGGGAAGGGGGGGGGGTGAGGGAGAGAATGGGGGGAAGGAAGGGAAAACAGAAGGATCTTTCGGGGTGATAGAAGAGGGAGAGAGAAGAAGAGAATGAAAACAGAGAAGGAGTAAGGGTAGAATGAGGCGGAGAGAAGGAGAATGGATAAAAGGAGAGAAGTAGGGAGTAAGATAGGGAAGGCATAAGGCATAGAGGAAGGAAAGCAGATAGGGAGGCGGGGAAGGAAGGAGACAGGAAGGTAGATAGAAAGGCATGAAGACATAGAGGAAAAGAGGAAGGAGGGAAGGAGAGAGGAAGAGAAGAAGACGGATAGGGAGACAGAGAGGAAGAAAGAGAGAACTGAAGCTCCATCAGAGAGACAGGGAGTTCAGTAACCCTCTTCTGTCTTAAGTCCGTCTAATTATGTTACTGTAGTTGGGAATGGGACGGGAGAGAGTGACAGTGTGTGGGGGAATTATTGGCCCCGCGGGTATAAAAGTTTCCCTACTCACACGTCTCTGTTGAACTTAGGAATTAGGGAAATTTCCGTGAGTCATTTGTGTTACTTTTAGGATTATTAAAGTGAGAGTTACTGAAGATAAACATTGTGTGTGTGTGTGTGTGTGTGTGTGTGTGTGTGTGTGTGTGTGTGTGTGTGTGTGTGTGTGTCCGCCCGCAGTTTCATCTAAACTTTTCTTCATTAATTTATTATTTTTAACGATGCATAAAACACCTCACGAAGTCAAGTTATTTACCTTCCAAAATAATGTTGTCTGAGGGGTCACACTCACACACACACACGCGCACACACTGACACACACACACACACACACACACACACACACACACTCACACACACACACACACACACACAGACACACACACAGACACACACACACACACACTCACACACACACACACACACACACACACACACACACACACACACACACACATCATAGTAAATTGGTATAAATTAATACATCTAACATCTAAAGAACTTAATATAAAATGGTTTTAAAATTTTTTGGGGAAACAGATTGGAACGAGTTGGCTTACTGTCGTGTCCACCTGTGCTTGACACTCCGGAGGACGAGTTTTATTTAACGCTGGACAGGTCGAGAGAGAGAGAGAGAGAGAGAGAGAGAGAGAGAGAGAGAGAGAGACATATATAATGCCTCTAACATTACGGCTTCCTACATCCCGCATCCCCCCCCCCCCCCCGCTCCTGGTGCCGCTTTCAACGTGTGGTCACTCAGTATGTATGTATGTATGTATGTATGTATGTATGTATGTGGTTATGGTTGAATATTTATGTGTTTTAATAATATTGATTACATGTTATTGATATTATTCATGATTCTGTGAACTTTGTCTTGCGGGTTCTTTTTTCATAATTACTTTTTACGTATTTTTTTAAATATTTTTTTGAGAAATTGTAGAAACTCTTCCAGGATAATATACACCAGAGAGACTGTGTCCCTTAGTAAGTGATATGTAGATGTTTTAGCGGCCTGAGGAGGAGGGGAGAGAGTTGGCACCAGATCCGACCCTAACGGAGACATTTACCCCCCCCCCCCCCCGAAAGACCTTCCTGTAGGAGCTTAACGCGTTGAAGAAGGCTGAGCAGACGTGTGTGTGTGTGTGTGTGTGTGTGTGTGTGTGTGTGTGTGTGTGTGTGTTTCATAATAAGGTTTCGGGTAATACTTGCCAAGGAAATTTCAAGCGCCTATACCAGTGATAATTATGTCCTATATGTGAGAGCCAGTGCCATTATATGTGAGATGATAAGGGTGTGTAGAAGCGTAGGAGGGATACCACCTTTATATTAAATGTGAAGTGGGAGTAACACCTCTCTGTGGGTTGTGAACAGCGCCTTTATAATACACGGAAGGACTGGTCGGTACAAGAGACGCCATTATACGATATATGCGCCTTCATGTAGCCTCAACGACTTTCCATGACTCCAACACCTTTCCAAGAAATGTGGTTGGAAAAGGTAGGAGAGGGAGGCGCCTTTATACATCAAACGGCGCCTTAACACAATGCAGGCACTATTATACGAGGTGCCACATAGCCCAGGCGGCAGCAGCAGCAGTAGCAGGCGCCTTTAAACGCCTGGGGGAACCAACGAGTGCAGCACCAGCATAATGGCGCGTTATCCTAAGTGGCCAAGACGTTTGCTGAACTTAAATGGAAAGTCGGTGAGGGAGAGGTGGCGATGGGGAGGGAGGGAGGGAGGGAGTTGATTGGGGGTGACTGAAGGGGGAGGGAGAGGGTTGATTGAGGTAGGTTGGTGAGGGAGGGAAGGAGTAGGTTGATTGTGGAGGGAGGGAGGGAAGGAGTAGGTTCATTGAGGTAGGTTGGTGAGGGAGGGAAGGAGTAGGTTGATTGTGGAGGGAGGGAGGGAAGGAGTAGATTGATTGTGGAGAGAGGGAGGGAGGGAGGGAGGAAAGGAGTAGATTGATTGTGGAGGGAGGGAGGGAAGGAGTAGGTTGATTGTGGAGGGAGGGAGGGAAGGAGTAGATTGATTGTGGAGGGAGGGAGGGAGGGAGGGAAGGAGTAGATTGATTGTGGAGGGAGGGAGAGGGAGGGAGGGAGGGAGGGAAGGAGTAGATTGATTGTGGAGGGAGGGAGGGAAGGAGTAGGTTGATTGTGGAGGGAGGGAGAGATGGAGGGAGGGAGGGATGGGGTAGGTTGATTGTGGAGGGAGGGAGAGAGGGAGGGAGGGAGGGAGGAAAGATGGTAGAATGGAAAGACTATTCTCGTGGAGGGAACTGAGGGAAGTGAGAGAGAGATTGACGAATGTAAAGGGAGAATAAAGGAGAAAAAGTCGAATGAAAAGGAAAAGTGAGAGAGAGAGAGTGAGAGAAAACAATAGAAAAGTAAAAGTGAGAGAGAGAGAAAGAGTAATGGAAAAGAGAAAGCAAAAGAAAGGGGTATTATAATATCCTCATACTCAACAACGAGAGAGAGAGAGAGAGAGAGAGAGAGAGAGAGAGAGAGAGAGAGAGAGTCACAAGATTTTAAGCGAAACCGGAAGGAGCTTTTAAGAATAAAGCCTGGGGGGGGGGAGAGGGGGTGGGATGGTCAGGATGAAAAGAAGGAAGTTAAGGAAGGGGGCGAGGAGGAGGAGAAGAAGGAAGAAGTGGAGGAGGAGGAAGGAGGGTAATAAGAGCGGGTGAGCAGAGTGAGGGTGATAAAGAGGAGAAAGAAGAGGAAGAAGAAGAAGAAAAAGGAAGAATAGGTAGAGGAAGATGAGGAAGAGGAGGAAGAAGAAGGAAGAACTAAATATCACGATAAATTAAATGGAAGAAGAGATAAAATAGGAATAAGTAGCACGGTCAACACACTAAATTGTCTCCCTCTCCCTCTTCTCCCTCTCCACTCCCTCCATCACCCCTCTCCATCACCCCTCTCCCTCCATCAACTCCATCCCTCTCCATCACCCCTCTCCCTCCCTCCATTACCCCTCCCTCTCCCTCCCTCCATCACCCCTCCCTCTCCCTCCCTCCATCACCCCTCCCTCTCCCTCCCTCTCCATCACCCCCCTCCCTCTCCATCACCCCTCCCTCTCCCTCCCTCCATCACCCCCCTCCCTCTCCATCACCCCTCCCTCTCCCTCCCTCTCCCTCACCCCCCTCCCCTCCCCCCCTCCCTCACCCCCCTCCCCCTCCACTGGGAAAAAAAAGGTACCTCTCGTTTCTGAAAGATAAAATACCATCTAAATAAACCCATTAGAATATTCATAAATGCTGTATTTATTTTCAGAGTGCATAAAAGTGAGGCTGAGAATAGAGTCTGAATTAGAGTGTGTGGCTTTGAACGCACTTGTGAGAGCAGGAAGGGGGGGGGGGTGTAGTAAGGGTTCGATTGGTGTACAGGGAGGTAAGGATGGAAGGAAGGAGAGAGGGAGAGGAGGAGGGAGGGAAGGACTGAACTACTAAACTGGCCCCTGTTCCCTGGAGAAGCTCGTAATCAGGTGCTAATATTGGGTGACACAACACGCTCCAATGCTTGTTCTAAATTTCACCTTATAATTATACTTTACTGAGGGTGTAATTATACTCTCTAGGGTTTGTTATTGTACGTTAAAGTATTATTGAAATATAAGATAATCAGATCGAGTATTTATATGTTAATGTATAAAAATAATGATGATAATAATAATAATAATAAAAATAATAATAATAAAATGAAGAAAAGAGAAAAAAATACAATTAACATGAAAAAAAAATAATAACTGGTTCAATTCTGAGGCCAAAATTCCCCTTAATGAACTTTAAGTTTGTGATCTTTAGGAGCCAAGTTTGGGCCATTAAAGTGCTAAGACTAAGATACGTGTGGGAGGGGGGGGAGGTGTGAGGGAGGGAGAGAGAGGGAGGAAATGAGAGGAGGTGTGATGGGTGGGAGGTAGTGAGAGGGGAAGGAAGGAGGAGGAAAGATGAGGGAGGATTGTGATGTAGTGTCTCTCTCTCTCTCTCTCTCTCTCTCTCTCTCTCTCTCTCTCTCTCTCTCTCTCTCTCTCTCTCTCTCTCTCTCTCTCTCTCTCTCTTTGTTTCCACCACTTTTTCCATCTCCCTTCCATTTCATTTTCTATACATGGTCAATTTTCTCTTCCCTAATTGCCTCTTCCCTCCTTCCTTCACCCCTCTCACTCTATCTCCATCCAATCATCTGTTTTTATGCTTTTTCTGCCTTCTTCCATGACCCTCTTCCTGTAATTCTCTCTTTTTTACATCCCACTTAATCATCTCTTTTATTTCCTGTGTTTTCTCTTTGCCTTTTATTTATATCAATATTATTTTCGTTCTCTTTATTTAATGTTTTTGTTATTTATTTTTCCTTCCCCTCTCCAGCTTTCTTTTCCTTCCCTCTCTTTCTCCTCTTCCTCCTTCCCCCACTTTCTTCCTTCCCCTCTCTCCCCCCCCCCCCCCATCTACAGTGACTCCTGATCACTCGTGTATTTAATCAGTGTAAAACGATACAAGTCATTAGCATATCTCGCTGGGGGAATTATCCGTCAGGCAATTAGCTAATTAACTGATAATTAGCAAAAAGGTTAATTTGTACTAATTGATTTTTATACCATTAAATGAAATTTCATCGCGTGGCGGTTTTTTTTTGGGGGGGGGGGAGGGGGATGAGGGAGAGGAGGGTAGGGGTGAGAGGGGGAGGAGGTAGAGAGTGAGGGGGAGAGGAGGAGGTAAGGGAGTGTAGTGAGGAGAGGAGGAGGTGAAGGAGAGTGTACTGAGGGAGGAGGAGGAGGTAAGGGAGTGTAGTGAGGGAGAGGAGGAGGTAAGGGAGTGTAGTGAGGGAGAGGAGGAGGTAAGGGAGTGTAGTGAGGGAGAGGAGGAGGTAAGGGAGTGTAGTGAGGGAGAGGAGGAGGTAAGGGAGTGTAGTGAGGGAGAGGAGGAGGTAAGGGAGTGTAGTGAGGGAGAGGAGGAGGTAAGGGAGTGTAGTGAGGGAGAGGAGGAGGTAAGGGAGTGTAGTGAGGGAGAGGAGGAGGTAAGGGAGTGTAGTGAGGGAGAGGAGGAGGTAAGGGAGTGTAGTGAGGGAGAGGAGGAGGTAAGGGAGTGTAGTGAGGGAGAGGAGGAGGTAAGGGAGTGTAGTGAGGGAGAGGAGGAGGTAAGGGAGTGTAGTGAGGGAGAGGAGGAGGTAAGGGAGTGTAGTGAGGGAGAGGAGGAGGTAAGGGAGTGTAGTGAGGGAGAGGAGGAGGTAAGGGAGTGTAGTGAGGGAGAGGAGGAGGTAAGGGAGTGTAGTGAGGGAGAGGAGGAGGTAGGGAGTGTAGTGAAGGAGAGGAGGAGGTAAGGGAGTGTAGTGAGGGAGAGGAGGAGGTAAGGGAGTGTAGTGAGGGAGAGGAGGAGGTAAGGGAGTGTAGTGAGGGAGAGGAGGTAAGGGAGTGTAGTGAGGGAGAGGAGGAGGTAAGGGAGTCTAGTGAGGGAGAGGAGGTAAGGGAGTGTAGTGAAGTTTTTTCCTTAAACCAGATTACAATAACTGACCTGACCTGACCTGACCTGTAACACTCATGACCACTTTTATAACGATACAATGTAACAGAAAAACTGGAGTTAAATAATTTGTTACTCGAGATAATTTTGGACGATGATGACGTCATTCGGTGAAACGCTCCCTCCTCCTGTGACCTCAAAGGAAGGAGGGAGGGAGGAGGTCAAAGGTTAAACATGAGCAGGTGTGTGTGTGTGTGTGTGTGTATATGTTTGATACGACACGACCAGATGCGTTTTCTTAAGTGTGTGTGTGTGTGTGTGTGTGTGTGTGTGTGTGTTGATGATGTTGCGGTTATAACACACACATACATACACACACACCGAGGCATTAGGATAAACACACAATCATGAATGTATTAAAACACCCATTTAGAACATTGTTAATATTTAATCAGGTATCATACACAAATAATAACACAGCTGGGATGTTATTATGGCGGTCATCATCATCATCATCATCATCATCATTGTCACTATATTGTTATCATGGTGGGAGAAGAAGAAGAAGAAGAAGAAGAAGGAGGGAGGAGAGGACAAGGCAGGATGGAAGAAGAGAGAGACAGTGAGGGAGGGAGAGGAAAGGAAAGAAAGGAAAGAAACACACACACACACACACACACACACACACACACACACACACACACACACACACACACACACACACACACGCCTGAACCTCGCACCATTTAACTGAGCCAACAATTCTTACATACATACATGCGTGCGGTTGACAGTTTAAAGCGCTTCTCTCTCTCTCACACACACACACACACACACACACACACACACACACACACACACACACACACACACACACACACACACACACACACACACACACACACACACACACACACACACACACACACACACACACACACTACACAGCCCAGTCTGCAGCTCAGGTCCGCGTACAACTTTTGCAATACCAAGCTTATTCTTCCGTCCTAATGCCACGATAACTTCACACGCTGCGTCTACCTGTCACACATAATGGCGCGTTGCTTAAGACAGACGGTGCTTAATGGCGGTCATTATAATGGATGGAATGAAAAAAAAAGTGGTGTGAAATTTAGTGGTCGTCTTGTGGGATGAATGTTGGGTGTGTGTTGGTGAGTGGTGTTGGAGAAGAGGGAGAGAGTGAGTGTGGGAGAGTGGAGCGAGGGAGATAGAGAGGGAGGGGGGATACATTGTTAAACCCCTTGGATATACAAAATATTAAAACACGATCAGCTGTTGTGACGTCAGCCAAAATGTTCCATACACGTGGAAACAACTGAGGCGAACACACTCACACACACACACACACACTCACACACATACACCACACACACACACACACACACACACACACACACACACACACACACACACACACACACACACACACACACACACACACACGCTTTACATCGCCCATCCAATGAAAACTCTGATTACTTTCCATGAAACTATTCTTCCCAGTGATTCGGCCAATAAGAACTCGTCGTCCTCTCTCTAGTCGACCAATGAGAGAACGCGATCTTGGGTGACGAAGAAGGGTGTGTTGTGGTTTATATTGTGACAGGGTCGAGTACCATACTATATCTCTTGACACTTCTTTAGCCACACACACACAGACTCTCTCTCTCTCTCTCTCTCTCTCTCTCTCTCTCTCTCTCTCTCTCTCTCTCTCTCTACTTTTATTTTCTTCCTTTTGTGTATTTTTTGTTTATTTACGATTACCTCTCCTCCTCCTCCTCCTCCTCCTCCTCCCACCATTACTTCACGGATCTCTTACCCTGAATGACCTGAACTTTGGCCCCTCTGAATTATTATATGATACTCAAAGTTTCGTTTCGAGGTCTGGCGCGGCGGGGGCTGGAGGGGCGGGGGCTAGAGGGGCGGAGGCTGGAGGGGTGGGGGCTAGAGGGGCGGGGGCTAGAGGGGTGGGGGCTAGAGGGGTGGGGGCTGGAGGGGCGGGGGCTAGAGGGGCGGGGGCTGGAGGGGTGGGGGCTAGAGGGGCGGGGGCTAGAGGGGTGGGGGCTAGAGGGGTGGGGGCTGGAGGGGCGGGGGCTAGAGGGGCGGGGGCTGGAGGGGTGGGGGCTAGAGGGGCGGGGGCTAGAGGGGTGGGGTCTAGAGGGGTGGGGGCTGAAGGGACGGGGAGGGTACTATTTGAGGTTGGGGGGTCTTGGGGTGGGGGTTGAGGAGACTGTTGGGGGCTTGCTGGTCTGTCGGTGTTGGGGACTGTCAGTGGCTGGGGGGAAATTGTCGGGGACTGGAGGGACTAGAAGGAGGACTGTCGGGGCTGATGGACTGTAGGGGTGGGAAGACTGTCGGAGGGGGGAGGGGGAAGGAGGAGAAAAACGATAGAGGAAGGAGGGTCAAGCAACGTCCCATTCCTCATCCGCCCCCCCTCCTTCCGTCACTCCTCTCCCTCATTCCCCCTCCTCTCCCCCCACTCCTCCTCCTCCTCCCCCCCCCCCCACTCCTCCTCCTCCCCCCCCACTCTCTCTCCTCTCAATCTCCCATCCTCTCCCCCATTCCTCATCCCGTCATCCATTCATCCCCCTCCCCACTCCCCCTCCCCATCACCCCCATCCCCATCACCCCATTCCCCCTCCCCATCACCCCATCCCCTCCCCATAAAAAGCAAGATTCTGGGGAGTTTATGGTCCCACCGGAATAAGGAAGCTGCATAATATCACCGGCAAGAATAAAGTATTAATTTATTTTCTGATCTCTCTCTCTCTCTCTCTCTCTCTCTCTCTCTCTCTCTCTCTCTCTCTCTCTCTCTCTCTCTCTCTCTTGTTTTATGAGCGTTTCGAATTTTATGGCTTATTTATTTTCCCTTTTCGTCGTCATCGCTTCTGGAATTGATGGCTTTTATTTATTTATTTATTTATTTATTTTTCTAACTAATTGAACTTTTAGGATTCGAAGCTTTGGAAAAATGGTTTGTTTTTTTTTTTCGTTTTCTCCTTTATTATTATTATTATTATTATTATTATTATTATTAGTAGTAGTAGTAGTAGTAGTAGTAGTAGTAGTTTGTCGTAGTAGTAGTAGTAGTAATAGTAATAGTTGTCCCCTCACCTGGATGCACATGAATCCCAGATATGAACCCCCTATACTGGAACCGAGAAGGAGAGAGTTTCTGACGTTCCGAACCCTCCCTAAAAAATATGAACCATCAGGGTGAAGTATTATAGTAGCCAGGGTGAGGAGGCGTCTTAAGAGCCAGTGAGGAAATATACAGTCTGATGGAGTAACATAAGATTTATTATAGGAGAAATATCGCCACATGATGAATACCAGGTTTAAGGATTTATGTGTTAGAGGCCACTACTACTGTTGATTAATTCTGGGCTGATGCTGAGAGAATGATGTTACGAGTTTTATGGCGGAGAAGTAGGGGCGATTTTTTTTTTTTTTTTGAGGGGGTAAATTTTGGGGGGATTTTTTTAAAAGGACATCAAAACACCAACGTAAGAGTATAAGTGAGAAGCTATTAAACGCTTGGAGTATAAGTAACACAACAAGAAACAAGAGAACATCGGCCTCAAGCTCCTGAATCCCCCTGAGAGGATAGTATTGCTAGAGGCTGTGGGCAGTAGATCCGGCATAGCAGCGAGGGGGGGAAGGGAATCGGATAGTGTTTATAAGTCTCTGAAGGAGGATCTAAGACCATGGACTTGTCTCAGATCTTTATTGTGGTCGGATCGTGTTAGGGAGGAGGAAGAGGAGGTGGAGGAGAAGGAAGAAGACAGGGGAGAGGAAGAGGAAGGTGATGATGATGTGTGAGTGGAGGAGGAGGACAGGGGAGGAGGAAGAAGAACGGGGAGGAGGAGGACAGGGGAGAAAGAGAAGAAGGAGAGGGGAGGAAGAAGAAGGTTTAGGAGGGCTGAGGTAGGAAGAAAAGGAGGAGGAAGGAAAGATAATCACACACAGAAAGAGAAAAATATAATCACAGAAAGAAATGGATAACAAAAGAGAGAAAGAAAAGGAAAGATAACATTGAAGAAAAGGAGAGAGAGAAAGAGAGAGAGAGAGAGAGAGGTATAATTAATAGTAGGATGAATGAGGCTAATGACTGAAATCGACTAAAGAGGAGAGAGAGAGAGAGAGAGAGAGAGAGAGAGAGAGAGAGAGAGAGAGAGAGAGAGAGAGAGAGAATAATTTCCTAGGAGAGGGTAAATGGATGTAATAAGTGATGGGGGAGAATATAGCAATTACGAAA
>CAUDMG010003051.1:310000-320000 GCA_958450375.1 Homarus gammarus | reverse complement strand
AATTAGTGAGTGAGTGAGTGAGTGAGTGAGTGAGTTAGTGAGAGAGAGACTGTGTTAGTGAGTGAGTTAGTGAGTGAGTGAGTGAGTGAGTCAGTGAGAGAGAGACTGTGTTAGTGAGTGAGTGAGTGAGTGAGTTAGTGAGTGAGTCAGTGAGTTAGTGAGTGAGTGAGTGAGTTAGTGAGTGAGTCAGTGAGAGAGAGACTGTGTTAGTGAGTGAGTGAGTGAGTTAGTGAGTGAGTCAGTGAGAGAGAGACTGTGTTAGTGAGTGAGTGAGTGAGTTAGTGCGTGAGTGAGTGAGTGAGTGAGTGAGTGAGTGAGTGAGTGAGTGAGAGAAAGGAAAAAAACTCAATTTTTTAACGCTTTCTATATGGGGACAAAAATAGTCTCATAAACCATTCTGGGAATCCATGCAATCGAATGAGATTAAAATAAAATCAGAGACTTTGTAAATATTATGAAGGGCACCCGAGTGACAGCCTATAGTTGACAGCGACCACAATCAAAGTGAAAGCCAAGACCCGCCACCACTATCTATCCCATTGACTTTCGTTCATTCGTCTCCTTTGATATCGTTCAGGATGCAATATTTTATTTTATTTTTTTTTCATCTTATTATTTTCTTCTCATCAATACATTGTCTTGGGTACAGTTTGTAAATATTTCTTGTATTATTATCTGTGTTTTCTCTGAACTCATCCTCTGTGTGTGTGTGTGTGTGTGTGTGTGTGTGTGTGTGTGTGTGTGTGTGTGTGTAACTCGGAAATCTTCTTGGAGTAAAAGTCACCCGGAACTGTTGCTGCCCAGGAAGGAAAACTTGTGTGTTATGGAAATTAAATTATTGCTCAGGTTATGCAACAGTGTTAATCATCCTGGGGTAACTAGGAGGGTGGGGGGGAGGGAGAGAGGGGGGGAGAGAGAGGGGGGAGAGGGGAAGGGAGGGAGAAAGAGGGGTGAGAGGGATGGAGAGAGGGGAAGGGAGGGAGAAAGAGGGGTGAGAGGGATGGAGAGAGGGGAAGGGAGAGAGAAAGAGGGGTGAGAGGGATGGAGAGAGGGGAAGGGAGGGAAAGAGATGGGTAAGAGGGACGGAGAGAGAGAGAGAGACGGGGTTAGGGAGAGAGAGAGAGAGAGAGAGAAAAAAGGAAAGGGTGAGGGAAGAAGGGAGGGGTGAAGGATATTAAATCAAGAGGAAAGGAGGAGTGGTAGAGGTAGGAGAAGGAGAATAAGGAGATAGGAAGCAAGAGGAAGGGAGGATAGGGTGAGGGAAGAAGGGAAGGAGGGTGAGGAGAGAGAAAGCAAGAAGGAGAGGGAGGAAGAGAGAGAGTGAGTAAAGAGGAGACACAAAGAAAACATCATCTCACTCACAGGTAAAATTTCGATCAAAACAAAAAAATAAAAAAATAAATAAATAAAAAATAGTAATCCGAATATTTTAATGAATTAAATATATATCGTGAAATGAACTGACTTAGTTACATCCTATTTAACATATTTAATTTGATAAGACTATTTCATTTAATTAATCAACACTGAATTCGTTCACTTCATTTTATCATTGCAACATAATAATTAAATAACGCACTATCAATTATAATTTTTCCCCCCTTTCATATTTTATCTAATAAATCAATCACTAAAAGCTGTGATTATAAGTCCCAATCATATATATAATAATAATTGAAATGATAGTAATCTCTTTTGTTGGTATAATTTCCCTATAATTTCCCTGTCTGGGTAATTATTAACCAATTAACTAAAACTCATCAATTAACATCAGATTCGATAAGTTGAATTATGGCAGACTATTTTTTTCCTTCTCTTTTTGGCTCTACAGGTAAGTGAGTGGGTGAGGAGGGGGGTGAGGGGGGATGGTAATTCAGGGTAATGCCAGGTAGGTGATGGGGGGAGGGGAGAGGAGGGAAGGAGGGGTAACGTCAGATCAATTAGCCTGGGAACTATAGTCATTATCATTAAGGTCTTAACTACCTGATAATTATAGCTCCACCCTCTTTCCTTCCTCCTTCACATCCTGTTTCTCTCCCTCCTTCTCACCTTCCTTTCTTCCTACCTATCCAACCCACCCCACCCCACTCCACCCCACCCCACCCCACCCCACCCCACCCCACCCAACCCACCCCACTCCACCCCATCCCACCCAACCCAACCCAACCCACCCCACCCCACCCCACCCCACCCCACCCCACCCCACCCCACCCCACCCCACCCCACCCCACCCAACCCACCCACCTACCTATCTTCCTTTGTCTCTTTGCTCCGCCGTGGACATCTCTCCTACCTTGTCGTCTAAACTCACTTATTAAAATGAAACTTGTGAAATATATTGTACTTTTTATATATATGAGCTGTGTGGGTAGGAGGGAGGGGGGAGGGGGTCGTCTTGACATAATACTTAATAGAGATATAATAATAATACTCTTTTTTCATGTTGGGTCGGTGTAAGTCGTAGGCTTTGTTCACTAGCGGCTCCCTCTCTCTCCTCAGCTCCCTACATCTGACATACTGACTCTTCCCTTCCCTTCCCTTCCCTTCCCTTCCCTTCTCCTTCCCCTCACCAGGTACCATCGTCTCCTAAGCTTCCTCCCCTGCGACACATCTCAAGTAAATATCCACAGAAACCAAAAAAAAAGACAAACTCATCAGGAGCACCATGGCGTCATCTTCCCCGATTATTTCTCATCTCTCCCTATTATCTCTCATCCCTCCCCGATTATCTCACTTCTCTCCCCGATTATCTCACTTCTCCTTCCTCCTTTTATTCGGTATTATCCTTCTTAGTCTCTGCGATACGGTGGGGAAATTGCCGTAATGAGTGGAAACAGAAGGGTAGAAGGGGATGCTTGAAGGTGACCCGGATGTAGCGTCCTCGAGGTTAACGAAGGGGGAAGTGGTGTTAATATCGGTTTGTGTTGTGGATATTTTGGTATTTTTTTTTTTTTTTGCTGTTCTTGGGGAGTCTTGGTCTAAGATGCCTTCTGGGTAAAATATCTATCTTATCTATCTATCTTAATATTTTTCAAAAGTCGTCGTTGTCATGGTTACATCTATGAGGTTCTGTGTAAGAGAGAGAGAGAGAGAGAGAGAGAGAGAGAGAGAGAGAGAGAGAGAGAGAGAGAGAGAGAGACGTAAACATAATATCATAAGAAAAATTAAAATGACTTAGATGTACAAGAAATCATTCCACACACACACACACACACACACACACACACACACACACACACACACACACACACACACACACACCAATTCAATCCATACCTCCCTAATCTGTCACCTGGTCAAATCTAGTATTATACCTGTAGTACAACAATGGCGCTCACCTGTACTCCAGAATAGTTGGTGTGACTCCGTAGTACAACAATGGCGCGTTGGAGTAGTGAGGGGGTTGTGGGATAATCCTTTAAACCGGTTATGGGTTTATATTGTATCCTACTGAACTCGGTAATACGGGATCATCTTAATACTACCTATGGCTGATGGTGTGTGTGTGTGTGTGTGTGTGTGTGTGTGTGTGTGTGTGTGTGTGAGAGAGAGAGAGAGAGAGAGAGAGAGAGAGAGAGAGAGAGAGAGAGAGAGCAAACTAAAGAGAAAGAGAAGGAGAGATGAGTGAAAGAAGGAAGGAAACAAGGAAGGAGGAAGGAGGGGGGGATAGGAAGAAGAAGCAAACGAGAGAGAGAGAGGGAGAGAGAGAGAGAGAGGAAATAAATTAGACAGTGAGAGAAAGAAAGAAAGAAGGAAGGAAGGAAGTGACGAAGGTTAAGCAGACTCAACGGACCACCACATTGGCCCCACCATCACCAGGAAGCTGCGGTATATGACTCCCTCGGGACTCTGCAGACCGGCGCCTCCAAGATTGTTCCTACTACGAGCTGTTCCTTTAAAACACGTAGCTACAGAAACTCTCACTACCGGATCAACCCCCCCCCTCCCCCCCTTCCTTGGTCTGTGTTCACTGTAGGCCCCGTAACGTGTGTGTGTGTGTGTGTGTAATAATAATAATAATAATAATAATAATTAACGGTTTATTGAAAGAGCTTGGCAGCCAAAAGGCTGAAAATATACAGTTACATATTTGGGGAATGGGTTACGAATTACAAATAATATACAAGTAACATAAGTGACACAAATAAGATATATAATAACTTAGATGGGGAAAAGCTCAAACTACAGTTCATTTCAACATAGTGACAGTGTTACAGTATTACAAGGTGTTGATAATTTTTACAATGGTTGGGACTGGGCTGTTCTTATAGCGATCAGTTCGTGCACGTATGGGCTGGATGCGGTTGTGGTGTCGAACAGCAATTCTCGGACAAGGGATCTCAGGTGGTAGTAGGAGCCGGTGTCGGGGATGGTGTAGAAGCTTCTTACCAAATTTGCAGATGAGGTCGTGGTGATGGTCAGTGAGAGTCGAAAGGGTCAGTGTGTTGAGCGCTTCTTGATATGTGGAGTAGGAGGGGGAGAGAATAATCTTGCATGCCCTCTTTTGCACTTTTTCTAGGTGTTTACGTTGTGTGGCATTTAGGGAGGAAGACCAGGTGGGGGAGGCATAGGTGAGCTTGGGAAGTATGAATGTTGTGTAAACACTGAGGAGCTCGTGTGCAGGAACTCCGAGGGACTTGAGTCGGCGGAGGAGGTGGAGACGGAAACTGGAGGATTTGACAACTTCATTGACGTGTGGTTTCCAATTTAGTTTGTTGTCTATGGTGACGCCGAGGAGCTTCGTGGAATCTACAACCTGGAGTGTGTTCGGACCTAGAGTAATGGAAGGAGGTGGGACAATGTCGGAGGAGAGGTTGATGTGCATAACCATGGTCTTGGTATGGTTGATGGTGACATGGTTGTTGGTGGCCCAGTTTTGGAGACTGTTCAATAAATCCTGAAGGGCGGTATAGTTGGGAGCAGAATTGTTGACGCTGATCCCAATGGTGGAGTCGTCGACATATTTCCAGCGAGCAGGGGTTTCTCTTAGGGCATCATTGATGAGCATAAGGAAGCAGAGTGGTCCCATCTTGGTGCCTTGGGGGACGCCACAGGTGAGTGACTGAAAGGTGGAGACAGCCCCTCGGAAGCGTACAGCTTGGCGTCGGTCACTGAGGAAGTCTGTAAGCCATGGTATGAGGCTTCTTCGAAGCCCGAGGTCAATAGCTTTGTTGATGATTATATTGTGGTCGACTAGGTCGAACGCTTTAGTGAAATCAATGAAGGCGACAGCTACAGACGTTTTTCGTTTCTCGAGATGGCGGTATATGTAATCGAGAAAGCTGACAAGACAGTGAGTGGTGGAGGAAGTTTTCATGTTGCCAAATTGCTGAGGGTCTACGACTCCTGCAATATCAGCATAAGCCCAGTCGAACACAAAACTTTCACAGATTAGGCTGGGTATTGGGGTGATTGCAATAGGTCGTAGCTGATTTAAGGATTGTGGGCTGGTTGACTTGGGCACTGGTGATACATAAGAGGTCTTCCAGTCAGCTGGGCATCTGGCTTGACTGAGAGAAGCATTGATGATGGAGCAGAGGGGTTTAGCAAGCTCCGGGGAGAACTCCTTGAAGAGTTTCATTGGTAAGTCAATGGGGGTGGTAGAGCGTTTGAATTTTAGTTTGTCCAGGCGTTTTGCTACTTCAAATTCTTCTACTAAGTCAGTGGGAGCTTCTGGCATATAGTAGCGAAATGGTTATTTGTGTGTGTGTGTGTGTGTGTAGATTTAGTCACGGGACCCATGAGCTGTTAATCATATAGCTTAAGGCTTCGAAGATAACCTAACCTAACCTAACCTAACCTAACCTAACCTAACCTAAACCACAACGTGAGACAAAATAGACACCAAAAAATATTATATTATTATGAAAATTTTTAAAACAGGTGTAAAAGGTGATAATTACAGAGTGAGATGATACACCTGTGTCATTTACCTATAACACCTGTGCTAATTACTTAACACCTGTGCTAATTACTTCTACTAATGAAGACGGCCTTACCAGAGCTTCCACAAGAGAATATAATGGAATTTCTTTAGTTCTTGGTATTATATATCTTAATTTATTTTGTCTGTTTATGTTTTTTTTATAATTATCTTATTATTATTATTATTGTTTGTTTCTTTGTTTAGGACTGTCTGTCTCTGTGTTTCAGTCAATCTGTCTGTCTATAAGTCTGTCTGTTTATCTGTCGTCCCGTTTTTGTGAGTCTCCATCCCATCCTTTTCCATTCTTACGATTCTTTATACACACACACACACACACACACACACACACACACACACACACACACACACACACACACACACACACACACAGAAGCCTTAACAAAACAGGAGAGTCAACAAAGCCAGAAAACACTTCAAAACATTTCTGTAATTTTTATTTATTTTTTATTTATTTATTTATTTTTATTTATTCATTGTCTCGAATTAATGTGTTACCTTCAAGTGCGTTTAGTGTGTTACCTTCAAGTGCGTTTAGTGTGTTACCTTCAAGTGCGTTGTGACCCAGCGGTTAGGAAATTGGTTCTACCTTGAATATAATCATTTAATTTTTAGGTTTAATTTCCTTTACTTTTTTAATGGTGTTTGGGGAGTAATAAGTTGTTGTGTTTCATATGTGTTTAGTGTTTAGTCGTTGGTGTGTTTATGTGTATAATACGGAGACATGTGTATAGTGTATAGTGCAGGTTGTATAATATGCTATCTGTATTTTAGTAATGATAGCTAAAATATCCTGAAACTTTACCTTAATGTTCTTTCTTAGAGTCTACTTTAACCTCTGAGACACTACCTTAACCTCTGAGACTCTACTTTAATCTCTGAGACCGTACCTTAACCTCTGAGACACTACCTTAACCTCTGAGACTCTACTTTAATCTCTGAGACTCTACTTTAACCTCTGAGACTCTACTTTAATCTTTGAGACTCTACCTTAACCTTTGAGACTCTACCTTAACCTCTGAGACACTACCTTAACCTCTGAGACACTACCTTAACCTCTGAGACACTACCTTAACCTCTGAGACACTACCTTAACCTCTGAGACACTACCTTAACCTCTGAGGCACTACCTTAACCTGTGAGACACTACCTTAACCTCTGAGACACTACCTTAACCTGTGAGACACTACCTTAACCTCTGAGACACTACCTTAACCTCTGAGACACTACCTTAACCTCTGAGACACTACCTTAACCTCTGAGACACTACCTTAACCTCTGAGACACTACCTTAACCTCTGAGACACTACCTTAACCTCTGAGACACTACCTTAACCTGTGAGACACTACCTTAACCTCTGAGACACTACCTTAACCTCTGAGACACTACCTTAACCTCTGAGACACTACCTTAACTTCTGAGACTCTACCTTAACCTGTGAGACACTACCTTAACCTCTGATACACTACCTTAACCTCTGAGACACTACCTTAACCTGTGAGACACTACCTTAACCTCTGAGATTCTACCTTAACCTCTGAGACTCTACCTTAACTTCTGAGACTACCTTAACTGAATAATTTAGCCCAATTAGAGCGCAACACTAACCCCCCCTCCCCCTCTCACACACACACACACACACACACACACAGCATCTTATAGTGACTCCGGCTGTACACACCTGATTTACACCACCTGGCCGAATTAATGGGCACAGGTAACTTAACCACAGGCTATTAAATTCCCTTGTTTATTATATTTCCTTTCTCTTTGCTGTCGATATTTTGCCCCCCAAATTGAGTTGTTTGTGTGTGAGTTGTTGTTGTTGTTGTTGTTGTTTTGTTGTTGTGGTTATTGTTGTTGTTTTGTTGTTGTGGGTGTTGTTGTTGTTGTTGTTTTGTTGTGGGTGTTGTTGTGTTGTTGTTGTTGTGGTTGTTGTTGTTGTTTTGTTGTTGTGGTTGTTGTTGTTTTGTTGTGGGTGTTGTTGTTGTGGTTGTTGTTGTTGTTGTTTTGTTGTGGGTGTTGTTGTTGTTGTGTTGTTGTGGGTGTTGTTGTTGTTGTTGTTGTGGGTGTTGTTGTTGTTGTTTTGTTGTTGTGGTTGTTGTTGTTGTTTTGTTGTTGTGGGTGTTGTTGTTGTTTTGTTGTGGGTGTTGTTGTTGTTGTTTTGTTGTTGTGGGTGTTGTTGTTGTTGTTTTGTTGTGGTTGTTGTTGTTGTTTTGTTGTTGTGGGTGTTGTTGTTGTTGTTTTGTTGTGGGTGTTGTTGTTGTTGTTTTGTTGTGGGTGTTGTTGTTGTTTTGTTGTGGGTGTTGTTGTTGTTGTGGGTGTTGTTGTTGTTGTGGGTGTTGTTGTTGTTGTGGGTGTTGTTGTGGGTGTTGTTGTTGTTTTGTTGTGGGTGTTGTTGTTGTTTTGTTGTTGTGGGTGTTGTTGTGGGTGTTGTTGTTGTTGTTTTGTTGTGGGTGTTGTTGTTGTTTTGTTGTTGTGGGTGTTGTTGTGGGTGTTGTTGTTGTTGTTTTGTTGTGGGTGTTGTTGTTTTGTTGTGGGTGTTGTTGTTTTGTTGTGGGTGTTGTTGTTGTTGTTTTGTTGTTGTGGTTGTTGTTGTTGTTTTGTTGTTGTGGGTGTTGTTGTTGTTTTGTTGTTGTGGGTGTTGTTGTTGTTGTTTTGTTGTGGGTGTTGTTGTTGTTTTGTTGTTGTGGTTGTTGTTGTTGTTTTGTTGTGGGTGTTGTTGTTGTTGTTTTGTTGTTGTGGTTGTTGTTGTGGTTGTTGTTGTTGTGGTTGTTGTTGTGGTTGTTGTTGTTGTTTTGTTGTTGTGGGTGTTGTTGTTGTTTTGTTGTTGTGGGTGTTGCTGTGGGTGTTGTTGTGGTTGTTGTTGTTGTGGGTGTTGTTGTGGGTGTTATTGTTGTTTTGTTGTTGTGGTTGTTGTTGTTGTGGTTGTTGTTGTGGTTGTTGTTGTGGTTGTTGTTGTTGTTTTGTTGTTGTGGGTGTTGTTGTTGTTAATGACTCTGTGTCCGTCTGTGTCTAGGTTATGGGAAGGTAATAGTGAGAGTCTTATAGAGGACTGTGGATATCTTTCACATACGTACATACATACATACATACATACATACATGCATACATACATACACACAGTACATACATACATACATACATACATACATACATACATACATGCATACACACAGTACATGCATACATACATACATATATACATCCATCTTGCCTAACCTATCTGTTCCATCTCTCTATCCTATCTCTCCCTCCTCCTCTCCCGCCTCCTCTTCCCCCTCCCTCTCCCATTCCATCTCTCCCTCCTCCTCTTCCCCTCCCTCTCCTTTTCCATCTCTCCCTCCTCCTCTCCCTCCTCCTCTTCCCCCTCCCTCTCCCATTCCATCCCTCCCTCCTCCTCTCCCTCCTCCTCTTCCCCCTCCCTCTCCCATTCCATCTCTCCCATTCCATCTCTCCCTCCTCCTCTTCCCCTCCCTCTCCTTTTCCATCTCTCCCTCCTCCTCTCCCTCCTCCTCTTCCCCCTCCCTCTCCCATTCCATCTCTCCCATTCCATCTCTCCCTCCTCCTCTCCCTCCTCCTCTTCTCTCTTGCTCTTCTATACCAATCAATTAAAAATGTCATATCACTTTACCCGTCCACAACACCACAACAAAACAATCATTATATTTTTGTTTTTCAATCGTCCCCATTTCCATTGTCCCCTCCCCTCTCTCTCTTCCCCCCCCCTCCTCCCCCTTCTCTATCGCCCTTCTCCCCACCCCACTCTCTCTCTCTCTCTCTCTCTCTCTCTCTCTCTCTCTCTCTCTCTCTCTCTCTCTCTCTCTCTCTCTCTCTCTCCGCATCCACTTTTCCCCCTTCCCCTTCCCCCCTCCTCTCCTCTCTCTCTTCCCCCCCTCCTCCTCCCTCCCACCTCCTCCCCTCAACGTGTCTCTGACAGCCAATTAGGAGAAAGAAATTCCTCTCTCCATCCCTACCTCCCTCACCTCCCTCCCTCACCTCCCTCACCCCCCTCCCTCATCCTCATGCTCACTTCACACTTAAAGTTTCCCCAA
>CAUDMG010003051.1:287500-305000 GCA_958450375.1 Homarus gammarus | reverse complement strand
CTGAGATAATTTACACTAGTTGGGTCTCGCTAATCCGGGAAGCTTGGGATTACACCGGTTCCAGATTAGCGAAAATTCTGAATCATCGAAGCCGAAGTTAAAAAAAAAAAAGGGTAAATAATTCATAAACTGTACTATTACTGTCTAATGTCACTTGTTTACGTTTCGCCGCAGTACAACCATTTTCACTGCTTGCTGGTCTCTTAGGAGGCATATTTAGAGGGTAAATTATAAGTATTTGAAGGTAAAATAGTGGTTACAGCCTCTGGAAGTGAGCTATGACAGACGTACCGAACCATCCAAGCAGCCAGACTATTGGGTCCAGGATTAGTGGGATCCAACCTGTACTATAGTCTTAATTAAAGGTACCATTAGAAAAATACAGGTGACGTGAGGTTAGGTTAGGTTAGGTTAGGCTAAGTTAGGTTAGGTTAGGTTAGGTTAGGTTAGGTTAGGTTAGGTTAGGTTATAGTGTCAGTGGTGATCTTAGTCTACAACTCTTCCTGTGCTCTTCCTTTTCCTCCTCTGCTCCTCCTCAACTGCTCCTCCTCTTCTCCTCCTCTGCTCTTCCTCAACTGCTCCTCCTCTTCTCCTCCTCTGCTCCTCCTCAACTGCTCCTCCTCTTCTCCTCCTCTGCTCCTCCTCAACTGCTCCTCCTCTTCTCCTCCTCCACCCAATTACTCATTAAATTCTCCTGATAAGACGAGAGAGTCGGTCGTAAAGTGAAGAGACGTTGCCTCTCATGTCTCGACTCTCCCTGTCTCCCAATCTAGGTTCGTTTTGGCTACCATGTCTCTCAGGTTTGTTCGTTTTGGCTACCATGTCTCTCAGGTTTGTTCGTTTTGTCCCACCTCGTCTCCTAATCTCGTTTTGGCCACCTCGTTAAATAATCACCACCATCAGATAACTCTCTCTCTCTCTCTCTCTTCTCTCTCTCTCTCTCTCTCTCTCTCTCTCTCTCTCTCTCTCTCTCTCTCCCTCCACTTCGTTGTTTTAACCTCCTCGTCCAACATTTCACCTTTGCATTCAGTAAACACATCCCTTCACCAGCACTTACTGTCATCATAATAATATCACTTGAGGTTATTTCGTGTCTACATTCTTTTTACATGTGTATGTGGGGAGGGGTGGGGGGATTAGGTGTATTATTATTATTGATATTATTATTATTATTATTATTATTATTATTATTATTATTATTATTATTAAAACATCGGAATACCTCGATAGCCATTTTATATTTAACCCTTTGAGGACGATGATTTAACCCTTTGAGAGACACCTATTTATCCCCTTGTCAAGAAAATCCTGGAATAAAAAATAAAATAAAAACTCCTTTGTGGCGGGACGATCCTAGAAACAAAAGGTGGCGCATGAAACTCGAGAAACAAAAGCGAATCGTGCGTTGCCTCACAGCTGATCGGGTTCTTTGTGGGGAAAGAATTAGTCCGCGCGTGACGGGAATTCCCTCGTTTTCTCCCCGCCTTGAAGAGGATCCAAGAACTCTAATAGCTGATATCAGACAATATTATTATTATCGCTCAATATCTAACTCATCCTTAACCTAATTCTGCATCTCTCGTGTCTTTTGATAAGTAAAAAGTGTGAATAAAACGATGAATAGAAGGATAAGTGTGTTAGTAAGTTACTTAAAGGAGAGTTTTGTAAGTTAGAAGTAAAATATAGTATGGTTGGTGTGACCAACTAGGTTCAGCGGGGTCCCTCAGGAGATCCGAGTTCTTCCCTCAAAACTTTTTACAGGATTGTCTCACTCTTCCCTTCCCAAGTTTTAAATTATGCATTTGTCTCAGGGTGGATCTTTCTTCTTCTTCTTCTTCTTCTTCTTCTTCTTCTTCTTCTATGTCTTTCGGTGTTTGTTTGTATGAGAATGAGAAATATTAAAACAGAGAGAGAGAGAGATAAAGAAAGAAAGACAGAACGAAAGAAAGACGGCAATCAATCAATCAAGGAAACAAACCCCCGTATCAAATATTACCAAGAGCTCACTTAATTTATCCACCACCGTATTGATTTCAAGTTAAATTCTCAACCAACTGTTCAGTCACAGTAATAGATTTTTTACGCTGAAACCTTTTTTTTTTTTTGTGTGGAGGAAATGTCTGCCATTATCACTACGATTCGGTGGCTCCAAATTTGATGATAATTTCAGATTACAGACTTATTTTTAACTAGAACGATCAAACCTTTCCATTTAGGGGTGGGGGGGTGGGTGAGGTGGGGGTTGAGGGAGGAGGGGGTTGAGGGGGTGGGTTAGGGGGAGATATAATGGCCTTATTAATGATGGTATTATTTTTGGGGGGGAGGGTCGTTTAGATGTGTGTGTGTGTGTGTGTGTGTGTGTGTGTGTGTGTGTGTGTGTGTGTGTGTGTTTTGTGTTGAGTAGCGAGTCAGTGTTTTTTTTTGTGTTTGTTTTGTTGCGAGTTAGTGACTATCTTATGGGGACTCTCTCTCTCTCTCTCTCTCTCTCTCTCTCTCTCTCTCTCTCTCTCTCTCTCTCTCTCTCTCTCTAATGAGATTTTGAAACTTTCCTCCAAGGTTTTTGTTTTATAATTGTTTTGTTTTTCTCTCGCCATCTTTCTCCATTAAGTGATTCTGTGTGTGTGTGTGTGTGTGTGTGTGTGTGGTGTGTGTGTGTGTGTGTGTGTGTGTGTGTATGTGTGTGTGTGTGTTTGGCCAAAAAAATAAACACACCCAATCTTGAAACTCTTCGTAAGACAAAATAGAATCAAATGTAAAGTTAGGGGCAGAGAGAGAGAGAGAGAGAGAGAGAGAGAGAGAGAGAGAGAGAGAGAGAGAGAGAGAGAGTCCCCATAAGATAGTCACTAACTCGCAACAAAACAAACACAAAAAAAAACACTGACTCGCTACTCAACACAAAACACACACACACACACACACACACACACACACACACACACATAAAATTAAAATCAGCTCAAACTCTGGTAACATGAAAGCAACATTACCACTACCACTACCACCATCATTACTACTACTACCACCACTACCACTACTACCACCATCATCACCACCACCACCACCACCACCACCATGACTACCACTTCTACCACCAACCACACCAACAATGACAACCGTACGTGAATGAAAATTTTTTAAACACACACACATACATATTTTTTCCCTCAACCCCCACTCCCCCCCTCCCCCCCTCTTTCCACTAACCCTCTACCCTCTGACCCCCCCCACTCCACCGACCCCCCTCCCCGACACCCATCGCACCCACCTACCCCTCCTCCCACACCTCACTCCCGACCGCCACTTCACCGACCCACCCCCCCCCCTCCCCACCCCCCTCCCCACCCCCTTCCCCTCCAGCAAGAACAATAGACTCTGGAAACTAATACGGATTGCTGTTGATGGATATTGTAAACCCCAGAAAATAAAAACAAAAGCACAATCAGTAAAGCATTCACATGTAATCGAGTATTTTTCCCCCAGTTTATTTTTTTTGTTTGTTTATTCCAATATATTTTTTTTTCGTGTTTGTTGTAATAAATAAAAATACCGTGATTATTTTTTTTTTTAATATTGTCTTTCTCTCTAAAAAAAAAAGGAAGAAATTTATTGATGACATAATTTGAAGAAAAAAAAAGTGGGGCGTAATTTTAATGCTGTGTGGAATGGTATTTGGTGTGAGTTTTAGGTTTCAGGATGATCTAAAACTATTGAAAGGATCCACTGGGGGGAAAAAATTGGATCTCATTGGAATTATTGTCATTGAGTTATGAATAATCGTATTATTATTATTAGAGAGAGAGAGAGAGAGAGAGAGAGAGAGAGAGAGAGAGAGAGAGAGAGAGAGAGAGAGAGAGAGGGGGGGGTGGAGAGGGAGGGAGAGAGTGAGAGAGGGGGAGGAGGGAGACGGAGGGAGTGAGAGAGGGGGAGGAGGGAGAGGGAGGGAGAGAGAGTGAGAGAGGGGGGGGGGTGGAGAGGGAAGGAGAGAGAGTGAGAGATATCAGTTTGCAAGGACAGAAATATTCAGAATAAACAAATGCATAATTAGATTACATTATCACAAACAAGTAAAAAATATTAGGTGAAGACAAGACAAACAAATAATACACAAACCACAAAAAATACCTTAACAAACACGGAACAAAAACACAAGTTAAAACACCCAAACACACCACTAGAACACATTAAAACACCCATACAATCACACCAATAAAACACGTATTAAAACACCCATACAATCACACCAATAAAACACTTTATTTAAATCGCCAATAAAACACAGGTTAAAACACGAGTTAAAACACCGTCACAAAAAGAAGGGGGAACCAGCATCAGATTTTTAGGAACCTCACGTAACCATTGCCCGAAAAATCTAACCAAACCTAACCTAACCTAACCTAACCTAACGTGACGAAGCTTCAACCACTAAAAGGAGCTGTCGGGGGTAAATCATTCCTTGGGGCAGTTATCGATTAATGAGTAATATATATCTGGAGAGGGAGGAGGAGGAGGAAGAGGAGGAGGAGCGAGGGTGAGAGAGAAAAGGTGCTCTCTCTCTCTCTCTCTCTTTTATCCAATCCTCCACCACCACCACCACCACCACCACCACTACTACTACTACTACTACTACTACTACTACTACCACCACCACCACTACTACTACTACTACTACACTACTACCACTACTACCACCACCCGTAGAAGTAGGTCTCATACGACGAAGAAATGGGATGAAAATTGTAGGTAGAAGACACCTCCGCCCAATTTGTGTGAGTAGAGGCGAGAGAAGAACCACACACCTGGATTTGCATGTATTGCCGGTGGGGGAGAGGGCGGGGGGGGGGAGTGAGGAAGGAAGAGGAAAGGGAGGGGAGAGTGGGAAGAAGGAAGGAGGGGTGGGGAAGAGGGGGAGGATGGGAGGAAAGAAAGGGGCCAAGTAAAACAGCTGATGATCACAAACACACACACACACACACACACACACACACACACACACACACACACACACACACACACACACACACACTCGGAAGTACTGATAAGAATATGAATTTCTCTCTTCTCTGTTCGTTTGTATTGGCTCCTCCTTCCTCCCCATCCTCCTCCTAGTTCCCCTTTAGTGTACCAATATTCCCCAGACCTTCCTTTTCTCTCTCTCTTCTTCTTCTTCTTCTTATCAGCTTCTTCCAATCTAGGAGTGCAACGTTTGTCACCTGGCCAAGTTCACTTACCTAACTGTGAGGTGTTATTTGTAATTACAGGTGTGTGCGGAGAGAGAGAGAGAGAGAGAGAGAGAGAGAGAGAGAGAGAGAGAGAGAGAGAGAGAGAGAGAGAGACCACACACACACACACACACACACACACACACACACACACACACACACACACACACACACAGGGAAAAATGACAACAAACTCTCAGTGCGTGAAATGATCTGAATCAATGATAACTTTTGGTACTGCCAGATGGAAAACTCACTTACTACCTCCACACACACACACACACACACACACACACACACACACACACACACACACACACACACACACACACACACACACACACACACACACACACACACACACACTGGGTCTGGGGGGGATAGAGAGAAGGAGAGGATATAATGAAGATGGGGAGGTGCGGAGAGAGAAGAAGGAGTAAGGAAGGAAGGCATGGAAGGAGACTGGGCGGAAGGAGGAGTATGGTTGAAGGAACAGAGAATTGGTGTAGAAAGAATGAGAGGGGGGGGGGGGGAGGAAATATGAGAGTATTTCTCGTTTTCGCTTCTCTGTCCTTTATGCACAACGCCACTTGCCGCACCCGCCGCACCCACCGCACCCACCAACAATGCACACAAGGCCGCATCCCTCCCATTCCCCTCTCCCTCCTCCCCATCCCTCTATCCCTCCTCCCTATCCCTCCCCCTACCACCACCACCACCATTGCGTGTCTCCTGCACCCTACTGCGGCACCAATGCACGATAACACCGCCACACTGCTGTACCCTCAACGCCGACATCATTTGCAACATGCAACAGGAGGAGGAGGAGGAGGAGGAGGAGGAGGAGGAGGAGGAAGAAGACGACCAGTGTGCTTCCCAAGGTCACGGCTCTCTCTCTCTCTCTCTCTCTCTCTCTCTCTCTCTCTCTCTCTCTCTCTCTCTCTCTCTCTCTCTCTCTCTCTCTCTCTCTCTCCAATCATAGTCAACTTGCAAATTAATATAAAATCATCAACCACAATCTACCTTTATCATTCAACCACAATCAACCTGCAGAGTTATCCTTCAACCATCAGCCTTATTCTGCCTGCACAACCACAATCTTCTCTCAGGTTAATTGTCTACCACCACCATCATCATCTTAACTCATCGTCGTGGTAGCGTTGAATAGCCGAGGTCTCTAATTTGGGGGTAAGGGGGGGGGGCAGAGGAAGGTGGAAGAAGGGGGAAGGACGAAAGACAAGAGAAGAGAAAAAAATGGAGTGAACAGGAGACAGAGGAAAGAAGAGGAAGAGAAAAACAGGGAGTGTTGGGAAAAGCAGGAAGTAGGGAAGAGGGGGAGAGGTGAGGGGATTAGCAACAGGCCAATTAAATACAACGCAGTGAAAACTAGAGGGGGGGGGGTGAGATGTGTGTGTGTGTGTGTGTGTGTGTGTGTGTGTGTGTGTGTGTGTGTGTGTGTGTGTGTAAAGCTGTATATATATATATGCATTAATCTGGATTGTCATTGTCATCATTTTAGCTCAGGAATGAAATATGAATTAGTACATACATACATACATACATACATACATACATACATACATACATACATACATACATACATGCATACATACATACATATATACATACATGCATATAGTCCTTTTTCTTTTGTTTTAACCGGACTTGTGTTCTTCTGTTAACCGGAATTTCTCCCAAGCCGGCTTTGGAAACCGTCCAGGACTATTTTTTTCCCTGTGTGTTTATGGTTTCCCGGTCACGTGTAGAAAAATCCCGGTTTTACCCACAGTAACACAAACCAAGACCCGGCCAGACCTTAACCATACGTGAGGACAACATTTTATTTACACTGTCTGTCTGTCTGTCTGGTTTTTATTTATTTTTTTGTATACATTTTCTTACACACACACACACACACACACACACACACACACACACACACACACACACACACACACACCCTAGAGTCACCATTTCACCTCCCCCAAAATTTTTGCGGGCGCACAGAAAAAAAAATTCCCACCTTTATGTTGCTCCCGTTCGTAGGTCGAGTAGCGTGGAACTTATTTTTTTTTTTACGATCCCAGTAAAGTTTCCTTCCCTAAAGAATTTGTATCGTATATTTGTGTGGTGTAGTGCATATGTATGTGTGTCTTTCCTGCCTCCAACCTAGTGTGTCTCTTGAGCTCTGTATATATTGTTGTTCTCTCTTCCCCCCTCTCCCCCTCTCCCCCTCTCCCTCCTCTCCCCCCTCCCTCCTCTCCCTCTCCCTCTTTCTCTCTCTCTCTCTCTGTTGATATGCTAGCGTGTTGTTGAACTTGTCTGTCTATCTGTTTGTCTTCTCTTTCTGTTTGTCTGTCTAAGTTATCTCTCTCTCTCTCTCTCTCTCACTCTCTCTCTCTCTCTCTCTCTCTCTCACTCTCTCTCTCTCTCTCTCTCTCTCTCTCTCCATTTCCAGCCATGTTGTGTGTGAGTGTATGTATGTATGTATGTATGTGTACACGTATTGGAAGAGTTACAAGTACAGGTTAATATACAGGTGTTATATACAAAATACAAGTACCTTTAGACCCATCAACACGCTGTTATATATATGTAATAAATACTCGATTGTTTTTGACTCAGAGTGAAATCCTCTTCGTAGGGCTTACAAATAACTAACTCCGGCAACACGACTACCAAAACAAAAAAACCCCTTTAGAATCTATGCTGTTAGGTTTTGATTCCGTATGTAAAGTATTAACTCGCTGGGGTTTTGTTTTATAAGCCGACAGGTAAATCTTCGTGTGGTGGTTGGGGGGGGGGGGGCGGGTTGTGTTGGGGAAGGGGGTGTTGGAGGTTGGGAGTCGGATGTTTGGGAGGGTAGGGAGGAGTGGTTACAGATCTAATCGTTGGATGGTAATGGTGACAGAGGTTTGGGGGTGTTATAATAGTGACCCCCTTAAAAAGAATAGTGAGTGAAAATGGGTCTTGGGGGGGGGGGGGGAGCAGACTAATGGGTCTTCTTGAATTATGAACGCACACACGCCCACGACACGCAAACAATCACGTACCCAAATGCACTCACCCACGCACTCATACAAGCACGAACTCAAGCATAAAATCACACACACACACACACACACACACACACACCACACACACGCACACACATACACACACACACACACACACACACATTGTTAACTCGTACCCTCTCCTCCTCCTTTCTCCTCCAGGTATAGGCCGCCATTTACCTGTTAAAACACAACACAATTCCCGTCTTAGAATCAAACACTAAGTTAACACGATCAATATACTTAAAACGGGATCATTATTTTTATTTTTTTTGGTCTGTAAATGTTTTTGTTTTGTTTTTGTCTATATTATGTGTCTATGTTTATCGTAACACGTGAGGATTAGGCACTGAGTTTACCTGGACTATAATAATAATGATAATAATAATAATAATAATAATAATAATAATAATAATAATAATAATAATAATAATAATAATAATAACAGGAATAATAATAATAATAATAACAATAATAATAATAATAACAGGAATTTAAATGGTATTAACACGAAGCCTCACAGAACAAGATCTTTTCCCCAATAACATATAACACAAGCTGTAGAAAACCTACCTTTTTTATATATAACAATAGAGATGATATATATTCTCATATACCCCCAATATTATATACATTTTTATATATCATTATTATTGTTATTGTCATTGGAAAATTAAAATATAGATCTAATCAATAAACAAAAGTATTAGTGTGACCTTTTATTTAGTTGATGCTTACACGTTAATTTCTATTGGTTAATTTCTATGAAGGTAAAAGTGAAATTATGGTTAGGTTAGGTTAGGTTAGGTTAGGTTATGTTATAGGTTTATTCTGACGTTTGATAATATAGTTAAGATTATATGAGAGAGGGTAGTCCATTATATCGAGGTCCATTAGATGTTAAACCTCCTTATAACCGACTATATGAGAGAATACAGTCCATTATATCAATGTCCATTATATGGGGATTTTCACATCTAAAGGATCCTCGATATAGCGGATTTCCCTCTCTCCATATAGTCCGTTAAATAGAGGTGCTTCAACATAACACTATATACAGTATTTTGTACCTCGATGTAACCAAATACCCACAAAGTTTTAAAAATAATATCACTAAATTTGTTTACTCTCCGTCGAATCTGTACTGACCCAAAGAAGAAACACTAAAAACACCCTGAATTCCTGTCTCACGTTTATCTCAATAGAACAACATTCGTGTCCCAAGTTTAATTAAAAGTGAATTTAAAACAGGAGGAATTCTCTCGTTACTGAAGAAGATTTGTATCAGCGGGCGAGAAAAAAACAAGAGAGACACGTGGACTGCTGCATTCTTGTCATAGTGTCTCTGTTCCCTGTACCTCTGATGATGGAGAAGCCAGTGGAATGGTTTATATCGGATGGAGAAGACAGAGGAATGGTTTATACCGGATGGAGAAGACAGAGGAATGGTTTATATCGGATGGAGAAGACAGAGGAATGGTTTATATCAGATGGAGAAGACAGAGGAATGGTTTATATCGGATGGAGAAGACAGAGGAATGGTTTATATCGGATGGAGAAGACAGTGGAATGGTTTATATCGGATGGAGAAGACAGAGGAATGGTTTATATCGGATGGAGAAGCCAGTGGAATGGTTTATATCGGATGGAGAAGACAGAGGAATGGTTTATATCGGATGGAGAAAACAGAGGAATGGTTTATATCGGAGGGGAGGAGGAGGGGGAGGGGGAAGAAGAAGAGTTTGGGGAGTAGAAGAGAGGATATAAAAGGAGAAGCTTATTGTATGACACCCATGAGAGAATAGGACCCATGACAGGATAGAACCCATGACAGGATAGAACCCATGACAGAATAAGACCCATGACAGATGACCCATGACAGAATAGAACCCATGAGAGAATAGGACCCATGACAGGATAGAACCCATGACAGGATAGAACCCATGACGGATGAGGACCCATGACAGAATAGAACCCATGAGAGAATAGGACTTTATGACAGATTAGAACCCATGACAGGATGGAACCCATGACAGGATAGAACCCATGACAGGATAGGACCCATGACAGATGAGGACTCATGACAGAATAGGACCCATGACAGATGAGGACCCATGACAGAATAGAACCCATGACAATAGAACCCACCATCTACCAATGACCCAAAACCCACGACACACAAAAAAGGTCTCCCCCTTCCTACCCACTACCCCCACCCCACCCCACCCCACCACACCCCACCACACCCCACCCAACCCCACCTCACCCCACCCAACCCAACCCCACCACACCTCACCCCACCTCACCCCACCCAACCCAATCCCACCACACCCCACACCCCACCCCACCTCACCCCACCTCACCCCACCCAACCCAATCCCACCACACCCCACACCCCACCCCACCTCACCCCACCTCACCCCACCCAACCCAACCCCACCACACCCCACCACACCCCACCCCACCTCACCCCACCCCACCTCACCCCACCTCACCTCACCCCACCCCACCACCCCACCTCACCCCACCACACCCCACCCCCACCACACCCCACCCCACCACACCCCTTCCCCATTGACCTATTAAACACTTGAGACGGGGAAATTTATGTGAGAGGAAATGAACTTGATGTTACAAAAGACGCCATTAATTGACGGGAGAGATGGAGGGTGTGTACTAAAGCCGTCCTAATTAACACGGATGATGATGAAGGGGAAAAAAATTATTAATGCCTCGTTCAGCATCTCTTAGTAGTGAAGTCATTATATATCAACTGCATCTTTATCTAGTGGTGAAGTCAGTACATCTTCCTCTAGTGGTGTAGTCAATATATTTAAAAAACTACATCTTTGTCTAGTGGTGAAGTCAATATATCATCCTCGTGTGTGTGTGTGTGTGTGTGTGTGTGTGTGTGTGTGTGTGTGTGTGTGTGTGTGTGTGTGTGTTAGCGACTCGCAGTTCACCTGAGTAGCGCGTAGGTGGGCCAGTGATTGACCTGTGATGGGTGAAAAAAGCAATTAATCCCGAGAGCCATGCAAAAACGACCAGTCAAATCGAGGCAGCCTTAAAAAAAAAATAAATGCCCAGAACGCTGAGAATAAACGAAAATAAAATGAAAAACGAGAGAGGACTAAGTAAGGGTTGTATAATGGAGACGATCGAGTGAGAGTGTGGGGGGGGGGGGGGGTAAGTTATCTGTCAGTCGCAGCCAGAATATGACGTGGATCTTAACTTAATCTCATTCGACCTTACTGAACCTTTCCCTTCATTTAACCTACCATAATCTAACCTAACTTAACCTAACCTAAACTAAAGCTAACCTATTCTAACCTAATCTAACCTAAACTAAAGCTAACTTAACCTATCCTAACCTAACCTAATCTAATCTTGCTCTCTCTTCCACTTCCCTTGTTTCTTCCCTGCCCTGTCTGATAATCCTTCTTCTCTCTGTTCTCATCCTTTATCGAACTTCTCTCTTCCCATTCATCTTCATTCCTCCAGTTTGCGTCATTTCCTCTTATCACGAGTATCTCTCTCTCTCTCTCTCTCTCTCTCTCTCTCTCTCTCTCTCTCTCTCTCTCTCTCTCTCTCTCTCTCTCTCTCTCTCTCTCTTCCCCCTCCTCCCACAAATTCCCTCCTTCACTTTCCTACCTGTGGTTAATCAATCTCTCTCCTCTCTCTCCCTCACTCTTGTAAATTGTCTCCCTTCCATCTTCCAGACCTTTTCCAGCAAGTTTCCCTTACTCACTCCCTCCCATTTTCCATCAATCTTCTTTCCCCCCCCCTCTTGTTTACCCCCCCCTCCTTGTTTCCCCTCCTCGTTTTCCCTCCTCCTCTTCTAATGCGCCTCTCCTGTACCTGTTTTCTCTCTCACCCCTCCCCCTCCCCTTTCTCTTACCACCTCCCTTTCTTTTCTTTTTACACCTTTACCGTCCCCTCAGCCCCTTTTCTCTCTCTCTCTCTCTCAACTCCCCCTTTTTCTCCCCACCCTTCCCCACCGCACATCAAAGGGCACCTCTCCCCCCCCCCCACCATACCTCACCATATGTTCTTCCCTTTGACCCCTCTCTCTCTCTCTCTCTCTCTCTCTCTCTCTCTCTCTCTCTCTCTCTCTCTCTCTCTCTCTCTCTCTCTCTCGTAATTCATTTAGAGTTTAAGATTATATTTAATTTACCTGTCGAGTATTACTTGTTAACCCCCCCCCCCCTCCCTTCAGACAGGTGTTGTATGAGTAATTGAATTTAGTATGTCTGTCATTCTCTGTGGGAGGGAAGGGGGGGGGGGGGGAGGTGGTGGAAAGGAGGTGCCAAACAAAGAGAGGAATTGACCCCATTTAAATGATAAGGTCAGAGGTCAAGGTTAAACGGCTTCCTTGCTTGGGGTAATGGTAATTCAGTGGCACCATCTATGTGTACTATATATATCTCAACTATGTATCCATCTACTTGTGTCTCTCCAGGAAGTAACAGAGCTTCACTATATACATACCTGTCATTACACACACAAGGTGATCGAGAAGTCTCTGTGCACCTGTATTAATTGAGACTATAGGTAAAATAAGGTAAATAGATATGGAGTTAATTATCGTAGGTGCACAGAGATTTTTCGATCACCCTGTACTCCTTCGTCCTGATAACTTCTACCTCTCCCCTCCCCTCCTTAGTCTCTAAAGGTTAAAGGTCAATGTTAGGTCTTTAAAACAAACAGTGTTGTCTAGCTGTTATAGTGTGTTTACTAAAGAGGGGTGTACTGTGTGTGTGGTGTGTGTGTGTGTGTGTGTGTGTGTGTGTTAAGATTATTGGTATTTTAAGCAAGAGAGAGAGAGAAAGAGAGAGAGAGATGTCTCCCTTCCCTCTTCCCTCCTCCTCCCTTCTCCCAGCCACCCCTTTCCCTCCTCTTCCTCTTCCTCCTCTCTCTCTCTCCCTTACCCCTCCTCTTCCACTTCCCCTCCTCTCCCTTACACCCCCCCCCCCCCCTGTTGGCCATGTCACCAGAGACCTCGCGCCACTAGGAAAAGGCCAATTAACTCCGGGTTGCCACACGGCCCCGACAACATCTTTTCAAAGGGATTCACACTGTTTTTATTTTACTTGGTACATCGTTTAACATTTTTTTTCTTCTCTTCCTCTTTTCATGACATCGTTCAGATTATCGTTTGTGTGTGTGTGTGTGTGTGTGTGTGTGTGTGTGTGTGTGTGTGTGTGTGTGTAAAAGAAAGGGATATTTTTTGTTTACCTTCTGTTCTTGTATATATGTTATTGTTGTTTCTTAATCAGAGTAAAATTAAATCGGAAAATAACGATGGTGGAATTATTTTTATTTTTTATGCGTGGTGCAACACTTTAGGTATAAAGGGAGAGTTTATTTTAATGGTTGAGTTATCCCTTTCTTATCTCTCTCTCTCTCTCTCTCTCTCTCTCTCTCTCTCTCTCTCTCTCTCTCTCTCTCTCTCTCTCCTAAGCTCTTAAGGTTTATCGCACATCCAATTAGTGTGGAATATGCACCTTTTTGGTCGAAAGTCGGGGAGGATCTGAACAGCAACCAAGTGTTGGAAAGGTGTGAGGCTCTGATAGTGGTAGTAGGGGGGATGGTGGATGGTAATGGTGGTAGTGATTATGGTGGTGAGGGATGGTAGCAGTTGTAGGAGTGGTAGTAGTGGGTATTGGTAATGGTGGTAGTAGTGGTAGTTGTGGGTATTGGTAATGGTGGTAGTATTGGTAGTTGTGGGTATTGGTAATGGTGGTAGTAGTGGTAGTTGTGGGTATTGGTAATAGTGGTAGTTGTGGTTATTGGTAATGGTGGTGGTTAGTGGTTGTGCTAGTGGATAGTGGGTAGGGGGGGGGATGGTAATGGTGGTAGTGGTGTTTCAAGCATATTTAACGATGGTAGTAATGGCTGGTGGTAGTAATAGCAGTAAAAAATTATTAAACACTATAAAAACTTTAATTTTATCGTATATAACACAAGACCGTTAACTTTTATTGCATATATAACAAAAAAAAAAAAATTACATCCCACGTCATAAAAATCCGTCACAAATATCAAATATATCATAAAAATCTAAATTCATATCCAACACGTGATCCAACTCCCTAATCCATCATTATCCAGGGAGATTCTGTCATCATTAAGACATTAAATCCTCTTTGAGTCGATTCTCAACCCCCCACTACAGATGTGATGAGGCGACTTGACCCTCTCCAACCCTGAGTAAACATTGAAAGCTCCTGATGTTTATTTACAGCTGGGACTTTGAGCCAATCACTGCGCTTATGATGTCACTTGGCGCGAAATTGGCGCGTCGCTATTGGCAGTCTAGCTGATGAAATGATCTGCCCGGATGAGCCCACGGTGGCAACGTGTACTTTACGCTTGTTGATATACGAAACAACCCCCCCCCCCCCCCTCTCTCTCTCTCTCACTCTGGCTGTCTCTCTATTAATCTCTCTCTCTCGCTCTCACTATCTCTCCCAGGCATCTGAATCACACCAGCGTACACAAAGGGACGTATAGAGACAGTCCAGTCGACCAAGTGTATAAGCAGTGCTAAGAGAGAGAGAGAGAAAGAGAGAGAGCGAGAGAGAGAGAGAGAGTAACTTAACACCAGAGGGCATGAGTCACTGAACACACACACACACACACACACACACACACACACACACACACACTTCTCTTCCCTCCTGTTCTTCACCTTCTTCTTCTTCCTCTTCCCCCTCTTACACCCTCTCTTCCTCCTCTTCCTCTTTCCCCTCTTCCCCCTCTTCCTTCTCCTCGTCTTCCTGTGGTTTCGAACACTATAGTCAAGACTACCGTGATTACCTGAGTGTAAGATTTAATTTGCAGTAAGATTAGGTAGGAGTAAGATTATATTAGCCTCTGGTGAGATAATCTTGGGGTAACATAAGACTGCGGTAATATAAGCCTGCGGTAATATAAGCCTGCGGTAACATTAGCCTGCGGTAAGATGAGGCAGGAGTCAAATTATTAGCTTGTGTGTGTGTGTGTGTGTGTGTGTGTGTGTGTGTGTGTGTGTGTGTGTGTGTGGTACAGAAACAGTTCGGGCATCATCATTCATACCCCCAAGATTTATCTCCCAGCTGTCATGATGGATGCTGGGACATATAACAGCTTTTCAATATTTTCTCCTCCTACCTTTATACAGTAAACGTTGACTCTTGTGTCTCGCTCCTAGGTCGAGTGAGTGAGTGAGTGAGTGAGTGAGTGAGTGACTCTTAATGGATGATATTTATCTTTATTTTTTTTACGTTATTACCATAAATATTCCCTTCACTTTTGTTGGGATTTGTTTAAAGGTTAATTTAACTCTCTCTCTCTCTCTCTCTCTCTCTCTCTCTCTCTCTCTCTCTCTCTCTCTCTCTCTCTCTCTCTCTCTCTCTCTCTCTCTCTCTCCTCTAAAAAAATTACAAAGTTTGTTTTTTGTTAATCTGGAAAAAAAAGAGAAGAAGCAGGCGAAAGGATGATAAACCAAGGGAGAGAAGAATATGAGAGAGGTATTTCTTCCTCTTCCTTCTCTTCAGCTTCTCTTCTCCTCTCTCCTCCCTCCTCCATCCCTTCTTCACACTTTCTCTCCCCCCCTCCTTCCTCCTTTCTCCCCTTCTTTTCAACGTGTTGTTTACTTAACCTCTCATTTGTCGAGGCACCCGGGACTCGCCCTCCGTCGTTGCCACAAACTGCTGTCCTGTTTTAATCATGTCCGCAAACACCGCTATTGCCGGGTCGCTCTCAGGGGTGAGGATGGGTCGTGGGGGCGTGGGGGTGGCATGGGTCGATTGGGGGGGGGGGGAATGGGTCGAGGAGGGCGTGGGTTGAGGTGGGGGTCCTCCATACATTCATCTGCGTTAGGTTAGGTTAGGTTAGTTAAGTGTAAATGATGTTAAGTTAGTTTCGGCTTGAGTAGGTTTAGTAAGGTTTGGATAGGCTAGTTTAGGTTAGGTTAGGTTTGGATAGGCTAGGTTCATGGTAGATTACTTTAGGTCCTGGTAGGTTAGATTAGGTTAGGTTAGGTTGGGTTAGGTTTGGGTAGGTTAGTTTAAGTTAGGTTAAGTTATGTTAATCCATTTAAGGTTAGATTATGTTATGTTAGGATAAGAGGCTCAGTGACTGTCATTCCCAAACTCGGTAAAGTTCGTCTCATTTTTCCCAGAGTGAATGAAGGCCTCCATCTTCTCTCTCTCTCTGCTGAAGGAGGAGGAGGAGGAGGAGGAGGAAGAGGAAATGACGACGAGGAGGAGGAGGAAGCTGAGGGTGTCTCTGGTCTTTTAAAGGGGGTGTGTTCTGTGTCCGCTACTTTAACTGGATGGAGGAAAACGTACAAGAATGTTCTCTAGATAGCTTCCAGGGCAAAGAGAACGATAAGAAAGAAAGTGTTGGATAGAAGGAGATGGGAGGAGAGGATGAAGGATTATGATTGGGGAGGAAACACGTAGATAGTTACGATGTGCGTGAAGGAGTGGATAGCACAGCGTCGAGGAAAGACTAATCTTGTGTTGGTTATTGTTGATGTTAGAAATTGACCGAAATGACGGAGGTATACTAGACCCGTGTACTCGTTGTGGCAGGAGTAGTACAGTACCACAACACAACAACACTCTTTACAACCTCTAAGATAACAACCAGAAAGAATAAAGATAACATGTATGTATATATATCTCTTTAATACAACATATACATAATTTTCCCCACATATGCTAAGACTCTACTCCTTGAATTTAATGTTATATAATAGTAACAGGTAAGTTATTTTGTTGTATTGTGGGATTATTGTTAATTAGTAGGACTGGAGCCATAGGGATTACCTGAGTGCTGGTATATGTGTTCAGGTGTGTAGTATATATGAGGTACATTTATCAGGGTTGGGCTGCACATATTGGATATAAACCCAGAGGTAACGTAATAGTGGTAGGGCAATGATTATTCTATTAGTAATATACGCACACAGACACGTACTACATATTCACCCTGGAACGTACACAGATGCCCAGATACAGACACACAGAAACACACACACACACACACACACACACACACACACACACACACACACACACACACACACACACACACACACACACACACACACACACACACACACACACACACACACACACACACACACACACACACACTATACCCTCATCCAATACGACAGAAGAACACTACACGTTACAGCATATCTCCAGTCCAGGTCTATCACTCTACATTATT